>OX246738.1:114470093-114887535 GCA_945910005.1 Isoperla grammatica | reverse complement strand
TACGTTAGTGTATTACGCACCAAAGCAAGGGTTATCACCTTTACTCCGTTCGACACAATCGACCGTCTTGTAGCCCCTCATATATCATTATTCTTAAAACGACTAACATAGTTATTCGAGTAAAATAGTGAACGAAGTCATAATTACATTTTTATTTTAGTAATATTGACAATTAGCTGGATGCTTTGCTTGCCGTGTATGCGTGTTCTGCATACACAACAGGTCTAGGACGTGCTATGAGAACCCTGAGTGGGCTAAGACAGGCAGCTTATCCTTGCGCCAGGCCTCATCGCAATAGGTCTAGGACGTGGAAGGAGAACCTAAGACAGGAAGCTTATCCTTGCGCCAGGCCTCATCGCAATAGGTCTAGGACGTGGAAGGAGAACCTAAGACAGGAAGCTTATCCTTGCGCCAGGCCTCATCGCGTTATAAATGACAGCTATTTAGAAACAATGGCTATTCTTATATTTCACAAAACATGTATTTATACACGAAATTACATTGGACATTTTTCATAGCTTAAAATCAGGTTTTTCCGCATCTAAAATGATAACATAAGACTCATTAGTACAAATGTCTCGGAGATGGAGCATTTTGAGGGGATTAAGACTCACGCATTCCAATTTCAAGTAGGAATAACGAACCATCTGCTGCTTGGAAATAGAATACAATTTCTCATAACGACAGAAACCTTAAAGGCCGGGAGCAAATTTTTAGACAGACTCATTTATAATACAAGGTTTTCTAACACGCTGAGAGTGTGTTTATACGCTAAAAGATGATGGCTTTCAACTAGGAGGAAATAAAAAAAGATTCATATGGAAAAACTTTCTTCATCCCTCATAGAATCTCAAGACCAACCCTAAATAAAATGTCAACAGACTGATGTAATAGAAGGAGAAAAACGGGGGTTTTCATTTCCCTGTCCAATATCGTTCTAATCCTCAGCCTGTGCGATGATGAGGGACCAACCAAACAAGGCGGTGCCTTTGGGTCGGGTCGAGGTAGCATAGATATGCATGACCTATGCTCGTTCCTCGTGTTGTTATGTTGTGTTATATTATATACATCGGCTGGCGTCTGGCATTGATATTGATGACTTACAAAGGAAGGTAACTGAGTATTTAAATGCCCATTGGACATAAAATAGTTTATCTAAATCGCTGGTGGTAAGAGTTGAGAGCACCAGTTGTCGGTAGGCCTATAATAATAATAATACAAATTATTATTATTATTATTATTATTTGCAGCTTAGCAATAATTGACGAGTGGTGATTTACCCGCCCCCTGACGTCACGAAGGAACGTGGCGCTCATAGTTGGGACAAATCCGCCAACTGTAAAGCTGCGATTTCAGTCGAGGATGTGCTCGGCGCGGCGTGGCGTGGCGTGGCGCGGATTCTCCTCGCCAGCCATTTCACTTGCAGATTGCTATGTGTGGTCTAGGCCTAGGGCCCTAGGTCTAGCCTAGGCCTAGTCGTTTTGCTTACCTGTGTTGTAACAATCATGCGCCACGTCCTTCCACGCTTGAACACGCAAAACATTATTTTTTTAGTGTGTGTGGAATATATTATACAGGATTTCTCTCTTTTCGACAGCCAACACTAATCTTTCGGCAAATTCTTCAAACAAATGTACGTTTTGCAGTCATTTGTTTGTTGTCATAATCTCGATTTTCTATTGGTCATTCAAAGTGACGTCATGCCGAGCGTGGATTTCGCCGGCTGAAATATTGAATATTTTCAATCCACGGATAGAAATCCGCGGCTCTCCCGGCTGAGAAATAGAGCACGCTGATTGGCTGCAATCTTCATCCGCGCCGCGCCACGCCGAGCAATCCTCGACTGAAATCCCAGCTTTACGCTTTCACGCGCTTAATGTACGACACTTATCTCGTTCTAGCTGTTATAATATTCACTTTTCAGGTATAACCTATAGGAAAGCGTAGTTAGTTCACATACCAGTGGTCAATTTAAAGGTTAGTTCAAAATTATTGACCCAGTAGTTAACTTGTTATAACAATTCGCGCATCAAAAGGATAAAATGAGCAACGCGTGATTTGTTTTTTCAACTTCAATTGGTGAAAAACTAATGATCGGATTTTGACGAGAGTTTCTTTAGCATGTGTTCCAATAATGTGAGACAATAAACAAATACACTTTCTAGATAGAAATTGCTCAGAACGAAAATTCATAGCATGCAATAATATGCAGGGTGTAGCGGTTGGGTCATGCGTTTGCTCCCTCAGTTTGACGACTCCTTCTTTCATAGAAGTAACTTACCTTTGCCACTAGTGCCTAATCATAATGAAAGAGGTTCAAAGATGAACTTATCGCTATTGTCATTTAATGCACGAAATCTTAAAAATATCAAAAGACAACCTGATATAGCAGCGTGGCTGAGTGTACAAAATCCTGACATCATGACAATTTGTGAAACGTGGCTGAATGATAGTGTCAGTAATGGGGAAGTTTTACCTACGGGTTACACCATTTTCAGAAAAGATCGTGATGTTGGAGGTGGCGGTGGAGTTCTAATAGCAGCCAGACCAGAGCTTAAACCAATTTGCATGTCTTGTTTTGAAACTAATGCTGAAATAGTTTGGGTTCGCATTACAATCGACAGTTGTGACTTCTTGATTGGATCTGCATACCGGTCACCAAATGCTACACCACATATAAATGACCAGCTTTTATCTTCCTTAAATTTGGTACAGGACCATCTTCATGAATACTCTGCTGTTTTACTCTTGGGGGATTTCAATATTGCAGTGAAGTGGAACTTAACCCCTCCTACAGCCGAAAATATTCTGGCAGAGTCATTTTTAACTTCATTCTATGATCTATTCTTACACCAGTTTGTGACGGAACCTACTCGCCAAACTGCAGCAACTAATGCAATTCTTGATCTTGTATTATGCAATAACCCTACATTAATTGACAATGTGCAGACAATTCCTGGAGTCAGTGATCATTTGGCTGTAAAAGTTGAATTGTCTAAGAAAACCCCCAAATTCAAAACAATCTCCAAGAAGTGTTTCAACTACAAAAGAGCAAATTGGGATTTAATGAATGACCTTCTAGATGAGAGGCTACCCACTCGCTTTTATAATGATATTGAGTCGTCATGGCTAGAATGGAAAACAGCCTTCTGGAGCTGTGTGCATGAATCTGTTCCGACTACAGTCTTCAGAGGAAAGCAACGAGTACCGTGGATTACTAAACACATTGTTAAAAATCTAAAATTGAGAGATAAACTTCATAAAATATGGAAGAAATCTGGAAATGATCAAGCCTGGCACACGTATACTGTACACAGAAACAGGGTTAAGACTGAAATTCGCAATGCGCACAATCGTTACATATGGAATTTAACAACAAAAAATAGTAAAGCAATGTGGAAGTACATTCATTCAAGGAATGGATCATCAGCCCCCCAACAGTTCATGGTGAATGGCCTGCTTGAGTCGAACCCAAAAAAGTTAGCAGATGCATTTAATGGTACATTTCAACAGAATTTCACTCCCCCTTCTGATGATTCATCCCAATCACCAAATCTTCACGAGAATACAGTGCCAATAACAACGCTAAACATCACACACAGAGCAGTAAGAAGACACTTGGAACGTCTGAGAGTTGATTCAGCCACAGGGCCGGATGGCATCCCTTCAATGATTCTGAAAATGTGTGCAGCTTCCATATCTCCATCTCTAAGCTCCATATTTAACTTATCTCTGCATACTGGCGTGGTACCTTCTGACTGGCGTATTGCAAATGTAATTCCAATTTTCAAATCGGGGATGAAGGAAAACATCTCGAACTATCGACCTATATCATTAACTTCTATCATTTGCAAAACATTGGAGCGCATCATATTTCGAGAGCTACTGAAACACATCACAACGGCTAATATTCTTAATGAAAAAAATCTTGTTCAACGCTTCTTACGAAGGTAATCGACAATTGGCAGTGTGCCCTGGAAGATCCTAAGTGCAAGCAGGTGGATGCGGTGATGCTAGATTGGTCTAAAGCATTTGACCAGATTCCACACAGGAAATTACTAAGCAAGCTGTTCTATTATGGTGTACGTGGATCCTTACACACTTGGTTAGAACATTTTTTGACAGATCGATCACAAAAGGTTGTGTTTCAGGGAACAGAATCAAGTACAATACTTGTAACCTCAGGCGTACCTCAAGGGTCAGTTCTTGGTCCGTTATTGTTTAATATATTTATGATGGATTTGCCTCAATGTATTTCTTCGGATATGAGCCAATTTGCTGATGACTGCACGATTTACAGAAAGATTATGACAAAGGAGGATTCAGAAACTCTACAATCTGATTTAAAAAATATTGACAATTGGTGTACAGTTAATGGCATGAAGATTAACCCCCAAAAGAGTATGTCTATCCGATTTGCAAGATCCAAGAATCCATTCCCTTGTTGTTATTTGATCAATAACTTGCCTATTCCAGAGAAAAAACGTGTCAGACTACTAGGTGTAATTGTTACAAGTGATCTAAAATGGAACACTCATTGTGAAGTAGTACGAGCCAAAGCCACCAGACAATTATATTTCATTGCTAGACACCTGCATCATGCTCAGCCTAGCACCAAAAGGGCTGTTTACCTAGCGCTCGTTAGACCTCATCTCGTCTACGGCTGCCCAGCGTGGGACCCAACATCTATAAGCAACAAGATGAAGTTGGAGCGTGTCCAAAGTAGAGCTACACGCTTTATTGCTGCTAGGTCGCAATTTACCAATCATAGTGCTACGGCAAGACGTGCATCATTGAAGATTCCATCTCTGGAAACATTCAGGAAAAAAGTAGAGCTACAATTTTTGTGGGGCATGTTGAATGGTAGGACAAACCTGGATCCATATGTAAGACTGCAAGCCTGTAATCGTAGTGCCCAATTTGGTAGGGGTCTATTGTTCAGGCCACCTTTTGCCAGAACAGCAGCCTACCAGAAAGGGTTCTATTATAGGGCTTGTCAATCGTGGAATTCTCTTCCACTGAAGATCAGGATGGCACGCTCATTAGATGTCTTCAAAGCGTCTTTAACGGAGCATTTTTTAAACATTGTTTTGTAAATTTTGTTTTTTTTTTATTCTTTTTTACTTCATTTTTAACAGTTCTGTCTTATAATTATATTTTCATTCATATTATGTTTTCATGTTTTTTGTTTTGTATTTTGTATTTTGTATTTTGTATTATGTTCATTTATATATTTAGATTTTAAGTTATTTTAGTATGGGTTGGCAGTCACTCTTGTGTGTTTGGAGCTGTGCTCTTTTCTGCCAACCCCTATTCAATTCACTTTTGTAATGAATACAAATAATTAATAAATAAATAAATAAATAAAAGTAGCGGTTTTGACCGTGAAACTAAGCACCTTGCATATTAGTGCATGCTATGAATTTTCGTTCTGGGCATTTTCTGTCTAGAAAGTTTATTTGCTTACTGTCTCACATTATTGGTACGTATTCTTAAGAAACTCTCGTCCAAATCCGATCATTAGTTTTTCGCCAGTTAAAGTTGAAAAAACAAAACACACCTTGCTCATTTTATCCTCTTCAGTGCGTGAATTGTTATAACAAGTTAACTACTTGCAGCCTCATGCACAAAGCCACTTGCAGACGCAACTTTTGCCTTGCACCCGCAAATCAATGAAACCGAATGCACAAAGGATTTACCGACGCAAATATTTGCGTGAGCTCGTTAAAGTTGCGGCTGCCTCGACCGTCCCACAAATAGATAAAATGGCGGCCCTGTCAAATACGGTGGACAGCAGGCTCCCGCGATCTCGTGTTTTAGAGATTGCACCAACGTATTGGAAGTTCCGGATTACATTTTTAATACTAGTTTATGTCTGCCGAAACATTTGGCTCAACTTTTAGTCGAAAATCTTCGTGTAGATTCAAGAATGTGCGATAAGAAAAAGTTACGGTACCTTCCAGTTGACGTTCAGATAAGTTTCCTTTTAATATTGGCCTAGGCAAGCATACTTGTAAACCATGTGTTAGTGCGGAGAGCCTAGCTACACGCCATAACAAATCTAAATGTGTGTAAAACCCAGAAAGTATAACTAAGGCCTCAGCTTATCCTAGGAGCAGGCGTATCGTGAGGCCCTAGGCCTAGCTAGCCCTAGGCCTAGAGCACAGGCTTCTAGGGCTTAGCAACTTGTGGTATTGACAGCTTCAGTTCAGTCGTAGACGAAAAATAAATAAACACTTTCTGTGTAAACAGCTAGGTAGGCATAGGTCTAGGCTTATGACGCCTAGGCCTAGGCCTACCCTACGCCGCGTAGGCTGTGTAGACCTAGGATCCGGCATACGAAACCTCGCAAAAACCTGGGGATACCGCCGTAAATCGTAGCGTAGAGAGAATACAAATACAATTATATTCTTGGCCGTAGGCCTAAGTCTAAAGGATTGGTGTAGTAACAGTAAACCTACGTTATAGTTTAGCCTAGACCAACGTATAGGCCTACCAGTACATACCAAGTACTAGGCCACTAGGCTTAAGCTCAGACCACCTATTATGCAAATAGCCCTGACCATTCTGGATTTCCATACCATTACCTACACTAGGCTAGGTCTAGGCCCGCGTAAGAACCATGAGCTAGATATAGACCCAAGCCCTAATGGGAATACACTAGATTCTAGGCTGATTTATGTCGATGCCCGTACGTTCTATGTCACATGTGTCAACAGGGAATAAAATAAAATTTCATTATTACAAGGATGAATATCGCTTCCCCCCCCCCCCCCCCCCCCAACAAAAACAGGAAATAAAATAACATGTCATTATAACAGGCCTGAATCACAGACAAAAGCCATCATTTAGGTGACTTCGTGTGTTTATTTTAATTATCCCCCCCCCCCCCCCCACCAAACAACAACAACAACAACAACAACAACAACAACAACAACAACAACAACAACAACAACAACAACAACAACAACAACAACAACAACAACAACAACAACAACAACAACAACAACAACAACAACAACAACAACAACAACAACAACAACAACAACAACAACAACAACAACAACAACAACAACAACAACAACAACAACAACAACAACAACAACAACAACAACAACAACAGGGAATAGAATAAAATTTCATTATATCAGACCTGAATCATGTAGGCCATAAGCATTTAGAAAAAGGCTTGGTTGTGCGTTTATAATTATTTCCCACCTGCCCCCCGCCACCACCCCCACAAAATGACAAAAATGTCAAATGTCAAAACGTTTTCTGCACAGTGCTTACAAATGTTCGAAATCGTTGTCTGGTTTAAATCTCGTCATGCGTTCCGAGATCCTAGACCCGTGATTGGTTCGGGTAAAGTCGGCCACGTCGGTAAAAGAAGTATTGGAACTTGCAGCGGTAAATTAAACGAGCATCATGGCGGACTTGCGTGAACGCTTTGTGCATTCGGATTTCCGCAAATTTATCTGCGTCTGCAAGTCCGCCATTTTTAACGAGCGGTAACTTTGCGTCCGCAAATCTTTGTGCATGAGGCTGCAATCTATAATTTTGAAATAACCTTTATATTGACCACTGGTATGTGAACTAATTATGTTTTCCATGTTGTATCTTAAAAATGAATATTATTACCAGCTACAACGAGATAAGTGTGGATGTGTTTTCCGTGGATCCGTCCGGACAGTAGGGACTTTTCCCAACTGCTAGTCACGTGACACAGTACTCGGCGCAAGCTCCGCCTATCACCACTCGTCAATAGGTTTTCTTCTGCTGTATAGTGAACGACAACTGTATAACGACAATGCCTGTATACCATGTGCCTCTCCTCAGCTGACTGATGACTAATTAAATAAATTAAGCTGTTTGGTTAGTTAGGAAGGAATGTCCGTCTATCCCAGGATTCACCTTGTGACTGAGGAAAACCAGTCAGTGACCATATCTATGTGTGCACATTGTGAGTGATGACTCTGGCTTCCGACACTGACATGATTTAACTTTATCTTTCTATTTATGGGACATTTTTAGTTAACGAGGGTTTTTTACAATTTCGAAAAAGTTATGGGAGCTACAATCGCCTCAATAAGTCAATGCTGTCACTTATTTATTACCCGCTCACCATGAGTCGGTGTTGCTAGCGAGGGGCTGTGGCCACAGTAATTGATCTCATTTACTCGCTCATAATACGGACAGATATTCAGTCACTACGTTTATCAAGCGGACTGGGCTCGGACTGACTTCAGTACGCACTGAGTTCGGAACCCGTTTAGCAAGCATACTTCAATCCGGACTCCTCCTATTAAACCCTATCCCTAGTGTTATGAAACCGGGCTAGATCGGCTTCTTAACAGAATTGAAATAAGCTCGAGCTGAGGTGTTTTTTCAGTCGAACTCGGTGCGCACTAAACTCGGCTCGCACCGGCAAGTGCGAGCCCAGTCCGCTTGATAAACGTAATGTTGCTCGCACAACCTTCTCGATGGGTCACGGATTGAACCGACGTTCGAGAAGGCTGTGGTTGCTCCAATAAGTATTCTCATGCTTGCCACATAGCCCGAGTACTCTACTCTTTTAGTTGCTACCATCCAATTTAAACAAGTCCGTTGTATTTCAACCTTCCGTTGGTTATCTGGAGCGGTGGGCGTGGCCAAACAGGTGTGTGCAGTTTACTCAGCCGAAGATAAGATTGCATTTACGAATGTGTGAAAGAACGCCCGTAATCTAGTGATTTTCTTAGAATTAGCGAGCATGAAGGGGGCAGTAGTAGATAACAATCTGAGGTCGGTATGCTAGTATCTACCCTCAGTGTAAGTATTCGCATACCGCCCTATACACTTATCTACTGTATCCGTATCATACCTGTAACGAAACTACCCTCTTCCTTGAGTGGGACTGTACCTACGTTGCCACAGTGTCTGGCGAGGCTTGAGGGGGTGGTGGGGGGGGGGGGGGGGAGGGGGTAGAGGTGTGGTCCCTTACAAGAAACACAATACACTTAACATTTTAAGGGCTATTATACAGGTGATATCTAGCGTGCAGGAATGTACCTTTCAAGCGATGTCCATTGAGAAAGTGAGCAAGGTCAGATCTTTAGCGTATTGAGGAGTAGTAATTTAGTGTATCGAGAACTCATTCATAAGGGTGGTTCGCGCTTTGGAAAAATAAACTCACCCCACGCTTTCGTTTCCGTTCTCATCCCCCGGTTGCCGTTTTGCTCGTGTATTGATGTCAGTGATGTGTTATTTCAGGGAGAACGTATGATGTATATCACTGTTCGATCAGTATTTGGCTTCTCTGGTAAATATTTATATGGATTGAGAGTTTTCTTACCAATAATAATTATGTGTCGATAGTTTTAAACTTTTCAATACGTGTATGTCATTGATTTGATATTGTATTGCACTATACGATCAATGCTATACCAGCACCATTATATTCTACCATATTTCCCTTTTTTTAATTAACAACTCAACATAATCTTATACATTTAAGTTGTACTGTGCGCTGTTGTCTGTACTTTCTATTCACCATACTTTAAGAATTAAGATTATATTTTGCTCTTCTAAATCAAACCGTTGACTAGTTTATCCTAGTAATGGAATTGTTTTTGTATGTTTTTTTATGCCAATATAAGTTTTTAATTATTTTATATAAATTTTAGTTTACTAATCATCCGTTTGTATTTATTATGTTTTTTGTTTTTAATTTATGTAATTAGTACGGTGGATCCTTGTGGTCACCTGATGTACATCAGACAGCTCACAATAAATTGTTTTTCTCTCTTTGTAATCATGTTTACTGTTCTGATTCTCTTTTCTCTTGGGCTAGTCTAGTTAGTTTTGATGTGTTTTAGTTTGCTATTTTATTTTGTTCAGTCTTTTAACTATTTTGTAATTCTTAATGGTATAATTTTATTTATTTGTCTCCTTTTCAAATCAGTTGCCAACCTCAATAGACATTAGAAAATAAAAAAAGTGGAAAGGTACTATGTATAATTTAAGAGATTAGTGCGTGTCTAAATCAGCGAATTAAATGATACCACAGCGGTAAATCGTTGTTAATTATCACCTTCCCAGCTCTGAGAGTAGTTCGGCTCAGTGACGCGACCGGATGCCCCCCCCCCCCCCTCCCCCTAGCGAGGGTTGGGGCCGCCACACTCGAAACTCACCCATGAATGAAGGTGTATCGCAGTCTCAATGCACACAGGTGCCCAGCAGTCTCTGAAAGCATCAGATACAATAAAGTCAAGCTACACTGAATGAGCTCCGGTTTCCGGCCATCTTACAACAACCCCCACCCTCCCCCACTATACCTGTAATTTGCTCCATTGAACCCCAGTCAGGAATTTTACAAATACCTTCGAGGCTGCATGAAGAAGCGGCTCAAAAGAAAATCCTTCAATGAAAGTCGAGTTGAAACTTGACTTGACTTACTAAATAACCAAACGAATGACGTCACTAAAGAAGATATTGTTGAAGGGAGGAATGTTCACTGCCTGGGCTCGAACTGAACAGTTGATCATCTTTGTTTATGTGCGCTATACGCTACTACGTGCTCGTGGCAAAAGCCGTAAAAAAAAAATCCTTCCGGGGCTCAATGAAGCGCCCCCCCCCCCCGGTGTTTTCTCATTATTGTATGTTTGCGCAGGGCCACAGTTTTCGCACACCAAAATATGTCATCCCTTCTAGTAAATGATTCTTTATTTATTCCAATAAATACTTCAGTTTTGCAAATGTTCTTGCAACAGTTCAGTTGCTGCTTGATAAAGAGCGAGGAAAGATCGCTCGAATGTAAGTGGCCTTGGTCAAAGTGTTGTCAATCGTGTGTGTAACAATTCACATTATAAAATTTAAGTACGAACATTTTAAAAACAAAGAGTCGTTCATAAGAAAGAGCACTACGTTCTTCAGGGGATGATATAAACTAGTTTTCTTTGTGACAATCAAAGTGGGGTTTCGCAGGGTAGTTGTTAGACATATTACAACAATTAATGATAGTAGCAAATATGAACACGTGGTCCAATAAACATGGACATTTAAAACTGATGATAGCCTGAGTCTCCTGTCAATGTGTATTATTAATTAATAGAACCAATCTCAGTTCCCTAAACCCCCCAATGAATTGCGTGTAAGCGTGCAAGAAATAGTATGTGCTGATTAATCTATTGTGACAAAACTTATACTCCGTAGTAATAATTAAAGAAAGGAAATGTGGGGCAGTGAATTGTAGCCAATGGTGTGGTTAGTTGGAGAGACCGCCGCTCGGCGCGCCAGCTGTCGCCATTTATCACCCAACTCGCATTAAAGGTTCCCAAGGGAAAATTATATTAATGCTAGTTAGATACAGATTTCGGCTCCTTCTACATGCATTTAATCGTTGTTTATAATGTAGTTCAAGTAACGGTATACATTAATAATAATTTAGATTTAATTAAGTGGGCTTCTGGTTGTGGACGGGGTCGAAAGAAATGCGAAAGTTACCTCATTAGGGATCGTAACACTTGGTCATGCGACACCTGGTGGTGAAATGCATGAACTAGTGTTGTAATCTCTGTTTGGACGTTGTTCTGTTGTTGTATTTATCATTGCTCGCCGCAGATGTGAAATGTGGCCGCGCAAGACAACGCCTGCCTGTTGTCTGCATTCAAGGTTTTGAGTCTTTGAGACTGAAGAATAGAGATACATAATCTTAGCGTTTTTAAACCGATTCACGTGTATTTTTGAAAACGCCACAAAATTCTAACAAAAAACAAAGCCTTAAAATGTTAAATAAAAAAAAAAATTTAAAAAAAAAATTAAAAATTCTCAACAACAAATGTGTTCTCCATTGTGATTTAGTTAAGAATTGCATTAACTCTTTAAGCATCGGTCTTTACACTTGAATTGATTGAATTGAATATCTACACATAATTTTACAATAGAAGTGCAAGAAACGCAACCTATTCAAGGTTTTGATACAAAGAAAAACGCAGATAATACAAAATGCTAAATTTTGAGAAAAATGAATGGTAAATGCTAAAATTGCGTTCAATGTATGATTCGTTCAACGTCAGGATAAATTAATAGACTCTGCATTCCTCGTTAAGGGCAAAGGGTAGTCTCTACGTCAAAAACCGCAGAAAATGTTTATTATTAAATAATATCTCAAGATTGCAACAAGAAAGCGAAAATCTAAATCAGCAGCGAACTTTGCTTTGGTAAGCCCTACAGATTGAATAAAATATTATAACCATTAGCGTAGTATTTTGATTATAATTCGATAATTAGTAATACAATTAATTATTTATAAAAAAACATACTGATTATAATATAAGTCACGACTTAGCGCATTCAATGTGTAGGGCTTACTAAACCACAGTGCGCTGTTGATTAAGATTTTTGATTTCGAAGCCCATTCTTGTGATATAAATTAAAAATTAAAATTTGTTGCGGTTTTTGACGTAGGTGTATCCTTCCCTGTTAAGGGGTGGACTGGTGCAGTTAATGTGCAGAAGAAATAAAAGTTAACAAAGGGACAAACTGGGTTCTGACTTTTAACATTAACCAACGAGGAAGAAGAATTCATGTTTGACGAAAGAAAGTTTGGCTAATGTTGTGCTATTTTTCAATATTATTTCAGTATAATCAGGGTATACAGATATCGAAACAAAATATGTACGATATTCATTATACGTTTTGATTCAAAACCATTAAAAAAGTTGAATTAATCAAACGTAATGAATGTGGCATACATTTGTTTTTGTTATCCGTAGAACCTGATCATATATATCTGGCTTGTATATCTTCCACACGATTTCGATTTTAAAAGCTGTTTTGAAACAGAAAATCTTATATTTCCACTCTCCGCTGCCGCCGACTCTTAGTAGTGCAAAGCTCAGCTGCCACCGACTCTTAGCTCTTAGTAGTGCAATAATCCACTAAGTAAGTGCACACACATCAATTCACCGCACTCAGCTGTAAACCTCACGATATGGATCACGTTATTAATGTAAACGCTGAGTTTTATAACATTTCCACATTAACAATATGTAACATTTCACGACGTAATCCATTTAGAGGTAGTATTAGCCCGTGAGTCTATTCTTCAGGCACATCGCAACTGACATACATTCTTGGTGATATGTTTTAGTATGTTGCCATGGAGAAACTGTTGACGCAAATTGTAATACCCACATTACACGGTTCAATACTTTCGTCAAACTTATTGAATTCAAGGACAAAAAAGCATCAATCAAAAGAAGCTATATTGTTGCAGTTTTTTTTACCAAACTGTTTTTGATTCGCTTTTGTTCTTGAATTCAATAAGTTTGACGAAAGTATTGAGTCGTGTAAATTTAAAATTGTTTTTAAATATCTGCGTATAATTTTCCATTAGAAGTGCAACCTCCTAATATTCAATGTGTTGATGAAAAAAAATATATATGCTATAATTCTCTAAATTTATAATATAAATAATGTTAAATTTAGAGAACATTAATGCTTAAAAGACTTTGTGAATAGTTTTAGCCAACATTTTATTCTTGATTTCTTAATTTGTTTGTAAAATGTATTTGTAGTTGTTTGGTTTGTGGCTTGTATTTGATATACACAACATTACATGGGCTTAAAGTACTAATGGCGTATTGCATCGAGTCACAATAGACTGAATGTGACAACCAGCAAACGAGGCGTCTTGTTTTGCGCTCGTAAAATTAGTACTCTCGGCTTTACTAACGCATTAAGTTGGAGATTTGTAATGAAATAAAACCTTTATATGGTGGCATGCTAGTTTTATTGGCCTTTATTAAGATATATTCATCGTTTAAATTTCTAAATAGTAAAAATATAATGCTCGCTATAAAGCCTTCACCTATACAGAAAATGCGCTTTCATGCACGTCAAAAAGATGTTTTTAATTACTTGGACAGAAGTCGTAAACCTCTGGTTATTGAGCTTCACTTGGCTTCGAGGGTTCAGAACCTGACGATGTATCAGCATTATTATTAATATTATTATAGTTATTGTTATTATCATCATTATATTATTATTATTATTATTACTATTATTATTATTATTATTATTATTATTATTATTATTATTATTATTATTATTATTATTATTATTATTATTATTATTATTATTATTATTATTATTATTATTATTGTTATTATTATTATTATTATTATTATTATTATTATTATTATTATTATTATTATTATTATTATTATTATGCAACTCATTATGTAATGGGACAAATGTATATTGTAAATAAAAAAAAAAAAAAAAAAAAAAAATTATCATTATTATTATTATTATTATTATTATTATTATATTAAATATGCAATTATACAGTCAGTACAACACAAGAAAAGTGCCGAGCCCCATAGCACAATAAGTGTCTGGCCACCATTTACAAGTACATACAATGTACATAGGCCTACATTACAGTTAACATACCAATAATAGTTATATATTGTCTATATAATAATAATAAATAACATAGCATAACATAACATCTACATAGTTATTCCTACTAATATTATTGTCATTATTACTATGGTCCATATATAATTAAATACATATACGTGCATTTACAACAAATAATACAAATTACTCCCAAGTGATTACTGAACTAAAACCAAAGATTACTGAGTGGAGTAATCTTTGCTAAAACTAAAGAACCATGAATGTGGTACATTGATACATATATTTAATACACTCTTTAAATTATATTTAGAAGAGAGGTGTAATCTTACAGTCGATTCACTTATTGCTTCTTTCTTTCTTTATAAATTTAGTGTAGGACATCTTACACGGTATAAAACTGATAACTACAAATGAGGACAATAAATTACTATACAATTGAACATTGAAATGTTTTAAGACTGCTTGTTTTCTGTGGCCTTAGCCACAACAATGTCGGTACCAAACCCGGGAATGAAAATGTGTTTATACTTTTCAAAAACATCAACAACGATACCTCTATTGAACATCTGATCTGAATTTATTACATCATCAATGTAAGTGAAAATATCACTAACGAGTGCTTACATTCAATCAATTCACCGCACTCTACATAATACACGTATAGCGGCGGCGAAACAGCCTGTTAAAATTATACATGCCTAATAGTAATAGACAATCGTTAAATGGTGGACATTTTAAAGTCCATAAATTCGAATTTTCAAACTTTTAATAGGTCTCCAGTAAAAGCTTACATGGTTTGTTTTATGGCTTACTACAGAACACGTTTACCCAGTAGTTAAATTTAACGTGTTAAGCCTTATTTTATGGAGAGTAAATATTTTATGAAATACTTTGAATTCGAGTGACCGTTTTAGGACAACTCTTTACCGTGCTGGGTGTGTTTTATTATAAATTCTCAAGAAAATACCTTGGTCATTTACTGCGTCCACGAGGTTGCAAATCTTTCTGTTTTGTAGGCTATTTAATGTCGCATTGCGTCTATGGCTGGCTATTAAAAGCTCAAAACAACTAACATGAGAGATATTCCAATGAACTTAAAACACGAAGACGCTTCTTTGCCGAAACGTCTCAAACGAATTCCTTTGTTCGAGGCAACGTCTCAATCTACCGAAATGGAACCATCTTATTAAAAAGCTATAAGGTCAAGAATAATTGCTGGTTATCTTAACGGCAATCAAAGTGTCTTATATAAGCGGCCAAGATATGTTTATTGGTGGAGTAAGAATGTTGAGCCAACACCTGTGTAGTAAAATGCGAGATATGTGGGAACCGAGAGGCTTCTGGGAACAAAGACAGGAGGTATAAGGGTGTTTCGACCTTCATTGAAGAGATAATCGTCTATTTACTTAAGCCCGGCTCCCGCGTTTTATAAAATTGAAAACTCAGTCAAATGTATACCATTATCATTTACGTAACAGCATAAGTGTCTATATAATATCCATTTATGCATGCATAACTAATGTATTTTTGATAGAGAGCGAAGAAAACAGTACAACTTATGTTTTATGTATATCCTCTTCTTATACATGAAAGTGTTTTTATGTGTTCACTAAAGAGCATAGGCCTAAGTCCTGAAGGTTTATGACCGGAAATGAAGTCCTTTCAATATTATTGTTTGTGTTATTTCTCTTAAATTAGAATAAGTTATTTTAACTAGAATATTGAAAGTATTCAATTATATTTTATAACAATCTTTAACATGCAGGTAAGTTTACTCAGAAGAGTTCTATGTGGCTTCATTTTCTTTATTGAATAACATTTTCTCATTACAATGATGCTGAGTAAAATAATTCCGCAGCAACATGTGGATGCTGACGTCATAGATGCCAGTCGGAGCCAATCAGCAGGTGGCTGTTTCAAATACTGACATCTGGTTGGCCAATGCCTCTTGTCTGTGACGTCAGCATCCACAAGGTTTGCGTGGAACCAGGTCGTGCTGTATACGTTGTTTGTACACTTGACTGAAATAAATCGCCGCCCTGTATTCTGTCTGTATGGGAAGGAATCTCGTGGATTTCTAAAGACTTGTCGGCTCATTGTGTCCGGCGTTCCGAAGGTCGCGGCGAGGGGGTAGTTTCGGTAGACAGGCTGGCACCATTGCTGGCAGCTCAGTGGAGACAGGCTGTCTGCCGCGGCCGACACGGCCCAGAGGAATGCACGCACACGCACACTTACGCACACTACGCACACACACGCACACAGCACGCGGTCACGTGGGAAACTGTGAGAGAAAGTTGGTGGCTCAGCGGTAACACAGACTGATTCGGGCGGTCGCCGGTTCGATACCGACCACGGGTACACGGAATTATCCTCACACGGAACAACCCCCAGACGGAATATCTTCCACGTGGAACAACCCCCACGCGGAATAATGCCCGCATAGAACAAACCCCTCACGGTACAACTCTGACAATTTATTTTTAAAAAATAATTGTTTAAAATTACGATTTGTACATTGTGATGACAACAAAGCTACTTTTGAATTTTAAATACGTATTTGAGTAGAATTGTCTTCAGATCATGCACTTAAAACATCAATGTCCCCAACGAAGAAAGGATCTACGTGATAAGTGGTGTACACTGTACAGTATATATAGCCTTACAACAATGGCTGTGTAAGGTGGATGGAAAGGTAAGAATCTTAGCACAAGCCGAGGAAAGTCTGTTGGCAATTCATTCATTCATTCATTCATGGTCTGTCGTGGCATAGGATGCCTATCGGTTCGTCACAATTACTGAACCTACACTGACAAATCGTGTACTGCGGCAAGCGGTAAGAAATCCTAACATTTCGACCATGGTGCTTATCATGTCTGGACGAGTTCTCGTCTTGGGAAATTTTTAACAGAAAATAAAATTTTCTTTTCAAAACATTATATTCATTCTGGTTATTTGTTCGACTTCTTACGTACAAAAACGATCAAAACAAACAAACTACGTAAAATAATATTCTTGTCTGTTATGTCGAATATTTCGTAGCATCTCTTTCATTCCTCGGATCGCGATAACCGTACTACATGTTAGAGACGGTAGATTTACGCAAATCGAATATTGGAAATTGGTATTAATATTCGACAAAAGGGAAATCATAATATCTTTACATTCCTGGCCACTCTCAGTGTATTACTATAATAATTAAAAAGAAAATAATAAGAATCTGAGCGAAAATCACTTCTTCGAACAAAATTATGGTTTTAACCGATATGAACAAAGTTAAATTTAAAGCGATTATTTGACTAGTTTTGTGTACTAGTGACTGTGAGGTTCTTGGAATAAGCGATATCACTGTGGTGGTGAATGAGCCAAGCAAGGAACCTCTCTGGAAGCTCCTGAAATAGACTATACTCTTATTTTCGTGACACACTTTTTTTATGAAGTGGCGTTTTAAAATCTAAAAAATTCCAAAACGCTTAATTTCGACCTATTCCCGCTCATACTGCACCCTGGTGTTCAGCATTACAATTCCTTGAGGCTCCGAAGCCGCCGTACTATTGTGTGAAGTGTGAGAAGGGCGGGTAACTAACATTTCCTCGCAATAAAGCCGAGCCCGCTCGTCCACCTGCGAGGGCCAGCTTCAATGAAAGCGATACCCACCTCAATAAATGTTTTTGTCACCTCATCCCTGACCGAGCCGAAGAGAGGTACTACCAGGCCAGTCGAGAAGCTTTGTACATCTCTTATCATACGATATACGTCACTTTAGCATTCATTTTCTACAGGTTTAGCATTCATTATTTTAAATTTAGCATTTTTATTTATTTATTTTTATTTCATGATACATTTTTATTGCGATTTTTGATTTGGCACTGAAGGAAGTTAAAGAATTCACATATGGTAGTCTTGTGCGTGACTTTCCTCAGCTTCCGTTCAGAGAATCTTACATTGGTATCAGATATTACGTCTCATATTATAACTATAGACTAAACATTTAAAAAACTATACGTAAAATAATAGTATATATATATATATATATATATATATATATATATATATAAGTATAAGAAAATCCTCAAAACTGAGCAATCTCGATTCAGAGAGTTGAATCAAATCTGTAATAAATCAATGGTACCCAACTAAATATTAACTTAATATTAACTAAATTACACATATTATACAAGATTCTTTGGTTGTGAAGATACAGAAAGACCAAAGGAATAAAACAATTTAGTCTTATATATTATTCTAATGCTAAGTCTTAAACATACAATTTTGAAAAACGAAATACAAAAATAAAGAAAAGGATGAAGATATCGAAATGTAGTACTATAGCATGCAACGATGCATCGGGCAAGTACGTTGTAAGTGGTTCAACGTCAACCACTGTTGTTAGTCGGTAGCCATGACAATGTTGCCTGATCCTCCCTCTCCGCCATGTTTTAGCCATTACGTGTAGAGAGAGGCCACGCAGATATTTAGAAACACAACACACAGGGTTGTATCGCATCCGCTTCCTGCTTCAGGTCTGAGGGGATGATTACCACGTGTCAAGCCACGTGCATGTCGGGGTTGTATTAACACCTACCCTGAGACTTGGTCAAACTTGCCACGTGCATGTCAGGGCTGTATTAACACCTACCCTGAGACTTGGTCAAACTTGCTACAAAGTAAATCAAAATATATAATCCCTTGAGAAAATTTAGAGATCTGTCTTATGAATGTTTTTTTGGTCTAATAAATATTTCTGTCTTTCAAATGTTAATTATGTTGTTGCAACACATCTTTTACAATATTGAATATGAACATTCATTTTGAAAAGCGGAAATATTAAGTGGAAAAAGAAACATTCATAAGACAGAGTACTAAATTCTCTAGGGGATGACCTTTGTGGGCATTTTCACAAATAAAACCTAACAATGCTAATAAAGTTTGGGAGTAGACGCTTCTGATTGAACTTGTTGATTGGTGTTTACAACCACTTATGACTAAGAGACAACACAATGTGTAAAACAAAAAGTATCAGAAATTATAATAATAACCGCTAATAATAACAACACAGATACTTTGTATTTTTAATATATATTGCGAATCGCTGGATGGTTTTAACTGAATTACATGCGAAATATCGATGCCATTGTTCTATCATAAATCACCTACCTGCTTGAGTTGCAAATAGCAGCAACAAACAAACAGACAAACAAACAAACAAACAAAAACTAACACAATATGAACAAACTCGTGTGTATGTTAAAATTGTGCTTCTCTCATCCAAACATCTCCATCCCATTATCATTATCTCATTGAAGACAAGACGTGGGATTTGCTCGACCTCATAAGAGAGTTTCATCCTCGGTGCAAAACACAACTTGTGTCGCCATTGCATTTGTTTCTTTACGTTTCTCCCTGGGTGGGCCCCATATTGGAATAACTTGTAACTTCATAATTCTCGATCATTATCCAAGCCTCATCTTCGGGGACAGTTGCTTGTCATGCCAGAATAAATAATATAAAGAGTTACTACTTCTTTTTTGCGTTTAACAATACTTATTTCTCACCAGGTGGTAGCATGGCACCTGTGCTACGCCTTTCATGGTTTAAAATATAAAATAAAAATCCTATAATTTATTTCCTAATCCATATAATATAGCCTTAATGATACAGCTATTAATAATGGTCGGGCGAACAAGCAGATAATGTGTAGAAGGAATGAGTCAGCGTGAGGCTGCTGTGCTACGCAGGCATAAAGAAGCCTCTACTCCATTAGTGTGAGGTAAATGATATGAGTTATGACACCTGTCCGCCCTACCTACAGACATTACATCGTGCTGTAGCCGAAATGTTACCCAAAAGAAGAATCAAGAACATTTTCAATGAATAAGCTTCCACAGGTAAATCATATTAACTGTTGTGTGAAAAGGGTTTCGGGAATCTTCGAATTAGCTTAATTATTGTTGTTGTGAGGATCCAACGTAAGTATTCTCATGCTTACGACACAGCCGAGTCGAATGTTATCTACTTCTCTAGTTTCTACCATCTGATTGTAACATGTACAATAGGGATCATTTACACCTTCGGTTGGCGACCTGGAATGGTGGGCGTCTTGTGCACTCTACTCGGAGAAATATTGTCTTTACGAATGTGTGATAAGGAATCTGTTGATTTTGTTTGAATTAGCGCGCGTGAAAGGGGCAGTAGATAAGGATCGAGTACGCGACCACTTACGTTGGGGCTAGTATATCTAGCCATCCTCAAAACCTTATCTACTGCCCCTTTTATGGGCGCTAATTCAACTAAAATCAACAGATTCCTTTCACATATTCGTAAACGCAGTCTTCCGCTGAGTCGAGTGCACAAGCGTAATTAGCCACGCCCACCTTTACAGGTAGGGTGACCATATTTTGAATATTGCAAACAGCGACAAACAAAGTGTGAGGATTACGAACTCCATGAACAAGCACGGGGTCTGAGGCGAAAGAGGTGAAACATTTTTAATTCAAATTTGCGTGCAAAATGCCCAAAAAACAGCTTTCAAACATGAATTAATGAAACAAAATAAATATCAAATCAATACATTATTATTCATATAAATTTTAATTAATGCATATTAAGTATTTAAATGAATGTGGGTACATTTTTGTAGGCATGTTAGGCCTATGCCCGGTTGTATTTCGCCAGCCGCCTGTTGACGGAATAAACTCTGCTGACTGTGAGTTGAGTGAGTGCGTGAGTCAGCGTCAAGGAGGTTGTGTATAGGTTAGATATAGTTGTAGATGTTACACTATATACAACCTCCTTGGTCAGCGTCTGCGAATGCTACCCGCATGTGTCGAGGGCTAGAGAGCCTACCAGCAACTGTAAGCCCCCCCCCCCCCCTGTTACAATAGACCGCGTTGTCTTTATTGACAGAATATCGGGACACCTTTTCCCCAAAAATTACAAACCGGTAAAAATACGTATTTTCATTGAATCTCTCGGGACACCGGTATAAGTGTTCCGATAACGGTACTGTACCGGTCACCTTATTTACAAGTGCTGGTTAACTTTAGAACAACAAACTGCCTAAATGTTGTATTGAGTTTGCCCGAATATGTCGAAGCGAGGGCCACAGTTGCCCGCGCGCCCCGTGTTGGGCTCCTCTCTAATAAATCCGAAGCCACTATAACACTACACTGGAGCAACAGCGATAGTTTTCAATAATAAAACACCAAAGAGTGTTCGACTCGTGTGTTCAGCTGATATCGATACGAGCTATATATGTTTTACGATCAGTCCAAGTGTATGGACGCCATTGCGGGGTCGTAAATAGGCCCCGCAATGGCGGCGGGTGGACGTTTTGGATACGTCCATGGTTCATGTACCGAGGTAAGCTATGTCTGTATTTCTGTGCTCAATCAGATCTGATAGCGACTAGAATACTTTAGCTGCATTTAAATTATTATTAGGAGTCGACCAAGGGTGAAATCAATCCAGCTGGAGACTCAGTTCTTGGGACGAGCGAATGGTCACGTGACCACGATTGTCTGGCTACGTCTGTAAATCCGTTTTGGGTGTAGATTAATCAAAAACGAGATTCAGTTATTTCTCTTGCTATTTACACTTCTTGAATTTATTGTTGCATTTGTTTATATTTAATTATTGCTAATTTGGAAATGATCAAATTTATTTATGTTTTCAAGTAATTACAAATCAGATTTTAAATTGAATTACCATTAAGAAATAAGTAGGTGCCATACTCACCGTTTCCACCTAAAAATTGCGTTAAGATTATATTTGAATGACACTCTCAGGAAACAACAACTCAAACGACCAGATAGGTGATCTATATAGATAGACAGATCTGTATAGATAGAGAGATCTATAGATAGAGAGATCTGTGTAGATAGAGAGATGTGTATAGTATAGATGTATAGTGATGTTTAGTTCGGGGTGATGTTGAAATTTGGACCGCTGCTTATGGGTGTCTTACGCAGTTTTGCTGCAGAAGAATATGTATTGTGGATGTTTCGTTTGCATACTGTTCAAAATACAGTTTTCACGGTAATTAAACCTTAGTAAAAATACGCCCCCCTCTTCCCCCTTCTTTCCCCCCACCATCCACACAATACATTTTTTAAATTTAATTTTAGGTATATAATGATTAATGATCCTTCCACATAATCTTTTATTATGTATTTGTTTAATGCACCTTGAATGTTCGTCTATCGGTCACCTTACAAGTTTTCGTCTTCGGCCTGATGACTTGGTAGGGGGGGGGGGGGCTACAGGGGGGGGGGGGTGAGTTGATAGAGACAGACCAGCATTTCAATTATTCCTGACGATGACTACACCACCGTAATGCGAAACAAATGAATGTCACGTAGCGAAGAGCTCGTTAGAGGGGGGGGGAGAGTTGACCCCCCTCCCTTCTCCCCCCCCCATGGACACGGTACAATCCTCGATCTAGTCTTCTCAGCGTTGATCCCTCTACGGACACACTCCTTGAAAATATTGCCAGAAGTGAAACATTTTAATTCAGTTCGTGGTAATCTGTTGCGCAAGAACTGTGCGAGTGTTTCGGGAGTTAGTAGGGTTTATTCTTAGTTGAGCCGCCGAAAGTTGACTGCGACATTTGCGATCGCTGGGATAGATGTAGCGGCGAAGGTCTCAACTAATTAGAGAGCTGAGCTGGGCTGGGCGCACAATTCCCCAGTTGAGCAGGCCTCACGTACTCATGTCTAAGCCGAGGTTACAGCGCCGGGGTTTGATATTTCGTTCTACTGGTATTACCGCTGACAACGAGGTTCATACAGGATTATACAATATACAATGGGCTACGCTCCAAAGTAATGTTCAATATGCCTAACCCTATAACCACATGATTCCATTACAGAAGGAAGGGAAGGGATGCTAAAACTCTCGTTGTTACGTGCTTTGTTATGTGGGGTGGGGGGAGTGTAAGCCTACAAGAACGAAAGCAATTAGTGTTGGAATTGGTTTAACCGAACTTTCATGTTATTCTACAATAACATTTGTTGGTTAACAATTCTTGAAAGAAAGCATATAAAAGCACACAAAATAGATTAATGAAAGTGTATGAGGCCCTACTTAAAATAATGACAGTAAAATAATTATAATTTTAAATAATATAACAAAAATAATGATGATAGTAAATATAACAATAATATAAGGCACGGTTTGTTTGGATACACATTCACAGACGGGTTTGACTGACTAGAGCTCTGTTCTGAAGATGCACCGTTCAATCGGCCCGAAACGTCGGAATTTTAATTTCAATTGACGCAACGATATTAGACAGCCAAGTTTCAGTCAAGACTCAGGCTGTCAAATTTATCTGTTTGTTTGTTTACATAAATACAAGGAGGGAATGGAGGCTTCGAGAAATGAGCCACGCGTCAACATACGGGGTTTATAATCTAATTTAAGTTTGATTAGGTTTTGATTTAGAGAGAATATGAACTGATTATCCCCGCGGAAATAAAATACTTATGAAAAATTTTATGTCCATAAAATATTTTAACACTTATTTCAACAGCGTTGACGCGTAACTATTGTTGAACACATTAATAAATTCATAATAATAATATCAATAATAATACTAATTAAGTGACGTACGAAATGTGCCGAACAGTTAAATTAGTATGGGTTGTAATGTTTAATGCGACCAAAGTAAATCAAAAACATCGTCTGGGGTTTCCCGTCTACAGTTGGTAGAATTGACTGGCGAGAAAATGGATTTGCTGCAAATTTGTTAATCCAGCCCTATTAATCACTCACTTGACCACAGTATTGCGTTCCATAACGCTTAAGGTTTTGTTAAAGGTTTACTGTTTGAATTTGTATCTATACGAAAAAACAAAAAACGTTCGTTTACACTATCGATATGAATACGATAACTTTATATAGTAACGCCAACTAATAACTAATAAATAAACTAAAACTAATAAATAATAAAATAATAAATAATAATAATAAATTAATATGTGCTAATTGTGAGGACAAACTAATATCTTGTCGTGTGAGATGTGTTATTAATTTGGCTAACAACAGGGTGTATATCAGTGTCCATTTAAATATAGAAATATACCTACACGTTTGAAAATTACTCAAGTTTACATGATTCAACTAAACAAGCTTGCAGAAGGTAGTCTGGGTTCCAATCGTGTGTTAGTGTTAGGTCAGTTCCTCTAGATAAGAACAACCTACAACAACAACATTTAAAAACGTAATTCACAACAATGAAAATACAGTCTAGGGTAGGGAGGGTCATAGATGACCCCTTCGATGAAACAAGACGCCTTGATCATTGTGACGCATATGTTACAAGGTCAACTTCATCTCTGTCTAGCGGAGGCTCGTCGAACTCCCAACTTTCTGTCGTAGCATGGAAACAAAATTGACCATTTTATATCCCATTACAAAAACCTGCGTTACAATTGACATATAAGTAATTGATTATCAAAAATAAGACAAACAAATACAGTCATTTAACATAATACAGAGATAATTAAGAATGCCTGTTCGGCCACAGTATATTTTGACGAATCACTTCATTTGTTTTCTTGAGTTTAAATAACACGTGATTTTAGCAATTAAACCTGATTTGGGAGTTTGACGACCACAGCCACAGACCACAGGCGGGATTATGACCAATCGTGTGCTGATTTAAAAATTCCGTCACTCTCTCGAAGGAGGTCTTTATCCGACGTCAGTTTCCTGTACAAAATCGTGAATAATATTATAGATTGTCCAATTTTACTCTCTCGCATTAACTTCTTTGTGCCGCCTCGATTAACTAGACGTGCTATTCCTTGCCAAACTTATAGAAGCCGCATTAATGTTTTTAAATATTCTTGCTTAAATAGGATCATGTCAACCTACAATAGTTTTTTAATAAATGCGCAAGAGGGTGTTGATATTTTTAAAGACTCTATACGTACTTTTAAAAAGGCCATTTTAATGCAGTGACATATGGGGCATGTATATGCGACCATTATTGTTTTTAAGTACTACATGATGTGATATTTGTTGGATGTTTTGTTGTATTCGTTTTTGTTTGTTTTATCAAAACACACTTTGTGGAATTGTGTAATTCTGTTGTGTTTATAAAATAAATAATAATAATAATAAATAAAGTAGGTCTTATAGCATTGCTTTACTTGAAGATCTACAGGAATGTGACGACACGTATAATTACATTATTACATTAGGATACATTATTACACGCGACAAAAAGTTTTATGGCCTGAACTAGTGAGTAAAACAATCAGTTTCCCAATAATAATGATTTGAAAGACAGTTGATAAACAGAACCAATGATGCGCTGGGTTCGCTGGCACATCGCACGCGTCAGTCAATAGAGAGTCCATATGCGTCACGTGCGAGGGAGGGGGGGGGGGGGGGGGGGTACTCGTCAGTGCGCTTACAAATAATGAAACGCGGATTGGCCTCTGACTTGCTCAGTGTTCAGTGTTGCGTGGGCGAGAAACACTGAGACCCGTCATTGTATCAGTTGCAGCGCGAGCCCTGGCGCTTCCATAATCTAATGAAATAAGCACTCCTCACTCGCACTCGGGGTCGAGGGGGAGGGGTGGGGGAGGGGGACGGGGGAGGGATCTACTAACTGCATAAAGCCAAGCTTAATTAAAACATATTAGTACGGCGAGCCAGGAAAGCGTTACAACCACCAAGCAAAATGCTATTAGGGATGACAAATGACAAGAGCTAGGCAGCAAGCGTTAGCTGATGTTATTCTGTTATTTTCCCGCGATTAAAACACAACAGTGCAATCTGTGGAAGAGTGCCCGACTTGACATGGCCGTAGCTGCCCCCGATGTGCAGGATTAGTTTATATAATGTGCCATCGGTCACGGAGCTTTAATGGCCCCGCACGATATCCAAGCCGGCCGCGCGACTGTATCTGCCGTTGCTTATAAAAATAAAAATTAAATGGAATTGTTTACACTGGTAAAATACGTAATCACGACGTCGAAAACCTCGTGGATTATTCAAATGTTTTGAGCGGGGGTGAAACGTGTTGTTTTGCGGCTCAGCCTAAATCGTTCGACGTTGATGTTGGGAGAATGCGTTGGTTGACTAACAAGAGTTACAGATCGGTCGCAATTTATTGTTCGTAATGTTTGAACGAAGCATTTGGTCAGATGTTTACCAAGTAATAATATTTTTCGTACGAATTCCATGTGTCCCTTTTCAGGTGACTATGTTAAAGTGTTTGG
Source organism: Isoperla grammatica (assembly GCA_945910005.1). Lineage (NCBI taxonomy): Eukaryota > Metazoa > Arthropoda > Insecta > Plecoptera > Perlodidae > Isoperla > Isoperla grammatica. Next base: position 114,860,899 of record OX246738.1, on the reverse strand, counting down.
ATTTGGGAAGGAATGTCCGAGGACTGTTAGTAGAACTCAATCCCAGCATTCTCTGTTACGACTGAGAAAAACCTCGGGAAAACCTTCAGTCGGGACTGCCAGTGGCCGGAATCGAACTGGTGACCTCCCTAATTAGAGTAACGTGTGCTATACCGCTGAGCTACCTCTATCGATGTTTACTAAAGAAAAGGTGGAGCTATGTTTTAATTCAGATGAGGAGCAGATATAACTGAGAAGTGACACAATTGGCACTTCCACTAGAAGAAAAGTGATGACCCTCATTAAAACAATAGGTTCTAAAAATTGTGTTTTCAAGTTTCTTCTTAAATCTAAAAGCTGACAGAATAATTCTAAGGTATTATGCCTCCTCTACACTAGAGAATTAACTAATGGTAAATCATTTTTCGTCAATCAACTACCAGTATACGTCACGCCTTCTGATTAATCAAGATGGAATTAGCTTGGGGTTCCTATTGCAAATTAACTAATACCGCCACCAATATTTGTGCTAGTTTATAAGGTTACATTGCGAATCTTGTAATATACAACTTGTTGCCCCCAAAACTCATTAAAACAAAGTAATGTACTACCAACAAGCTAGTAATTATAACTACTTTAATAAACTCAAACAAATCTACATCTAGATCGCCGTGAAAACTGTTGACGCTTCAACCAGCTGTTGATATCACATGATTGAAGTAAACATCTTGAGTGTGGACGCTCATGACGATAATCACCGCTTAATGTCTGTACAGCCGATCATCACGACTCTAGCGCACAAGGGGCTTACACAATGTTGATGGTTTACTTTATTGAAGTCAGGTTAGGCTGCAGTGAGTTATAGCATTAATCTGAAGCCAACGTACCAAGGATTGGAAGGACAGATTTTCGCCCAGCATTAGACATGCTTGTGGTACGTAGAGCTGCTTTGATGCTGAGCGTCAAAGGTCTTCATGGGAACGCTCACGGGATGGCCTGGATGAGAAGAGTGGGGGGGGGGGGGGGGGGTTCCCGGAGGTCAAATAAACGGCGCCCCGAGGCAAGTTTCACGGCCAATTACTCGCATAAATATCACAGACTGTTTGTTGAGCTGATACGGAATTAATTAAGAGTATTCTGTGATGTCCCATGCGGATGCCCGAAAGGCGCTTCGAATTAAACGACTTAAAACAACACGCGGCGATTAGAGGGAACGTTTTCAGCACGCGCCCTTACTAAGGTACAGTTAGTCTAGATTTGGAAATAAAAGCAAGTCCCCTGCCCCCTCCCCCCCACGTCCGAGTATGTTCACGATGGAAATATAAACAAGCTTGACCTATTCGCATTTGTTTATATTTAAGTTTTATTGTTTTATTCAAGAACGAACAATTCCTTATTGATGTTCAGCTTAGAACAAAAAAAACACAGTACTGCGAGTGGCATACAAAGCAAACCAAATAATAATAATAACAAAAACAGATATTGACTCATCCACACACGTTACCTAGTACAGCAATCGGCGTCAAGCCGTCATCGTTCTCCACATTACATAAAGGAAATAATATAACCAACATTACTTTTTTCGTCGGTACACAAATCGACATATATTTTCTTAAATCGCGGTAAGAACCAACCTTGCACCATCTGTGCTTGCAGCTTCGTGTGAGTTTACATAACCTTGCGTCAATACGTTAACACGTGAAATGTGCACGTTTTGCGGGCTATAGCTTGAGAATATAACCTTCCTTGCACGAAAGAATAAGTGAATAATTTGTATTATAGGCGACATAAAACGTACCCCCCATGCAAATCAAAACGTACTTTTAGTCGCGGATCACGAGACCAGAATAAATTATCGTTCATAGATGGAATAAGTTACAACAGGAGTGAATTTCATTTGAGCGGCTCCTTCTATGTAGAAAACCAGAATCCAGCTTTGAAATGTTAGGTTCTATAAAGCAGAGCAACTGCAGATTAAAACCCCTTCCCCCCTCCTCTTCCCCCTCCCCCACCCCGATATAAACTCCCGGTTTAATTCGCTATAATGACCTGACTTGACTTTTATAAAGCGCTCCGGCGTTTATCTTTCGCTTTTATTATTTGTACAGAAATGAGAGTTTGAAAGTTTTTATACAAGGCTGGATTCTATAAAGCGACATTTTCTTAATTTGAATACTGACAAATGCCAGTACAGCTCGATCCGCATTGTTCACGTTCGGAATCTAGTTGAGAGGAACGTGAATAATCCCTCTGTTTAATGACAGTCATTTCTCACCTCAAAAGTGTCTTTAAATCTTCAAAGAAGTCTTAACCCTAATCTGTCTTGCACTGATATTTCAAACCGACTCACTTAAATAGGGCGTTGGATGTTTCCGAAGACGGTTGGGCACCTTAGTCGGCATGAAATCTCTGTGTATGAGTCTTACAAGGGAACTCCCAACTCGAGGGCGAAAAAACGTCGGCATATTTGTCAATTGTCAGGTTGGGCAGTGCAGGAAACCTGCTTCGCCTGATTCACACGAGGGGTTGCCTCATTCATTCACCAACCTCTGTTCGGGTTGATGCAGGGCACGCATTTTGCCAACGCTTAACGCACGTGGTAAATATGTTGATAAGCGTTGATGCAGGGCACGCATTTTGCCAACGCTTCACGCACGTGGTAAATATGCTACAAGATGTGGTGGTCTGTGATCTAATGTGTCCAGGAATTTGGAAGGACAGAGATAGAACACAGTATCAGCTACCTGCAAGAAGCCTTTTCAGTCAAAGCACGAAATATATTGTTTAAAGTTTGATGTTTTCAACTGTTCATGGACGATGATAAAATTTAAAACAAAAAAATATGTAAGAGTGCATTACTTTGTGCCTGAATTTATTAATTCTACTTTATTGTTTCGTGCTTTTGTCTGCTGTCCCAATGGCTTGTTCTCCGCTAAATAGAGGGCGTGCATATAAACAAAAATGATGTTTTACAGGCGTTGGTAAAGTATTGTAGAGATAGGTGCACATTAAGACTGCGATGTGCATGGTTGATGACGATCATACAAGTGCATGAGCTGTGTGAGGCATTCAGTGGCTGAGACATCAGATTCTATTTGATAACTCTACCTACAAACACTGTTGTCTATTTCTACCACTTGCATTAAATTAAATATACATAACCAACTAATAAAGTTATAGGCCTAGAATACACTAACAATTCACATGATGACAAACAACTAAATTGTTATCAAACTGCAATTTAGTTTCTTGCCACAAAAATATCAAAATGTAATTTAGTTGAGTTAGTTAATTTAGTTTGCAGATCCTAATGGCTCGGTAGGGCTTTGACCCCACCCCTTGCAAGCGCTGCTAATGGAGGATAATAGTAATACTAATGTTGTGGGAAGATGAACACGTTAATGAGTTAGATAATAATTGTGCTATTGTTGTGATATAAATGGTTCCAACTATGTAAGGTGAGCATTGCCTGTTTGTAATCTGATGGGTCACAAACAGGCCTATGCTAGAGAGCCCAGTCGCAGGCGAGTCGAGAAGACAAACGTTCCGAACAACCTAAGTTACATCACTTTGTCATACACAAGTCACAAGAACTGATTTTGTTTAGTGGAGCTCCTTTCTGTCATATATTTTATTGTGTCTCGTTCACATTACATTCCTGTTTTATTATTATGTTATCATGTAAATCATTTATAAGGTTTGTTCATCTTTTGAACCGATGATTTCAAACTAGCCCTCGTTGTGTTAACTTTACTTTATTTCATTAGTATGTGCTTATGCTAACTATTTATATATGCATCCTAAGTGTATCTTTACATTCACTTAAGCTTCATTCAAACTCAAACAAAGAGTGGCATGGTTTTACTTAGATGTAAACCACTCGTGATAATGTAGCCATGATTACTTTCACTACTTTGTATGAGTGAGTATTTATTATTTACTAATTACCTTCGAGTTTATTTTATTATTTTTTATTATTATTTTAACCTAATGAACAGGTTTTTACTTTCTCTCCATTTGTAACTCATACTCGTTTTCCTTTTTCCCTTATGTGAGCATTCTTCATTTATTTATTTTTTACTTTTTATACTTGCATCTTATTATTATGTTTTGTAATGACAAAGAAATGTGAATGAAAGTGTTCGATTTGATTTGATTCTTACATAACTGATGAGTGATGAATGACTGATAAGGAAAAACTACATAAGTTCAAACCCATGGATCGATACTCATTGACACTCAACCGTCCAAAACATGTTACTCTCAAACCGATGATCACTGCGGCGACGCTTCAAGTTAAAAGTGCATCCACCGCCTTTGTACTTCCACTCGTGACGGATTTATCGAGTCTCGTATTTTCTTGTGCGCCGCCTTCTTACGTCTACAGCTCGATCGGATCTCAGTTTCCACAGCCTGCTTAATAATCAGCAGACAAGAAGCTACGCCAATCTGAGCAGCATGCGGCGCGCGTTTATGAAATATTACTTCATTTTTTCCCTGTTTTATACTCCCTCTCCTCCTCCCCCTCCTATTCTTTTTCTTCTCGTTTATTAAAGCCATGCTATTGCCTTGGCGCTTCATCCCGTGGACTAATAATGACCCATCCCGCTGTATATTAATAAAAATGACTAACTTCGTAACATTTACTACCTTGCACAAAAACATCGGAAAGTAAGTGTTGTTTATGTTCACACAATGCGTTGGATAACCTTGTGAAAAGATGAGGGTTGCCGGTTGGGGATTGGGGATGATATATTTAATACTCCGCATTTCTTTACTTTCGATAAGAACTTTAATGGTAATTTCATTTTGGGCTGTTTTTGGAAACGAATGTGCAATGTTTAATAGGATTATTATTAGTGATGTATCATCTTTTCACCATCAACATATATAATGCATCAACACTTGCAGATAAGTGGGAGAGTGGTTATAAGTAGTTCAATAATATTATATTATTATATCAGTGACTGTACCAGTACATTCAATGTATAAGCCAAAGCTAACTCCAAGATTCTAACACACGTGAATTGTGAGAAGTGAATGCATGTGAAAAACAAACGCATTCTAATAGTATAATATATTTGATCAAATTTAAATAAAGATAACAAATATTATCCTGAAAATGGCCGATGCTTCAGACAAGCGGCCAAGACCATAACAGAAAATAAAGTCCATTTTGGGGCCCAAAAGTTGTATGAAAAGAGAGGCCTACCCGAATCAGACGCAAAGCAGGTTGTCACATCAACATGTTGCCAGAGAAAATGTGGAACATATTAATATATTGAAAAATAAATACTAAATAGCAAACAAAAACGTGATGCAATAAATTGCGTTTGTTTATTGGTATATTCATGCCTGGGAATTATACATTTTTGCAATACAGTATACACAAGAGGTGAATCAATCAAAATATTTAGTTCTTCCTCGTTGCCAGTGTAAATTATCGGCTGCAAGTAGCGTCAACCATTCGCCTGCATGTTAAGCTGTCGGCTAGGTATACAGATGGTTGATATCTTCACCATCTGTCACTGTGAGTAACATAATAAAAAACAATAATAAAATATCAGCAACCAAACGGCTATAGGTCACAGTTTGATTCAAACTACCCAACTTTGTTCAAAAATCAGTATGATATAAGATTTGTTCATATTACAGGCTTTTGTTTGCATTATTCTCTAAGAATAGATTGTAGTAAGATACAACATTTTGCAGATGATCAGTTCTCAATTCTTTAGACATTTAAATAGTAGACCTATGTTGCTACACAAAAAATAGATGTTTTCAAAGAAGTAAAATACACATAAATTAAGGATTCCTGTCTGTATGTGCTTATTGAATCATCTCCAACACATCAACTTTAACATCGGTACAGCCATTCGGGAGTGTGTGTGGAAAATAATACTTAACTTTGATTCAATAGGTTGATTAGATTATTTTTAAATGCCTATTGGATCGCTACAATACCATTAGATAATCAAGCTAGAAGTGAATAGCTACTCATGATTCACTATAAAGAAAATTAAGAGGGTATTAATCAAATGAACAGTTAAAAGGAAGTACAATTTCCCTCTCTCGTAATTGAATATTAATCTAAAATTTAATAAAACGATTCTTATCAATTAAGAGTAAAACTTAATGTCTATACCGAAGCAATTAAAATTGATTAAATACAACAATCCTTCTCTCCGCGTGGTACAATAGAGCGAGGCCTGTATTCTCCAGGGACTCCCTCGTCCCCCATTGGCTGGCTGAGTTACCGCGCGGGTCCAGCGCCCCCTGACCTTGACTTATCTGCATCGCCCGGAGAAGAAGCGACCAATGATTATGATCGCTCTCTATTGGTGTAACCTTCTTATTGAAAGTGGTCGTTCTTCTTGTTAATGGCAGCAACCACTAACCATGTAGTTGACCGTGGCTGTTCAGAGATTTACTTTCGATGGACACATTTATCTGCGTTAGCGCGTTAAAGATGTCCCGGCTGGAAATACAATGGGGGTCTTCTCGGGGAACTACTTAGAAACAATGATCAAGAAAACTCGGAACAGAACTATAGTTTTTCCTCTGCAAATAGTGAAGTCGTGTGGTCGTATTTTGTTTCGGTAACAGATCGAAACAAATTTGTTGTTGATATTTCTTAATTTTCTATCGAAGGCTCTTGACAAACTTTACCTGATTTACGACTCAACACTTTCTCTTTCCATTTAAATAAAAAGGTGTGGATAGAAGTTTAAATTGGCCCATTCGTCTTGAAGAGACCCGTTATCAGCCAGCTAGATTTGCTAATGTTCCCGCAATGCGGTCGCCATTTTGTTCCCACAAGAACATCACGTGACACCGGAATTGGCTCGGAGAGATCCAGGAGACAAGCTGGTTAACTTGGGTTTATCTTGGAGGAAGAAAACTTTTTAGAACAAATTGTCTTCAAAGTCATTCGTCAATGGTAGTTTTATCGGCGCCTCGTGAGCAAGCGACGAGTGGGATGGGGAGAGTGGGGAGGGGGAGGGGGATGAAAGGACAACCATGTGAGATATAGAGTGAGAAGAATAACCCACGAAGACAATGATAACGCAAAATGGAAGTCGAAATAATCTGGAAAAAGACCATAAAATCTTATTTTTCTCCGAGAATAAAAGATTTGCTGAAATAAATGACACCAGGACGGGGTATATTCTTCAATGTGGCCATGCAAATTGCAACACACTTTCCATCACAGTTAAATATTGATATATAGAATGATACATTGAATGAATTACATTATCTTCACTGATTGATCTATTTAAGATGTTCACCTGTGCTTATTAACCTTTGGCTTGATAACCAGACCGAGCAAGAGGACAGATAACTGACCACCTGTGGGCTGGGGCTGGGACTGGGACTGGGGCTGGGGCTTATGTTCTACCAGAAACAACTTTACAGTAAGGTGTGTACAATGTGCCTCTGAATTACACAATCATGTCTCATGTCATTTACATTGTACATGTCTCTAAGTCAAGTCAAAATCATTTTGATTGATAAAAAACGATCATTTTTGTAAGTTAAAACCTCGCCGTTACATTATTTGTCAACGAAACGGTGACTTGCTACACAGATAGCTAAAAACACACAGGACAATTGAGCCAGACACAATTTATGTGTAAACAATGGCCCAATGGGGTATATCCAGAAGAACTCAATCCAGGAACTTGCTTCAGCAACTCATTCAGAACTGCCATTCCGATATCCATTGCTCTAAGAAATGCATTGTCAAAACGTCCCCATGATTTGCGTATTAATTGAAGCAGAGCACGGGGAAGAATATTACTTGTATGAGTGATAAGTGAGTCTCCGAGTCCACAAGCAGCGATCATCTATGACTCACATTAGGTCCCAAACTTTCCCGCGTCAATCTGGACTCGGGTTAAGTCGAGCAGCGAGATAACCGGTTTTTATACAAAAACTCTCTTATTTCTAAGATCGGCAGCGGAGGAAATATCCTTCGTGGAGTCTCATTTTCTCTCCGAGCATTCAGGGGCCTCCCCGAGGGCTGGGCAGTCGGCTCTATAGTATAATGTTGAATACAGAGAAGGCTCTGATTGGGTCATTTTGGCTTTGCAGCTTGTACAGTGTACACGACACAAAAACGTTGATGTGTGATAAAATTGCAATTATTAGACAGAGCTGACGTTTTAATTATATCTTTATTTAGGTTGGAATTCATAGTCGGCCCCTACACCTAGGGGCGCCCATTGTTACCAAGGTAACAATTGTTTGCATGTTATTTCCCATAAACAAAACAAATCCATAGCAACAATAGGTGCCCCTAGGTGTAGGGGCCGACTATGAATTCCAACCTTAATGTGTTAACGCCATGTTTACAACAATATGGCTCTTGACACGCTGTTTGTTTGCTAACAAATATAGTTTACTTAGTCAGGTTTCTGCGCACACTGTGTACTGTGTATGCGAGTAATCCCGCGGACAAGTGCTGTATAGAAAACGCTCTAGAAAATTGGCGGCTCTACTGAAACGTTGCGAAATGCTTTTAGCGGATTTAGTTTAGTTCTCGGCGAGTACGTGGTCGACCGTTGTGAAGCCTTCTAGCTCTGTGTAACAATCTTGTTGTTTCTACAGCCCAGCGCGAATATCGTCAGTCGATACGATATAATCCAGTTGTCGATAGATCGAAGTTGATATCGATTACGGTTTAGTATTATAAGAGGATAGTTATCAGTCTCAAGAAGAATTTTACCTACCTGTCATTTTCATGGTAGTAATAATTGAACTATCACCAAAGACGTACGTGTTTATTTTTATTAAAATCATGGTTACAAATAATTGTTCGTTAGTTTGTTAATATGGTTCTAACTTCTATTCTATATATTCAATAAAGACATCGCAATGAAATAAGAAATACAATTTGTCTGCAAATCAAAGTTGATATTGACTACCGGTTTAGTCATACGGGGAAAGACATTTCTGCTTAGAGAATGAATTTGACATGCCTATAATTTTACATGGCTGTAGTTGAAATATAACCAAAGGTTTCATACGTGCATATTTTGATTAAGTGGTGTGTTGTTAAAATGGTTCTAAATTCCTTAAAAACGTTGCAATAAAATAAGACATAATATAATGACTATGATCAAGATATTTTAAATGTACGTTTTATGTAATTGGCAACAATTTCTTATCGATATCGGCGAAGAAAGAACTCAAACCAGTCTAGGGATTGAAAATATGATACCTATGAGTATGTGTCATAATGATATTAATGATGCTAGTGGTGTAACAATTATACCCACATTTAATAATGATAATGAGACCAACTGAACGTGTACAGTAACGCGCTATTCATATAACCAGTGTGAGTTGTTCTGCGCAACCTGTTTTGTGCGCAGTGTAGTGTACCATGTAAGGCTCCATTGTGTGCGGAGCAAAGATACAAAGAACTCAAACGAATGTTTGAACTGACAATGACGAATTACTTGGTAATTGGGACAAAACAGAAATAATTGATGGTCTCATTAGATTAGAGTCATTTTGGTATTACTTTCGTATTTGTATATTGTATGTGTTTTGTTTTGGACCGAATTTCGTTTTTGGGAATGGAAACTTCGAGATGCGTAATTCAAATTTGGAAAATAATAGAGTTTGCAAAATTTAATTTCTCCAGTGTTTTCCTAGACCGATTTGTACACTATTTGTATTATATTATTCTAGTATACAGTACTTGGATAGACTATTATATAATAGCATTTGGAAGTACTTACTTGGACGTTGGACATTCCAAGGACGAAGTGTGTTTTGAACGCCTCATGTCACTGTGTGTTGAACTATTGTAACAAAATACTAAACCTCATAGGTTTCTATATACAGTTTTGGGGTGAAAACATTTGTTGTACAAGCTGCGCTATTATTGCCGTGCAGTTAGATGTATCTTATTCAGACAAGTAAAGGCCACACCACGCCATACGCCACGTTGAAAAGAGAAACCTCTGCGAACAATAACACAGGAATAGATTAGAAATAATTATTTCCACCAATATAAATGCTGAATTGGTCGTATATTATTGATTTCTCTACAAACACCATAATGTTCAGTTTAGACATTCGCATTTGCTATTTGCCGCATAAGTTAGTGTATAACCACTTGGTATATTCTAATATACCGGAACATCTTATAATCTGCTTACATGCATACAAGAAATATGCTTAACTTTAACTGCCCTTATTTGGCGGTAGTCACTAAGCATAATGACTTAGCAAAATTTTTCGACTCTGTCTAAACCTTACTATGCTACTCGAGGCTACTTTTCTATTATAAACGTAAACGTAAACACATAAATATCTTTTTTCTCCATTATTAACTTATACACTTAATTTTACACTTGTTTTCTTCCTACATAAAAAGTGTCCGAGCCAAGACGCACCGAACGTCGTAAGCCGTGTTCAAGATGTCCATGTGGCTATTCTTTTGGGTCAACTGTACCAGGGCTCGCACGCAGCAAATCTCCCTGTCTTTGGGGATAGAATTCAATTATTGTGGACTTATCCGCACCTTGTCTTGTAATGGTTTCCATCGCAGGCGGGGGTGAGTGATGCAAGATGGGCGGCTTTATATCCTCTCTCTCTAAGACATCATGATTCAGTTGCACAACATGGCACTAATAGTGTACGGCACTAAGCACCACACGGCACTAAGCACAACATGGCACTAACAGTGATGCAAGATGGTTGGCTTTATATTATTATATTATTTTTACAAGTTTGTCACTACAGTACTGTAATTTCTAAAGAGGTATTCCGGATTCCTTCTTTATCCTACCATTCCCCTTTATAGAGATGTTTCACTAGCTAAACACCAGTGTAGACTAATAGATTTATATCCTCTATATTATTGCCTCCATTAGAGTCCTCCCACCAGAGATAGAGTTACAACAGAGGAATATATCCTCTATCTATACTATCTCATTGCCCTTGTATTTGTTTTGTCCCAACAGTTGAATGCCACTGCATCTTTATGAGAGATTTCCTCTATATTATCTCATAGTGTTGTTTCAAATAGTGTTTACGCCACTGTATGTTTGTAGTAGAGATGTTTCCCCTATTCCGCCGCCACTGCCAGTTTGGATATGATTGAGAGGGCTCGAGCGTCAATCCTGACAAGTGGAATGATCGCAATTCACAGCTAATGGACGAGGCGTTGCCCCCCCCCCCCCACCCCCACTCCAACATGCAATACTAATAACACGAATGCCGCCCCCAGCTAACCCATATCAACGCATTTCAGTAATGGCCTGCAAAGTAAACGTCCGTGATTTTTCATGTTGTACAATAAATAGCTGGTTGTTGAAATAAAAATGAAATATGTATAGGAATAATAGCCTAACTATCTCATCAAGTTTTGAATAACAACATTGTTGCCAGTTTTCCGGGAGCCGCGTAGCACTTAACTCTGGTGTTAGCATCAAGCGTTAAACATGCCAACTTTTCCCTTACGATTAGCTTGCACGATAATTCGTGGCTTGGCTGCTTTCAAAAGTGATTGTTGTCATAATGCTGTTCTCGGTCCAAGACATCCATAATGTAAAGTTTATTTATTTATATGCAGTATGGTTATAAATTATGCCATAATCCTGGAAGCTTTCTAGAACTATATCCATGTGTAGTGCATAATCTTTTAAAATTTGAACATTTAAAAATTAAAGTTAGTTTCGAACTTATTTCACAGAAAAAAATGTAAATGTATCTGCAGGGCGATTCTGTATGGGTGACGATACATTTATCAGCGGTTTTGGTCGTTACTCAAGGCGAATGCAAGGCGGTGATTGGCTCATCGCCTTCTTCTAACAACTGAAACCGGTGATAAACGTATCGTCACCCATTCTGAATCAGGGCTCTGTTTTCTGAGAACCAGGCCTAGTGTGTGTACAATATTTATTAGGATCCATCATTATTAGTCAGGCTATGAGATCAGAAGTTTGTCATATGATCTGAAAGTTTCTTAAATTCTTGAAATTATTTTATATTGTGGCATTATTATAAGTTACTGTTAACACCGAAAGTATTCACGAATAGTAGTGAATTTATTATCTGTGTCACAAGGGTAGAAAAAGAAGGTAGTAGAGTATCCATACAAAATGGAAGTTTTTTGTGACTGGAAAAGGAGTGACACAAGGTCGTATGATGTCCCCACTTGTGTTGTTGTACTTGTTTTTGTTATTTACACGACTCAATACTTTCGTCAAACTTATTGAATTCAAGAACAAAAGCGAATCAAAAACAGTTTGTTAAAAAAACTGCAACAATATAGCTTCTATTAATTGATGCTTTTCTGTCCTTGAATTCAATAAGTTTGACGAAAGTATTGAACCGTGTAATGTGGGTATTATTGTTTTCACTTTAGAGAAATGACGAGCAAACATGAGGGGGGGGGGGGGGGAGGGAAGATGAAGTATAAAATCAGTATCTAAGGTTTGAGACATATGAACAGTAAATGAGGACCTAGTATACAATAACATGGCCGGGGGTTGTCGGAGTGGATGCATGATGAGTGTGTTTATGAGTGTATGCATGATGAGTGTGTGTATAAGTGTGTTTACGAGTGTATGCTTGATGAGTGTGTTTATGAGTGTATGCTTGATGAGTGTGTTTAAGAGTGTGTTTATGAGTGTATGCTTGATGAGTGTGTTTATGAGTGTGTTTATGAGTGTATGTATGCACTGCAGAGTGTAGCCAATGCTAACTAGCGGGATATGACGTCTTACCGATCAATCTTCGTTTTTTAACTTGAACTATATATCATGTATAATCTAGAAGTATTTATGGAATATGAATAGGTTGTCTTTTTAATTGGTATTTACTAATTGCTTCTACAAAAATAGAGCTCGATTCTTTGATTTTTTAAATATTTTTTGAATATGTTGCTTTCCTCCTAAACCCTTTGGTCATTCCAAAGGACTATAGCTTCAACATGAGCTCCTAAAACTGTCAGTCATTCCAAAGGGCTATAGCTTCAACATGAGCTCCTAAAACTGTTAATTTATAACATACAGCTTGAATTGAAATATTGCTTTAATTACTGTTACCCATGCTATTAATATCGTATATAGTTTATGCTTTGTCATCCGTTGAATCATCTATTATATTCTATATTGATCCACATACAATACTCGTTTAATACATTGATTGTTTATTCAATTTATAGTTGGGCCTATAATACCCGAGCTCCAATTATTGCCGCATTGATCCTCCAATCAATGAATCAAATAATTATGCAAATACCATTGAATGTTTGCACGCGTTTTATGATCTGATGCAGATTACTGTTCATTGAGCCCACTGGTTTCCGAAAACGTTTACCGTTCCTAGACTTTGATTCGCAATAAGCCAATTTAATTGCGGTATTAAATTATAAACGCCATTTAATTTGGGAGTCCCATGCTACCGTCAGGTCTCCCTACCCTCAGTGCGGCTAAGCGGGCACACACTCGGTGAAGCGTGGATAAACATAAGTGATTAGTGTAAGTGTACTTATAATATTTCCATAAGACTTTAAATGACTAGTATAAGTGAACTGATACATATATATAGCCTATATATATATATATATTTTTTTTTTTTTAGTGTTTGAAATCATGTTAAAAATACCTCTGACGTGAATAAATGATAAAGTACTATTCATAGTTCCCACGTGACGTCACAGTGGCCATGATTGCGACACAATTGGTAAGGCCCAATCCTAGACCATTGACAAATACTATTCAAATTCAATAAATAAGCCTAATTTAGAATTTAAAAAGTAAACATAAGTAATACAAAAATTAAAAATTACGACACATACCAATTTTATTAAAAAAACACGCTGAATTTTAAAGAACTAAGAATTTCTGTGTTCTACCACAACAGCCTTCAATTGTTTCTCCATGGCAACGTCAAAGTTTGATCACAAATGTGGCCGCCACGCGCAAACATGTGACGTACGTACAACCTATGAATAGCTGTGAGGAGTTATAAGCGTTGCAAAACATTATACATTATTCATTAATATAAGATTATGAGTGAACGTATTGTTTATTAGTACTGTTTGAATTTTTGTTAAAAGATCCTCCGGAGAATTATATAGATCTATAGTTGTATTGAGTTACGAATATAATTATGACAAGTATTTTATACATGTATCAAACATCCTACTAGGTAATGTCTTAGATGTGAGGCTGCTTGTGTTTATATCAGCCATATTTTATTACTTGTATTATATTTTGTGTATACGTGAAATATGTTTTTAATTTTTAATGGCTCACTCCGCAATTTGTTTATGCGTCCTACTGCACGGTACGATCAATTTGTGCATTACAATTTTTATCATTTGCAAAAATAACAATTATAGAATAATAATAATAATAATTATTATTATTATTTGTAAATATGTTAAATGTTCAATAAGTAAATATGTTTAAAGATATACATAATGTTGTAATCGAGGCTGATATTATTTAAGTAACTCAAAACTTCTGATAAGCCGTTATAGGCTTGTGGTTATAATTTGTTCTGTACATATATTATATGCCTCTATTGTAATCAATAAGTATGAAAAAAAACAGAACAATTTATTATTATTATTATTATAATTATTATTATGATTATTATTATTATTATTAGAGATTATATTAGATTATTATTAGATTACCAAGTCAGTCACCGTAGGAGACGGACGTGTTTGGTGAGCGCTCCGCGATATAGCGATAACAAGTGAATCGAGTGTGTAGTACAGCTAACATGCAGTGTTCCCGGTGCAAGGACGATGTGCCTACTAGTGGGACTTTGTGACCTGCTATGGGGAGTGCAAAGGGAAATTTCATTTTGAGTGTTCGGGGCTGCGTGAGACGACGTACCGCAGGAAATCTACCAAGGATAAAATGGCGTGGAGGTGCGTTGATTGTCGCGTCGTGACGCCCGGGGTAGCCGAGGAGGACGATGCTTCGCAGCTCAGCCAGAAGACAGGTGAGGGGCAGGAGAGCCCGGGAGTGTTACTGTCGATGGTGAAAGAAATTAGGGACAAAGTTACTTCCAATGAACTTATTTTAGGAACTCTTATGTCAAAAATTGACGAGTTGACTAAAAGCAATAAGGAGAAAGATGTCGCAATAAAGAATTTAACTTTGCGTGTGAACAGATTGGAACAAGAAAAACTAGAGACTAATTTAGAAATCCAGGGTATTTTGTTTAATGAGGGTGATAATAATTTCTCGATTGTGAGTAAAATCGCCAAGGAGCTTGATGTAGAATACAGTGACCGTGACGTAGCAGATGTGTTTCGTATAAACAACAACAAATCCTCCCGGCTGATTGTCAAGTTTTATGAGAAAGTTACGAGAGACGAGTGGTTGAGTAAGCGTCGCAAGGTCGTGAGAAACAACCATATCAAACCGAATTCCAACGATCAGCGCATTTATCTGAACGAACAGTTGACCCCTGCAATGCGAGGCCTATCCTGGGAAGCGCGTCAAGCGGCGCGTAAGTGCGGGTTCAAGTTCACCTGGGTGAAGAATGGCAACATATTCATGCGTCGCAACGAGCGGTCACCTGTAATTAGGGTCAACTCGGTCGACGATTTGCCCATCCCGCGACAGGTAGACACTCAAGATTGACTACTGGATTCAGAGTTTGTGTTTCATATTAACATTCGTAGCTTAAGAAAAAATTTTGATAATTTGATTGCATTTTTAAAGTCTAACAATTGTTCTTATAAGGTAATCGTTTTAACAGAAGTGTGGATAAAGGAGTCTGAAAGCAAGTTTTATGTTATTCCTAATTATACTATGCTACTGCAACCAAGACCTGACGAGCGCTCAGGAGGTGTGGCTGTCTATGTCAAGGAAAGCTATAAGTTCAAGTGGAAACCGTTTATTTGTAATACAGCTGAAGGTATCATTTTATACTTAAACATTGGCTTTGGAAAGCTTACATTAATATCTCTATATCGTCGGAGTAATCAGGCTCTTATTAAGCCTTTTATTGGTGATCTAAGCGAATTAATAGGGAGTGAATCAGGAAATCCATGTATATTATTGGGTGACCTTAATATAGACATAACGGAAAGGCTTCAAACAAGTGATACCAACAATGTACACGTAAACGCTTATTTGGACTTGTTATATTCTGAAGGGTTTATCTCGTGCATAAACGTGCCCACCCGGATAAGTAATGTTACTGAGACGTGTATTGATCACATCTTTGTACGCAACTGTAAACAAGTTGAGTTCATCTGTAATACATTGGACTGTGGTCTCACAGACCACAAGGCAACTACAGTAAGCGTGGAAAACAATGTGACAGAGCCAAGCACAACAAACCTGATCAAATATGTTGACAACAATATTTTCCAACTAAATCTAAGTCAACATAACTGGGAGAAGTTATTTAACTCGATCTCGGTAGAGGAGGCATTTAATGTTTTTTTCGAGGAGCTTGAACTAATTATAGATAACTCGTATGTTGAACTAAGGTTGAAGAGAGGCTATAAAAAACGGAAAGATTGGATTTCTCCTGAAACAGTCGCAATAACACTGGATAAACAAGCTGTATATAAAGCATTAAAACGCCACCCAGATGATGAGCTGTTGAAATACAGGTATAAAACACTTAGTAATGAAGCAAGCATGAAAATAAAGCGTGATAAAATAAACTTCTACAAGGAAGAAATAGAGAAGGCAGTCAATAAAGGCAAGAACTATTGGCATGTCGTTAACAAAATATTGAAAGGCAAAGGGCACGAAGCAATATCTGAAATAACAATTGATGGAGTAAAGACGCTTACTGAAGATGATCCTAGTCGAGTAGCAAACCATTTTAACGATTATTTTATAAATGTTGCTAATATTGCGGCTGGCGGCGGCGGGCAAGCAGGAAGTGATGACGCAACGAGGGAGAATTTTAAGAAGCAGTGGGTTAACCAAACCATGCACGTTTCTGAAATAACTGAAGCTGATCTTGTACAAGTCATCAGAAGCATGAAACGTAAAACAAGTGCCGGGATTGATAGAGTTAATATCTGTATGATAAAAGATAATATTGACATTTTTGTACCGATTTTCAAATACCTGTTTAATCTATCTATCAACAATGGCTATGTGCCAGACATTTTCAAAACGGCTGTCATTATACCTGTTTTTAAAGCTGGTGATAAAACAATGGTGACCAATTATCGTCCAATTTCCCTTTTACCATCTTTATCGAAAATTTTAGAGGTTTGTGTCAAAAATCAAGTTTTAAACTTTTTACAATCTATCAATTATTTTTCTCCTAATCAATATGGTTTCTTGCCAAATAAAAATGTGGATATGGCCATAGATAGCCATACTAAACATATCACTCAAGCAATGGAGAAAAATCACAAGACCATGGCGGTATATTTAGACTTGAGTAAGGCATTTGACATGATCTCCCACAATTTATTGATAGACAAACTTCAAAACTGCGGTCTTAGGGGAAAAATTGGTATTTGGTTTAAATCATATTTAAGTAAACGAACGCAAATGGTAAGAATAAATGGTACTTTTAGTGATAAAATGACTGTTAATAGTGGTGTCCCGCAAGGGTCTGTGTTAGGGCCAATATTTTTCTTAATTTGTATTAATGACGTCTCTCTGCTGCCTCTTTATGCCAAGATTACTTTGTTTGCAGATGATGCTGCTCTAGTTTTATCAGCTGTGTCGTATTTAATTTTAGAAATCCTTGTTGTTCAAGACTTGCGTGTTTTATCCTCTTATTTTAACAGAAACGGTCTTGTTCTCAATAGCTTAAAAACTAAATATATATTGTTTCGTTTTAAAGAGCAGGCCACGATTCCTCATCTCAAGATTGTTTACCATGATTCAAAATGTATTAAGGAGACTGGATGTAAATGTAGCTGTATTGAAATGTGTGATTCTATTAGATATCTGGGCGTCTACATAGATTCATCCCTAAGTTGGAGTATGCACATACAGATGTTATCTATAAAGCTTAGAGCAATTAATTACATTTTTTACCATCTTAAGAAGATAATGCCTATTCATGTTTTACGTCAGTTATATTTCGCACTTTTTCAATCTATTCTGCAATTTGGTATTATTCACTGGGGTGGAACATTTGAATACAAACTTACTTCTCTTCGTACAACACAAAACTATGTCATAAGAACAATTTTCAACATAAATCGTCTAGAATCAATTGATTATATATACGCAGAGTTTAATATTCTTCCTTTGTCACTTCTCTATTTGTTAAATGTTGTTACATATGTATTTAAGAATTTGACTAACTATCATTTTACAACCAATAGTGTGAACACCAGGAAGTCAAGAATGCTGAGCTTGAATGTACCGGACTTTAGAATGACAAACACGAGAAACCAATTAACTTATAAAGGGCCACAATTGTTCAACACCATTATTAGTCAAATGCCTGAGTTCTTTGTTTCCATGAAATATATTACTTTTAAAAAGCTGGCAGAACACACGATCAAAGAGGGAACGTGGTTTCAGTTGTAGTTCAACATTGTTTCAGTATTGTTTAGGACTAGTTTCGTATTATTTTAGCATTGTTTTACAATTTGATAACTACTGTTTACCTGTATAGATAATCAAACATGGCTTTTGTAATTCTTACTTTTTAACAAATTTTAATTTGATTTAATTATTCACAGAACGCTTAACTTTTTAAATGTATATACAGCATTGTTTTAGAAGTGGTTTAACATTGTTTTTAGTATAATTACACCAATGTATTTTAACAACTGTTCGATTGTATAGAGAATTAAACATTTTTTTGTAGTTCTTTGTGTAAATCTAAATTTGTATTGATTAACGTTGACTGTGCACTATTTTATTCATGTATGTAAAAGCAAACCTTCGAGCGAGCAGAGAGCTCATGAAGGTGTTTGCTCAATATTAAACTTGTGTAATTGTACAGAATAATAAATAAATGAAATGAATGAAAATTATTATTATTATTTTTATTATTATAATTATTATTATTATTATTATTATTATTATTATTATTATTATTATTATTATTATTATTATTATTGTTATTATTATTACTATTATTATTATTATTATTATTATTATTATTTTTATTATTATGATATTGTTGAGGTGAAATAATTAATACAAACTCGGTCAAAACCGGTGCCAGCATAATTCCATCAACATGGTTTATACTTGTGACAGAAACCCCAGTTGTCTGTCTGTCTGTCTGTCTGTCTGTCTGTCTGTCTGTCTGTCTGTCTGTCTGTCTGTCTGTCTGTCTGTCTGTCTGTCTGTCTGTCTGTCTGTCTGTCTGTCTGTATAATCGGCCGTATAATCACAAAGAATGTTGCTTTGGTTCCGTCTTTATATGAAACAAACTTGGCTTTATATTAGTTTCTCTTTAATTCGGTGCTTTTTCATCATGATGTTATTTCCTACGACTTTTTTATTTCATCATTTCTTTCCGTGTATCGCTGTTCTTGTTTCTTTGTTATTATTAGTTCTGTTGTCTCAGCTCATTCTTTTCCTCTCCAGCCTTGTATGGACAGACGTATCATCATGTGGGGGGGGGGGGGGGGGGGGCGCTCACTGAATCGGATATCTCAAACCCGCTCGCGGCGCCCCCCCCCCCCTCCCCGGCCCCCTCACAACCCCTCGACACTTCACTCCGCACCCTCGAATTGGTTTTTGAAAATTAATACAAATGATAGCTTACATTTCCAACTCATGTTCGTCACTTTATGTTACTACCGAAATTAAATTACATTTCGAATATTAGAGCTGGGGGATAAATAACGGGCAACCCGCGCAACTTGGACGTTGCATCCTTTCGTTCACTTTCAAAGACACATCTCGAGAACTAATGGCCGTGCCAATCTATAAACTTCAATTTGTGTTGCCAATTTAAAAAAAAAAATCTAGTTACATTTTTAACACGGGTTCTGTACAACATCGTTTGTGGCAATATATGTATCTATCATCACACGCCAAAGCGCCATATTCGAATTCTAAAATAGTCGAATGAATCTAATATAATATTGTTCCATATTGTACGATTTACTATAAACAAATTTATTTGTGAAATTATAAAATTTATAGCTTGTTAAACGACTCTGATGTCAAGCTACAATCTAGTCCGTAGCTTTGTGGAGTAATAAGTATATAATGTGTATGTTTCATCAATAAAAATCAATTACCAAAAATAAAAAACTACTACTACTATTACTAAGTTAGTCCAGGACATTAATGTGGGTGGTTCTTGCTATCAAGCTAAGTTAGCCCCGGGTATGGATGGGGTTTACTTGTGAGACAGGGGTGGTTCTTGCTATCAAGCTAAGTTAGCCCCGGGTATGCATGGGGTTTACTTGTGAGACAGGGGTGGTTCTTGCTATCAAGCTAAGTTAGCCCCGGGTATGCATGGGGTTTACTTGTGAGACAGGGGTGGTTCTTGCTATCAAGCTAAGTTAGCCCCGGGTATGGATGGGGTTTACTTGTGAGACAGGGGTGGTTCTTGCTATCAAGCTAAGTTAGCCCCGGGTATGGATGGGGTTTACTTGTGAGACAGGGGTGGTTCTTGCTATCAAGCTAAGTTAGCCCCGGGTATGCATGGGGTTTACTTGTGAGACAGGAGTGGTTCTTGCTATCAAGCTAAGTTAGCCCCGGGTATGCATGGGGTTTACTTGTGAGACAGGGGTGGTTCTAGCTATCAAGCTAAGTTAGCCCCGGGTATGGATGGGGTTTACTTGTGAGACAGGAGTGGTTCTTGCTATCAAGCTAAGTTAGCCCCGGGTATGCATGGGGTTTACTTGTGAGACAGGGGTGGTTCTAGCTATCAAGCTAAGTTAGCCCCGGGTATGGATGGGGTTTACTTGTGAGACAGGGGTGGTTCTAGCTATCAAGCTAAGTTAGCCCCGGGTATGGATGGGGTTTACTTGTGAGACAGGGGTGATATGTGGTGTCTATATCTCCGATAGGGCAACTCCCGAAAGATGCCCTAGACGCGTCGTTGCGTACGATCCAATAATAGAAGGGAAAATGGACGCCAAGTCGGTATTTCGAGACTCAATTCAAAGTTTTGGAAGAAACAAAAAAAGGATGAGGTAATATTCATTTTTCTTTTTTCGAATTGTGAAGAAAGTTGGTTCGGAAGTGAGATGGCTCGTTGCTCATGTATTATGTATGCGAGGTTGACTGTTGATGTCTTTATAAAGCGCAGAGACACAGGGACACGGGGACATGGGGACACGGGGACACTTGGCAGACAACAGAGATGCAGTACTGAGCAATATAAACGTGATCATTATCCGAACGCTCTTGTTTTGGATGTTTGTTCTTATAGCTTACAGTCAGAGATGGGCAAAATACTCAAAAAAATGTATTTGAAATACAAAATACAAAATACTTCACAACACAGTATTTTCAAATACAAGATACAAATACATTGACAATTTTGTATTTCAAATACAAAAATACATATGTATTTTGAAAATACTCAAAATACAAAATACATTGCTGGAAATAATGGTAGGTAAGTAGTAAATAAATAAACGTGAATTTCAAAATAATTTTTTTTAATTCGATTACATTTTATAGTAATATTTTAGTAACGTAGACATTACTAACATAGGTCTACCAATAGTAATTTAAGGCATTTAAGCTTTCTATTTGGTGTAGGCAGAGGCCTTGATAGATAATCAAAGGCTCTATGTATACTGTACTATGAATATTTCAATCTTGTGTCCATTCCTCTTGCAAATTAGTCTTACAAATGTTGAAAGAATTTAACAAAAATATTGAATAATTACATTTCGTTGTGAAGTAGGATTGCATTTTGTATGGAGTAGTCCAGTAGTACTCCACTACTTGTATAGTTGTAGTTACGGAGGGAGGGCCGAACTGACTAGCTAGGGGTGATTTGCTTTGAGAAGAACCAACTTTTCAAATGAACAGTCGGATAACAAGTGCCGGTGTAACGATACACTATTACTCCGATACAAGAGTACTCGCAGTAGTAATATATTAAAACATAATTACTCACCCAGTAAAAGTATATCGAAATAAGAGTACTCTATCTGAAATATTAAAACTCACCCTATTAACACAAGAAAATACCAAAAGAGACGTGAGGGAGTATAAGTATTACATGCAGATGATTAAAATATTCTTACTCAACTAAAGGGGAGTAAAAATATTGAATTAAACAAGTGCAATACTATTACTCTACCTGCTAGCAAGGTAAATGAAATATCGTGTAATTGAACCGAGGTTCATCGCGAAAATGTAGAAATAGACACTTTCTACAAAATATACAAGATGCTAAAGGGAGTAATGATATTAAATTCTCAACGTAAAATACTATTACTCTACCTGCTAACAAGGTAAATTACATACCGCGAATTGCAACAAGGTTCATCGCGATAATGTAGGAATAGATACTTTCTACATGAGACCCTCCATTATGAAGGGAGTAATAATATTAAATGAGGGACACAAAATACTATTACTCTACCTGCTAACAATGTAAATTACATACCGTGTCATTACAACAAGGTTTATCGCGAAAATGTAGGAATAGATACTTTCTGCATGAGACCCTCCATTATGAAGGGAGTAATAATATTGAATGAGGGACACGAAATACTATTACTCTACCTGCTAACAAGGAAAATGACATACAGTGTCATTGCAACAAGGATTATTGCTAAAATGTAGGAAAAAATACTTTCTACATGAGACCCTCCATGCTGAAGGGAGTAATGATACTGAATGAGGAACACGAAATACTATTACTCTACCTGCTAGCAAGGTAAATGACATACAGTATCATTGCAACAAGGATTATCCCTAGAATATAGGAATAAACACTTTCTACATGAGACCCTCCATGCTGAAGGGAGTAATGATATTGAATGAGGGACACGAAATACTATTACTCTACCTGCTAACAAGGTAAATGAGATAACCTGTCATTGCAACAAGGATTATCGCTAAAATGTTGAAAGTTATACTTTCTACATGAGACCCTCCATGCTGAAGGCCGAAGGGAGTAATAATATTGAATGACGGACACGAAATACTATTACTCTATCTGCTAGCAAGGTAAATGAGATAACCTGTCATTGCAACAAGGATTATCGCTAAAATGTTGGAATTTATACTTTCTACATGAGACCCTCCATGCTAAAGGGAGTAATAATATTGAATGAGGGA
Source organism: Isoperla grammatica (assembly GCA_945910005.1). Classification (NCBI taxonomy): domain Eukaryota; kingdom Metazoa; phylum Arthropoda; class Insecta; order Plecoptera; family Perlodidae; genus Isoperla; species Isoperla grammatica. Next base: position 114,837,719 of record OX246738.1, on the reverse strand, counting down.
CACAAAATTCTATTACTCTACCTGCTAGCAAGGTAAATGACAAACAGTGTCATTGCAACAAGGATTATTTCTAAAATATAGGAAACCATTACTTTCTACATGAGACCCTCCATGCTGAAGGGAGTAATGATATTGAATGAGGGACACGAAATACTATTACTCAACCTGCTAGCAAGGTAAATGACATACAGTGTCATTGCAACAAGGATTATTGCTAAAATGTAGGAATAAATACTTTCTACGTGAGACCCTCCATACTGAAGGGAGTAATAATATTGGATGAGGGCCGCGAAATACTATAACTCTACCTGCTAACAAGGTACATGACATACAGTGTCATTGCAACAAGGATTATCCCTAAAATGTCAGAATAGATACTTTCTACATGAGACCCTCCATGCTGAAGGGAGTAATGATATTGAATGAGGAACACGAAATACTATAACTCTACCTGCTAGTAAGGTAAATGATATACAGTGTCATTGCAACAAGGATTATCGCTAGAATATAGGAATAAACACTTTACTACAAGAGACCCTCCATGCTGAAGGGAGTAATGATATTGAATGAGGGACACGAAATACTATTACTCTACCAGTTAGCAAGGTAAATGAGATAACCTGTCATTGCAACAAGGATTATCGCTAACATGTTGGAAGTTATACTTTCTACATGAGACCCTCCATGCTGAAGGGAGTAATAATATTGAATGACGGACACGAAATACTATTACTCTACTTGCTAGCAAGGTAAATGAGATAACCTGTCATTGCAACAAGGACTATCGCTAAAATGTTGGAATTTATACTTTCTACATGAGACCCTCCATGCTGAAGGGAGTAATAATATTGAATGAGGGACACGAAATATTATTACTCTACCTGCTAGCAAGGTAAATGACATACAGTGTCATTGCAACAAGGATTATTGCTCAAATGTAGGAAAACATACTTTCTACATGAGACCCTCGTCCATGCTGAAGGGAGTAATGATATTGTATGAGGGACACGAAACATTGCAACAAGGATTATTGCTCAAATGTAGGAAAACATACTTTCTACATGAGACCCTCGTCCATGCTGAAGGGAGTAATGATATTGTATGAGGGACACGAAATACTATTACTCTACCTGCTAGCAAGGTAAATGACATACAGTGTCATTGCAACTTGGATTATCGCTAAAATGTTGGAATTTATACTTTCTACATGAGACCCTCCATGCTGAAGGGAGTAATAATATTGAATGAGGGACACGAAATACTATTACTCTAGCTGGTAATAAGGTTAACGACACACTCTGTCATTGCAACAAGGTCAAACGCTATAATGTAGAAATAGATACTTTGTACAGCAGGTAGAGTAATAGTATTTCGTGTCCCTCTTTCAATATTACTACTCCCTTCAGCATGGAGGGTTTCATGTAAAATATCTATTCCTACATTTTAGCGATGAACCTTGTTGCAATTCACGGTATGTAATTTACCTTGACAGCAGGTAGCGAAATAGTATTTTGTGTCCATCATTTAATATTATTTCTCCCTTCAGTATGGAAGGTTTCATGTAGAAATATCGATGCCTTCTCTTTAGTGATGAACCTTGTTGCAATTCACGGTATGTAATTTACCTTGATAGCAGGTAGAGTAATAGTATTTCGTGTTCCTCATTCAATATTATTACTCCCTTCATCATGGAGGGTTTCATGTAGAAATATCTATGACTACGTTTTCGCGATAAACCTTGTTGCAATTCACGGTATGTAATTTACCTTGATAGCAGGTAGAGTAATAGTATTTCGTGTCCCTCATTCAATATTATTACTCCCTTTAGCATGGAGGGTCTCATGTAGAAAGTATTTATTCCTACTAATGCAAATCCTTGTTGCATTGACACTGTATATGATTTACCTTGCTAGCAGGTAGAGTAATAGTATTTCGTGTCCCTCATTCAATATTATAACTCCCTTCAGCATGGAGGGTCTCATGTAAAAAGTATGTATTCCTACATTTCAGCGATAATCGTTGTTGCAATGACACTGTTTGTCATTTACCTTGTTAGCAGGTAGAGTAATAGTATTTCGTGTCCCTCATTCATCATCATTACTCCCCAGCATGGAGGGTCTCATGTAGAAAGTATCTTTACCTACATTATCGCAATAATCCTTGTTGCAATGACACTGTATGTTATTTAACCTTGCTAGCAGGTAGAGTAATAGTATTTCGTGTCCCTCATTCATCATCATTACTCCCCAGCATGGAGGGTATCATGTAGAAAGTATCTTTACGTACATTATCGCAATAATCCTTGTTGCAATGACACTGTATGTTATTTAACCTTGCTAGCAGGTAGAGTAATAGTATTTCGTGTCCCTCATTCAATATCATTACTCCCTTCAGCATGGAGGGTTTCATGTAGATAGTATCTATACCTACATTATCGCGATAATCCTTGTTGCAATGGCACTGTATGTGATTTACCTTGCTAGCAGGTAGAGTAATAGTATTTTTCGGTCCCTCATTCAATATCATTACTCCCTTGAGCATGGAGGGTCTCATGTAGAAATATCTATTCCTACATTTTCGCGATGAACCTTGTTGCAATTCACGGTATGTAATTAACCTTGCTAGCAGGTAGAGTAATAGTATTTCGTGTCCCTCATTCATATCATTACTCCCTTCAGCATGGAGGGTTTCATGTAGAAATATCTATTCCTACATTTTCGCGATGAACCTTGTTGCAATTCACGGTACGTAATTTACCTTGTTAGCAGGTAGAGTAATAGTATTTCGTGTCCCTTATCCAATATTATTACTCCCTTCAGCATGGAGTGTCTCATGTAGAAAGTATCTATTCCCACATCATCGGGATAAACCTTGTTGCAATGACACGGTATGTCATTCTCCTTGTTAGCAAGTAGAGTAATAGTATTTCACGTATACAATTCATTGCAATTACTCCCTTCAGCATCGAGGGTCTCATGTAGTAGGTGTTTATTCCTACATTATCGCGATAAACCTTGTTGCAATGACACGGTATGTCATTTATCTTGTTAGCAGGTAGAGTAATAGTATGTTGTGTCCATTACTCAATATTATTACTCCCTTCAGCTTCTGAGTTTTTTTTAGAAAGCATATAGGTAGAGTAATATTATTTCACGTGTTACATCTTATTACTCCCTTAAGCATTGAGTAATAGTATTTTACATTTTGCAGTCAATATTATTACTCCCTTATGCATTCGCTTGTATTTTAGTTGAGTATTGATATTTCACGTAGAGTAATATCATTTTAATATATCTTTACTCTGTGAGTACTGTTATGGCGATACATGTTTACTCCCAGTCCACTTGTATCGCAATACTATTACTCTAGAGTAATCGCGCAGGGGAGTAGTCGAGTAGCGTCACACCGGCGTGGAGTGTTTATTAGTGATGCATACAATGTATATTGAGTATTTTGAAAATACAAAGATACAGTAAAGTTGAGTATTTTGAAATACAAGATACAAATACTTTCAAACACAGTATTTGAAATACAAAATACAAAATACAAATGTATTTCAAATACATGTATTTTCAATACTGCCCATCTCTGCTTACAGTTAGATTTCTAATGCTTACAATCCTAATTGAAGACTTCTTCACGTATACAAGCAATAATATACGGACGTTCCAAGTATTCCACTATCTGAATCGAATAGACGAGGTGGACAAAATGAGTAGTTTTAGCTGGGCCCTATATACTCGTATTGTATCTGCATTGGATGGAGAAAGTTATAATACATTTCAGAGATAAACATTGAAGAAAATTATTGTTATTGTATGATATACGAGTTATTATTATTAATTGTCTATTCTTGTCATCACAAAAAAAATAATTAAAAGTTTTGACAAGAAACGGTGTCGACGCTGCATTATGCTAAAACACTTAAAATCCTAAGAAATCGTAAGTTCTCAATAAATCATTTTTTCCTTCTTCATAATATGATGTCCCGTGTCATCGTGAATATTGCTAAATTCCCTAATTTTACCTTCAATAATTACAATTATAGTTAATTCATTATTGGTCTAGTAAATTATTCGTTATGTTATTACTTTTGAAACTTATTATTTCTAATATGAGGATCAGAGCTAACAATATTGATTGACTTTAAATAAAATATTTGTTTCCTACTTTATTAACTATGTTTATTGGTTGTGGTGATTTCATGTTTTTTGTATCCGCCCATCTTCAGGTGTTTGTTGTTATTCCTCCTTCATATCAAAACATGTATATTCTTCTTGATATCGTTCTAAAACCCTCGACTGACAAAATATCATTATCGCGATATCAAAACCAGGAAGGGATTTCCTTCGATGTACTTCAACCTTCATGAAATAGGCTTTTATGTTATTTCCATAAGCTTGCCATGATATTCCCTCCATATCGTGGAATTGGAGTCGGCACAGAAACCGTATACGAATAATGTTTCATAATTCCCATCCAGCCAAGCATGTAGAAATGTAGTGGAAAAACATTGTTGAAAGCTCAATGCCTTAAGCTTATATATTCTGTCTAAAAGAGGGTTTTAAAAAGTAGGAAACAAGAATGAAGGGGTGAGCGTAAATGCGTGAAATGCTATTACATTATGTGAAGTGGTTCGATATCTTCTCTCTCTCTCTCTCTCTTGGCCCAGCGCTGCAGGGTTGGTTGGGGTTTCGCCGGAACAGAAATGAGAATATCAAATGGGTGTTCGGGTTAGTGTTTCGGGAAGTTGATCGCTCGTGTATCAAACCGAGTAAGTTTTATCTCTAGCGACGCTATAGTGCCTCTCAATGCCGTCGCGAGGCTGGGGTTACAGCAGCACCGTACACCGTGATACGGACGAGCAATTACCGGATATTGACGTCAACGCTCCATTTTCCATGTAACACAATAATATTTAGCCTGATATATATTTTAAATCATTATAATCGTTTTGATTTATTATAAGTTTTGATATAATATTTTGCATAATTATTCAGTGAGAAAGATATGAAATATTTCTCTGAGCAAAACTTATAGAATCTATTTCTGAAACATGAGAACATAAATATGAACAAACTTTTGCATAACACATCCCTTGACTATATAGTTGTCAAAATTACCTAGAAAAATTTTCTTAGCCATACTTGTATCTTATCTAGATAGTGTTTTTGGAGGCGTACCTTAATCTTTATCAAGGTCACAACACTGATTACTTAGTGACTGCGTTGTAAAATGTCTAGTACTAACAAGATAGATATTAGATAACAATAGGAACAGTGGTCCTGCGGTCGTTCTATCCCCATCATGTAATTACAAGGGAAAGCCCCTCCCAGCAAACCACGCGGCGACGTCCGTCACTTAACGTTATGAGTCGGCGGCGTTGCCGCTTGTGACGAACGACTCCGCGCGGTGCGGCAACATAGCAAAGAGCACTTAACAAAATGGCTTGTCCGTCCGACGCTTTGCCACTCAAATACATTTCGCGTCACGTTGGGCTCGCCGCGCTTTATTTGACAGATTCTCGCCCGCTATGCAGTGACGTATGACCCCCACTAATACTGCAGCCATGGCTCTATTTAATCAGCATCGCATGGTCCACATGATTCAATCAGTTGTCTTCCCTTAGCTTCACATCTAGACAATACAGTTTATTAAGCGGATATGTATCTTTCTCAAATGAAATATAGGGCAATACAATGTTGATTCGAGTGTATCAATAAAATTACAAACAATTGTTTGGGTAGTTAAACAGATGTGGATGAGATTGCCAACATTTCTCATTTTGGATTATTACTCATATATAATACAATGGCAAATATAAATGCATTCGGAACAGATTAAAAAGATGTTCACACATAGTTATAGCTAGAGCAACACGACTCTACCGCCTGAGGAGTTATTATCACGTCATAGACAACAGGTACCAACAGGCACTGATATGCTGATAAGACATCGGTAATCTTGGATGTAAATTGCTGACACATAACGATGCACTGTTCTTGTGTATCAATGTTGTGTGGATTATTAAATAAATGCATATGCATTTAGTAGATATAAATAAAACTAAATGTATTTTTAAGACATCGTAAATGAAAAATAAAAGATAAAAAATGAACAATTTAAAGTTAAAAGACAGTTAAAAAAATATTCCCCGCTAAAGTTAGATCCAAGAATTAAAGTTTAGTTCTATTTGAAAACTGGAAAACTTGTTATTATTTTGTAATATGTAGACGGGAAATGTCACGTGTAAAAAGACGATAGTCTATCTACATATGTTAAGTTATAACTCTTGCATTTACTTTTTATTATTTTCTACTTTGTGTATATTTCGTTTCATCTGCTTATTCACCCAGCCAACACGGATACGATAACTCAACGAAAATAATCCCTCGTTCTTGAGCGGGATCAATGTCTTCATCATTCATAGGTAGTTGCGGATAACGCCACCAGATGGCACGGATGGCAATTGGGTTTCAATACGTGTGGCGCGCTGCAGACATTATTGTCTTGTTGACAAACCGCAGCGCCCGCGGTGGGGAAAACACGGAACCAAATCTCATATCCAATAAAACCAGGCGGGAGTTTTACCTTGAATGTTAGTGAGCGAACAGAAGCGGCTGGGGGTTGTTTAATGAAATAAAGGGGGGTCGATATTTACTGATCGTAGACAGTGAATCACTTATATTCAACTCAACTCAATTATTATAATTTATTCTTTACCCTTCACAAAATTGTTAATATAATTGGTTGATTTGTTTATTATTTATTTCCAATTGTAAACTAGATATTCCCATACAATATTTCTATAAAAACGAAGCAATCACATCACTGTACAAAGTTATGTAAGAATTACCCAAAATCACAATATATGAGCCATTCTTCACGAGTGTTGACAGCGTCTGAAATGTCCAAAGATATTCACAGATTCTGAAGAAAAGGTATATCCCGTTTCTACAACAATAGTGTTAGAGTGTGTTCTAGTCGATAGTTGCATATTGCATGACTTTACAAAATTATGCAACTAAGGCCCGGTTTATCCATCGGTTACCGGGTCGTTAATGGGGCCGTTAGCTGACGTCAGCTAAACCATCTCCTAAAAGAAGTTAATTTTCTTGCCACCAGAATGAATCTAGTCTATTTTGAGTGCTCTGATGCTAATCGAGTCGTTGGTAGACAAGCAGTGAAGTTAGTTATGGTGTGAACCTGGCTCCAGTGGAGGGCTGGAATACACGGTCACCCACTTTGTGTGTCGGAACAGGGGGTGGTGTACGGACTAATGGAGCGGAACAAACGAGGGGGTATTAAGTAATTAGGACCCCTAGAATAGCAACGTATGAGAAAGAAATGAAAACAATTATTGTAAGAGGGTTGGGAATAATTAAAAAATACAATGTATATTAGAAACATTGTGACAATGAGAATAATAATACAATACATACCGTTTCATAGGAATACCTGTTATAGGGTGCACACCAACTTTACCTGATGTGCCCTTCTACAGAGGACGTATTTGTAAGGTATGTCTGAGGGCTGTTAGCAGAACTCAATCCCACCATTCGCCTTTACTTCTGAGGAAAACCTCGGGAGAAACCTTCAGTCAGGGTTGCCGGTGGCTTGAATCGAACCTGCGACCCCCCGAATAAAAGCCCCGCGTGTTACCTCTGAGCCACCTCTACCGGTAAAATGAGAACGAAGGAGTCAGTATAAATTACCTGTATTGATGGCTCAGTGCGTATTGCACACAAGGCTCTAATTCGGGAGGTCTCCGGTTCAATACCCGCGACCGGCAATCCTGAATGAAGATATTTTCCTCAGTCACAAGGCGAATAGAGGGTTTGAGTTATACTAACAGCCCTCGGACATTCCTTCCAACTATTTTAAACCGCAATACCTAGGAGTCACCTAAAGAGGGACATGAATTGTCCCTGGGCAGCTTTCTTAGAAACTAAAATTAATTTAAGTAAAATGAGAAATGTGGTTGTCAAGTTCACCCCGTGTGTGACCTTCTACTAACATTGCCCGTTATACACGCATCCATCTTCAACGTGTGGAAGTTAGGCGTCCACAACAGAAGTCACGCGTCCACATCAACCAGGTGTGAACGGTCACAGGTCACTTTGAATAACGCCCAGCGTCATCGCCGCCAGATTTATCTGGCTGGTCCGTCTTGACCAAGATAGACTCGTCCGGTCACCGGACCAGCTGGCTCACTCCATAAAAATTATTTCCCGCGTATGTTTTCTGATTTATCTCCTGTTAGTTGTTGGTCTTGCGGCCGCCATGACACGAGATGCTGTCCGCCGGTCTGTGGCGGCGCCGCGACGCTCCGTTGCCATGACGACCCCTCCCTCCCCTCACCCGCCCCTACGCGCATGAGCCGCCCCCCCCACCTCCCGGCCGGCGACAAACTTAATAGAGATTTTATGTGAGAATCATCGTAAATTGATAATTAATAGCCAATAAGCACCGTGGTAAATTTATTACTTGACATAATGTGCAACAATTTATAGGACGTCCGTAATCCGTGTTCTTAGAAGTTGAGCATAGCAGCACAGCAAGACTTGGGCCCGATAAGTTTCATAAATAACATGCCAAAGTTTTAGGTTGAGGCAAAGCCACACAAGGAAAGTTAGTTAGTATACTCGGGTCAATGGGGCTGTCTGTACTTTGCCTTATTTGGAGTAGCAATTTTGATAGTTCAGTGAAAATAATAATAGTTAATAATTAATGTAGGCTTACTTGTCAATGTTGATGAATATGGTACTTTATAGTTTTTATTAATGCTGGAGAATGCAAAGCGTTTATTTCTGTTTTTGGATCTTGGATTTACCAATCAAATACGGTGATGTTTCTTGTTCTGTACTCTGGGTGCATAAATGGCTGCATTTTATGTAATACACACAAATCCTAGTGGTAAGCGTCATCACAGCTACCATCAATATAAAACAAGGTAACATTTTCTCAGCAATAACTTTTATAAATAGATTTCTAAGTTATTTCGGTAAAATCAAAAACCTGGAGGGTAAAATGCATTTTCCTTGCATTCGCTCATTTTGTTAATGTGATGTTAATATATTGTTACTTGCTTTGTTTTTAATCGTTTCAGTCCTAATGAAATGCCCTAAATTATTATTTAAATAACTAAAAAAAAAAAAACATAAACTTCACTCATTTTTGATTTCAGATAGCTGTTTCACCAATCGCAATACTAAATGTTTGTCAAAAATGTATAATATTATTATTTACAAAAAGTAAGAAATGTTTACTCTGTCGTTGAATTTATTTTCAAAATTCGCAGGTTAAAATAAATGTATTCCTCTTTTTCTCTTATTTCTTCTTCAAGCCGTTGTGACATCCCTCGCGCCACTGATGTCTTGTGGCATCTAACCATACAATCACACTTGAGGAATACAGTATTCAAATCAGGCCCATGGAACTAGGAGCCTTGGTGTGTGGGAAACTTGGGTTCGAGTGCCTATTGGGGTAGGATTTAAGGATCGAATATTTCGGACAGAGTTTTGTACAAAAATAATAAATCTTACACAGGTATGGGTAACATGATATTTATATTACAAATAAGTAATTGTTATATATTAAAGATTCACACACAAAGTTTAAAGCAATTATTTTTTCATATACACAACGGTTACGCACAATATCAATTTGTTATAGTTATGGATGCACGTAAATTATTACACTTTATCGTGAACAGCAAAAAAATATTCCAAACAAATGGAAACATTATGAGTTCTGAGTTAGTATTTAGAAATGCACTTTATGGATTAAATTATATTGGAATAAAGACCAACAATAAAAAAAAAAGAAAAAATTGACTAGTTTTGTTCTGGAACAACGTTTCCTACATCTAAGTCTATATCGTATCTATAGTTGAGACTAGACACACAGTCAGACGGTTAAGTCACAGTTTTAAGTGTTGACTCTGCTTCGGGTTGCTAAACTATCCTACGTGGGCAGAAAATTTATTTAATAGTACGTTTTTTAGCTTGATTAAAATTGTGCCAAAACCTGTAAAATAATTGGCTATTTTTCCAGTTTTTCAGACAGTGTTACGTACTATTATTTTGTAAAGTTAACTTTCTTTGCTCGATCCACCTCAAGTATGCGGAACATATCAAAATGAGTTATTTCATATTCAGGCTCAATAATTTATGTAATTTTGCAACTTAGTTGTAAGCTTTGTAAATATATGGGTGTTAATCACTCAAGAATGTATTAAAACAATGTCTGACATGTTGAAGTGAATACGAATTTCGAACTAATATTTACTAAATTTTGTACTTCGCTGGTATTTTGTAATGTGTGATACAAAGCCTTACATATTTATTAAATTAAGAAATACTGATTTTGTTAATTTTCAATAACATAATAGAAAAGAAGACGTATTTTACATCGTGCTGACAACCTGTATTCAGGCGCAGCGCTCGACAAAGAAAGTCTAGGCGGAATGACAATTAAAACCTGCGCGGACTTATATTTAAACTGTGATTTAAACCGTCTGTTGTGTGCTGAGTCATTGGCAGAACGCGATGCGGGAGATCTTTTCGGTTCTTTATGCACTAACAAGTATTCCTATACCTAAACTTATATTTGCTGTATTTCACATACAGTAATATTATTCTTTGGTAACTGTCCACTGGAATGTCGCTGTCTCCACACTAATTAGTATTAACTTACCTCATTATTTTAATATTGATAACAAAAACTTTTGAAATCTAATCATACACTGTACAATGGATCTTAACGTTGATCCGACGATTTGAGTGACTGTACTTTAGGAAATGTTTATCCAAGCTTTCACAAATTACAACTTTAGAATCACCTTACACATTTAAAGTTTGCCTTTTTAGTTCTAAAAGTTACGGCGCACTTAAAGTTTCATTACTGGAGATGATTTCACTTCTGGCACTTATTAAACGCCAGTCTTTAAGCATTATGTAGGACATTTCTTGCCTCTAAGAGTCTCATACGTCTTCATAGTCTTTAATGCCAACACTTTCAACGGAATTTAATCAGAGGATGCTTCTCATTACCAAGAAGTTCATCAACCGCTCACAAGTTCCGCTGCCACCAGACTCGTTCACTGTCGCGCCATCTCTTCCTCTTCTAGTTCCCTTCGCAACCGCTTGGCTGCGTTGGTGCGGCCCCCAAGGTCGTCGTCTTCGCGGTCGGACACGTCGTTCTCCGCCAACCCCTCCGCCTCCTCTTGTTTACGCTTGGCCGTCGCCATCTCGGCCGCGTGCTTTTTACGCCACTTTGTCCGACGGTTTTGGAACCACACCTGAAAGATAAAAGCGGCTCTAGAATCGTGCAAGACAGAACAGATGCTATGACGCCATCAACAGCTCATGTTCTGGCAATCAAAGAACATGCTCTGTATTGAAGACACGTAACAAACTTTATAAAATAAGAACAAAACATAAATTGTCATGTTTTGAAACCCTTCACTTCATAAAGTTATTTAACAAGATGGTGTTAAACACCAAATAGTCGACGTAAATGTAACAATCTGTTATACAGAAAATGGGTAATTTTACATTTTAGTATCACACCAATTTACCCGAAATGTTGGTGTTTGACGGAAGACGTTAGTACGAAGTCATAGGTTAGCAAATTCACTTCTGGTAAGATATTATAAGGTATTACATTTATATGGCACCAGAAAATCGGAAAAGGCAGACGTGTAATAGATATTGTATTTGTAATACTTCCATGATGTTTGATTAACTTGGATTTTTAAACACCATTATGGATGTGTTATATAATTACTATTTATAATATGGAGGTACATTGAAGTCGTGAACAATACACACTGAACGGTATAAAATGAAACTAATTGACTAATGAGGAACGTGTTGGGTATTCAGTGCTACAGGACGCACAATTAATAGGACGGGTATAGTTAAAGTTTTGCTAGACGTAATAGATAATCTATGCAAAGTTGCAAGAAGCTCAGTGAATCAAAACGTTATTGTCTAAGTCTTTATTATTTTACAGCCATAAAGTTGTTCTATAATACGAGTAATAAGGTCCACAAGTTTCTGTTGTTTTGCTACAAGTTTCTGTATTGGTGCCTCACTAATTAGATATCTTCTTCTCCTTCTCATCTTCGTCTAGACGCGTCTCTCTTTCTCTGTTCAACATCATCTTCCTCTTGTACGAGGCGTAGCAGTACATCACCGCAGCTTTAATCATCCGCTCCTCTCCTTCCTTCTCTCCTCCTCCTCTTTATCCTTCTCTATCTTTTATCATAAAGTGAAGTTCTCTTCGGCCCCGGCCTGGCTCCGGACGCCCGCTCGGCAATCAAGTGTAATTATGCGTTGTATTTGCAAATTACACGGTATTTAGGCCGGCATGTAATGCTCATCAATCATGAAGGGAGAGGGAGATAATGTTGGGTGTTCCTAAAGACCATGCCCCCCACCCCCACCCCCCTCCGTTCCACTCCCTTATCGTCTAAATGAAGTGGTATTAGTTAGGCTCTTGTAAGCGTCCGCGTAGCGACGTAGCTTGCAAAATGTGGTTGCGGGGGGCGTGGAGGGGGAAGGGGTTAATATTGGAGCCTCTAACACAGTGTTTCCCGGCGTCTACGGTTGTTCTCACGCTAGAATAACCACACAGATTTCATGTTCTTGTTAAACAAACATTCGTTTGGCCAATTAATAAGTCTGACTCGACTCATGCACTGTGAATAATTGTGTTACTCGACAAGGATATCGCTCAAGATTTAGAAACGTGAATTTGTAACCGAGAAGACGCAAACACGAGACGTTAATCATAAATATAGATCTAAGCTGATGCTCTGAGTTATTGAATCACGTCTAGACACGGCGATTGGAATGCTTTGGACAATACAAGTATGCAAGTATGCAAGTATGCACCTCCCTTCTAGGCAACAACACGCTAATGTGAGCTTCATTCAATTCCAATGGCATCTCACGTTGTGTTTCAAGTCATTCTTATGTAAAGGTCCTTCTAAAGACTGTGATATTAACTAGACTGTAATCGAATAGTTAAAACCCCTTTATACGCCGTCACCGAGTGAATTAACAACTCTCGGTAGACCATTGCAGCAACGTAAATAAGCTTACAAAATAATACTACTCAAATACAGAACTGAATTGTGGCGTAAGATAATTCAGGAGAAATACGTCCACGCAGAAGATTGTATGTTTATTTTATAAGGGTAGTTTTTCAAGGTTACCAATCCGTGGATTGGTTTGAGCAGCCGTCTCCATTTGTTTACTACTTTACTCGAGTCTTTTCATTTCTACAAATACACATTCTACATTAAGAACAAACCACATTGAGTCTCTGTGACACCGCATGACGCATCACTCATGGGAGAGATTCTATTATTTTATCAGCTATTATTGGTGCAATAGTTAAATCTAATATCAGGTTGACACCTATACGTTACTGTAAAAGTGTATATCATATGTATAGACTATGTGATCTGTAATAATATTTATTACAAGCCATATTATCCAGTATTATCTATCGGAAGAGTTCCAATATTTGTCTGCTATCACACTTTTCCCTTCCACGTTTTATCAATTATCCTAGACCAGAATATCAGAGCTTTCAGAGGATTTTGAGTGTTGTGGGTATAGTAGATTTCAAGATTTCAAGATTTCAAGATTTATTTATTATTATTTGTTCACTTTTTTACATTGGTACATGACATTCATTTTTTGTTAGATCTATACATATCAGAATGATTTGAACAAATAATATACTGTGCCACGAAGATAGCTCTTGAGTGTGGCACAGAGTTACATACTAAATAATTTTAAGACTAAATTATGCCTATTCTACGAGGTAGACTTACGTAGTAAAAGTAGTTACTATACTACTAACTTTTTAAATATTTGGTGGAGGGGCCGGGTCCACCTCAACTCTTCTGACTAATCAAACATTTCAAATACCTGTTAATGGGCTCGTGTGTTTCTTGTTCATAGTTTATAAGGATGTAAACAAAGACTGTGATATGTATACTGTACATATAAAAAACATCACACCCCAATTAGAAAACGTTATCATTATTTTACCTTATGTTTACGATTTTTTTAATAGAGGTTTTGGTGATTTTTAAATATGATTCTGCTTCAATTTAATCAAAATAAAATACACACTTATTGAAATCTTTGTTTATACGTCTAACTACAACCGTGCAAAGTTTCAGATGTGTTAGATTGTCCCTGAGAGCAGAAAACGAAAGCGTCCTGCAAAGCAAACAATTTTAGCTGCTTTTCTTCATTTAGCAGAAAACAATTTAATGTTTTTGTAATTCTATTTTGTTTACTTTCCTTTCGTTCTAATGAGTTAAAAATGTAATTTTAAGTAGTACATTCTCGTGCCTAAACGTAACATAAAATGCGCCACTCTGCACAGAATCATGCCTTATATGTACAGTAAGCTAGGTTGGAGGTGAGCGTTATTTATTACAGCCAACATCTCATGTCTCGACCCCCGCCAAACTTGGTAGACTTTGCTCCGACTATTAATCGCACTAAACCCCTGTTTAATTGCGCCATCTTGAGTCTACCCTACTATAAGTTCACTTGTTAATCCTTATCATTTCTCAGCAAGATTTAAAAGTTCTTGAATTCTGACTTTATTAACATGTATTACACTTAGTTTTAATTGGTATTTGTGTATTTGATTAGTATTTTTACTTTTTTGATCGGCCGAAGGACTGTAATGTACCTTTGTATAGGAAAATATGTTTTACAAAATTAATATTGGATTTTTGCCAAACATAATTTATATTTGATTTATTTTACAACAATTCTTTTGCGTTAAGTAATGGAAATCTTTGTTTTTCTACTAAATTTTAACCCATGCAAACACAATTGTGCAGAGAGCCATGGTTAAAAATGTTTCAAAATAAAAAAGCCATTCATATAGGCCTACAACCGTTTTTCTTTCATGTGTCTTTGGATCGTACCGAAGATATTTTTATAAAATTTAATTTGCAGCTGCATTTGCCCTTAAACGTTATATACATATATTTCTTGTAAATAATATCCCCTTTGCAACAGGAATCAAAGGTACGCGCAATGTTAACACCCTCATGTGGCCGCCATGCCTCACGGTCAACTCTTGCTTGTGTTCACCTCTGTTTATCTTAGTGCTCGGTCTGTGTGTGTTTCTCCCGAGGTCTCGACGCTGTTCAGCTCCCGATATTGAATTATAGCTCTTTATTTCAGCCGGTGACGTCACCGCGTCGCCGGCGTGGTCAGCTTACTGTGACGTATAGGGCGTCGCGACGCTGCCGTATGTACAGGCGACTCACGGGCTGTGCTATTGTGTCAACTGCCGTAACACATATTTAGTACGTTACCAAGAACACCATTCAAACTAGTAGAACAGGTGTGTGAATATGATATTTGATATTGATAGGACTATTCACTGGTCTTCTTGAAAAATAGTACATTTCATTTTTTTTTTAAGAACAGTGGATGAGTCTTATTACTATTATTTCCAATCGGAATATTAATAATGTTAACTGAAATAAAACAAAACAATAACACTAATAATGAAATAAGAGAACAATATGAGAGTCCCTTAATAATGAGTGACTAGTGAAGTGAAACATGGGGGTAAGTAACGCATGTATGTATGGCTACAACAACTACAACAACTACAGCAACTGCAGACATGGAAACAATACCATTTCATTGTGACACTCGAGCATGCTATGAATAATAGCTGCGTGTTTAGATTAGACGCATAGAAAAGTATCAAACATTAAACACATTTACAGATTTTTGCATCTCTGAATTGACAGGGCCGATATTTCGTGATCCGGGCTCGTTGCAAAATGTTATAATTGGGACGTAAATAATTGTGAGCGCAGTGGATTTCTCTGCCCAATCAGAAGAATGATTGATCACCATAGTTGATAGCAACGAAAACAAAAATATATCCATATTATGTTTTGAAAAATGTCACGTGGAATCAGTATTAGCAGATATGTGAGCGAATTTGTGTTTAAAAAAATTGGATACAGAAAAATAAAGCAAGCCGTGATTGAAATGACACTTTTTGATACCGAAACTTCAATAAATTTCCAATTAATGCGCGTACTTTTGCGATCAAACAGTGTATCAACATGCTCTGTTTTGAATAGAGAGGCAATCAATTATGTTGCCTCGCGTGCAGATACGCCCTCGCCCTTCAATAACTCATCCCCGCGCTCACTTGTCTACCAGAATCGCGTTCGGCTTCAATGAGAGATTATAAAATTACGTTGGACATTTTTTCGATTGTATTAAACATTGCCGCCATTGCCGCTGCGTTGTTGTGCGTTCATTGATTGATTGTTATTTTCATCGCAATGCGAGGATTTAGGTACAAATATTGAAAAACTAAATCACTGTCCGGAAAAACTTGGCTAGAAATAACATCGCTTTGGTTTAGTCCCCGTGCACAGTTGGGCCGAGCGATGAGACAGCAGAGCATCAATGCTTTGATTCCATCACGGTTTCGGTTATAACACCCACTAGGAATCTGTAAACAGGTCCAATACATAATAGTGACCGACACATATTAGTTACTAGTTAGTAGAATCAGTTGTTCTGAAACGGTGCAAAGTCCGGTTTACAGAAAGTGCTAGGCCTATAGCATGTTCGAGAACAGCTTGTATTGACTAACACTATTTTCATAACACCCGTTTTTCAGTTTTCTCATGTTGAACTATATTACAATATGCTTTCGTTTTAGCAATAATATAATTGCAATTTAATTTAATCAAAATATCGTGAAAAGTATGGATAATAGAGTAGTGTAGAGTAGCATTGTTATTGCTTGGACACTCAAGAGGAACTCTATGTATAGGCGAGATAAGGGTTGGCTACTTCATATATCCCGGAGCACTTATTTTATTATTGCTATATTGTTGACATGGAAAACACTAATCATAGCGTTTAATACTGACATAAGTGAAGGCAGGAGATTTACATACGATTTGTGTGTGTTGTTGTACACAACGTCCCGAACGTCTTGCTAAAGGGATAAAGGGACATCGTGTCCTGCGTTGCGTTGTGTGATGGATCGAGCCAGCGTGTCTGGGTCTACTGGCCTCGTCCTGAGGGATCCACAGCCCGCCGTGTAGACGCAGTATGTACAACACCTCGACGACACAGCTGAGACGCCCAGCCCAGCGTGTCGACGCAGTATGTACAACACCTCGACGACACAGCTGAGACGCCCAGCCCAGCGTGTCGACGCAGTATGTACAACACCTCGACGACACAGCTGAGACGCCCAGCCCAGCGTGTCGACGCAGTATGTACAACACCTCGACGACACAGCTGAGACGCCCAGCCCAGCGTGTCTGGGTCTACTGGCCTCGTCCTGAGGGATCCCCTGCCCGACGTGTCGACGCAGTATGTACAACACCTCGACGACACAGCTGAGACGCCCAGCCCAGCCTGTCTGGGTCTACTGGCCTCGTCCTGAGGGATCCCCAGCCCGACGTGTCGACGCAGTATGTACAACACCTCGACGACACAGCTGAGACGCCCAGCCCAGCGTGTCTGGGTCTACTGGCCTCGTCCTGAGGGATCCCCTGCCCGACGTGTCGACGCAGTATGTACAACACCTCGACGACACAGCTGAGACGCCCAGCCCAGCCTGTCTGGGTCTACTGGCCTCGTCCTGAGGGATCCCCAGCCCGACGTGTCGACGCAGTATGTACAACACCTCGACGACACAGCTGAGACGCCCAGCCCAGCGTGTCTGGGTCTACTGGCCTCGTCCTGAGGGATCCCCAGCCCGACGTGTCGACGCAGTATGTACAACACCTCGACGACACAGCTGAGACGCCCAGCCCAGCGTGTCTGGGTCTACTGGCCTCGTCCTGAGGGATCCCCAGCCCGACGTGTCGACGCAGTATGTACAACACCTCGACGACACAGCTGAGACGCCCAGCCCAGCGTGTCTGGGTCTACTGGCCTCGTCCTGAGGGATCCCCAGCCCGACGTGTCGACGCAGTATGTACAACACCTCGACGACACAGCTGAGACGCCCAGCCCAGCGTGTCTGGGTCTACTGGCCTCGTCCTGAGGGATCCCCTGCCCGACGTGTCGACGCAGTATGTACAACACCTCGACACAGCTGAGACGCCCAGCCCAGCGTGTCTGGGTCTACTGGCCTCGTCCTGAGGGATCCCCTGCCCGACGTGTCGACGCAGTATGTACAACACCTCGACGACACAGCTGAGACGCCCAGCCCAGCCTGTCTGGGTCTACTGGCCTCGTCCTGAGGGATCCCCAGCCCGACGTGTCGACGCAGTATGTACAACACCTCGACACAGCTGAGACGCCCAGCCCGACGTGTCGACGCAGTATGTACAACACCTCGACACAGCTGAGACGCCCAGCCCAGCGTGTCTGGGTCTACTGGCCTCGTCCTGAGGGATCCCCAGCCCGACGTGTCGACGCAGTATGTACAACACCTCGACGACACAGCTGAGACGCCCAGCCCAGCGTGTCTGGGTCTACTGGCCTCGTCCTGAGGGATCCCCTGCCCGACGTGTCGACGCAGTATGTACAACACCTCGACGACACAGCTGAGACGCCCAGCCCAGCGTGTCTGGGTCTACTGGCCTCGTCCTGAGGGATCCCCAGCCCGACGTGTCGACGCAGTATGTACAACACCTCGACACAGCTGAGACGCCCAGCCCAGCGTGTCTGGGTCTACTGGCCTCGTCCTGAGGGATCCCCAGCCCGACGTGTCGACGCAGTATGTACAACACCTCGCCGACACAGCTGAGACGCCCAGCCCAGCGTGTCTGGGTCTACTGGCCTCGTCCTGAGGGATCCCCAGCCCGACGTGTCGACGCAGTATGTACAACACCCCGACGACACAGCTGAGACGCCCAGCCCAGCGTGTCTGGGTCTACTGGCCTCGTCCTGAGGGATCCCCAGCCCGACGTGTCGACGCAGTATGTACAACACCTCGACACAGCTGAGACGCCCAGCCCAGCGTGTCTGGGTCTACTGGCCTCGTCCTGAGGGATCCCCAGCCCGACGTGTCGACGCAGTATGTACAACACCCCGACGACACAGCTGAGACGCCCAGCCCAGCGTGTCTGGGTCTACTGGCCTCGTCCTGAGGGATCCCCAGCCCGACGTGTCGACGCAGTATGTACAACACCCCGACGACACAGCTGAGACGCCCAGCCCAGCGTGTCTGGGTCTACTGGCCTCGTCCTGAGGGATCCCCAGCCCGACGTGTCGACGCAGTATGTACAACACCTCGACACAGCTGAGACGCCCAGCCCAGCGTGTCTGGGTCTACTGGCCTCGTCCTGAGGGATCCCCAGCCCGACGTGTCGACGCAGTATGTACAACACCCCGACGACACAGCTGAGACGCCCAGCCCAGCGTGTCTGGGTCTACTGGCCTCGTCCTGAGGGATCCCCTGCCCGACGTGTCGACGCAGTATGTACAACACCTCGACGACACAGCTGAGACGCCCAGCCCAGCGTGTCTGGGTCTACTGGCCTCGTCCTGAGGGATCCCCAGCCCGACGTGTCGACGCAGTATGTACAACACCTCGACACAGCTGAGACGCCCAGCCCAGCGTGTCTGGGTCTACTGGCCTCGTCCTGAGGGATCCCCTGCCCGACGTGTCGACGCAGTATGTACAACACCTCGACACAGCTGAGACGCCCAGCCCAGCGTGTCTGGGTCTACTGGCCTCGTCCTGAGGGATCCCCAGCCCGACGTGTCGACGCAGTATGTACAACACCCCGACGACACAGCTGAGACGCCCAGCCCGACGTGTCGACGCAGTATGTACAACACCTCGACACAGCTGAGACGCCCAGCCCAGCGTGTCTGGGTCTACTGGCCTCGTCCTGAGGGATCCCCAGCCCGACGTGTCGACGCAGTATGTACAACACCTCGACACAGCTGAGACGCCCAGCCCGACGTGTCGACGCAGTATGTACAACACCTCGACGACACAGCTGAGACGCCCAGCCCAGCGTGTCTGGGTCTACTGGCCTCGTCCTGAGGGATCCCCAGCCCGACGTGTCGACGCAGTATGTACAACACCTCGACGACACAGCTGAGACGCCCAGCCCAGCGTGTCTGGGTCTACTGGCCTCGTCCTGAGGGATCCCCAGCCCAGCGTGTCGACGCAGTATGTACAACACCTCGACGACACAGCTGAGACGCCCAGCCCAGCGTGTCTGGGTCTACTGGCCTCGTCCTGAGGGATCCCCAGCCCGACGTGTCGACGCAGTATGTACAACACCTCGACGACACAGCTGAGACGCCCAGCCCAGCGTGTCTGGGTCTACTGGCCTCGTCCTGAGGGATCCCCAGCCCGACGTGTCGACGCAGTATGTACAACACCTCGACGACACAGCTGAGACGCCCAGCCCGACGTGTCGACGCAGTATGTACAACACCTCGACGACACAGCTGAGACGCCCAGCCCGACGTGTCGACGCAGTATGTACAACACCTCGACGACACAACTGAGACGCCCGGAGCCCGACGTGTCGACGCAGTATGTACAACACCTTGACGACACAGCTGAGACGCCCGGAGCCCGACGTGTCGACGCAGTATGTACAACACCTCGACACAGCTGAGACACCCAGCCCAGCGTGTCGACGCAGTTTGTACAACACCCCGACACAGCGATGACTGGACTGTGCGTGGGGCAGCTGCATGAGTTGCCCAGATTATGCCCACACACATGTCAGAGATATGCCTACCTCGACGGAATATCGTGTAGAGATGGCCCAATGGGTACCACACGAAGCTCTAACTCGAGAGGTTGCCGGTTCGATACCCGCTACCGGCAACCCTGACTGAAGGTTTTTCCCGAGGTTATCCTCAGTCACAAGGCGAATGCTGGGATTGAGCCCTCGGACATTCCTTCACAACTATTCCAAATACCACTTCACCTGAGTGCTCATTCCTGAACAGTTTTAGGCGGTTGTCAAGTTGCGCCCCCTATTCCGTAACCCGGGCGCAAGTTGCAACCGGTTGTAGCTTACACACTGGAATGAGGACCCTGAAGAGGGACAGGAATGGTCCCTGGGCAGGTTCCCTACGGACAATGATTATTATCGTGTAACTGTAACGACGTAATTATATTGAGTTGTAACGCAATGAATAATACGAGATCAAGTTTGCCCGGCTTTTAGTAACGAAGCAAATGGACGAATAAGGATTCCATCTTCCACCGGTTTTTATTTTTACTTTTATTATTATTATTACTATTATTCCTTTCGTCTTAGTTTTTTCTGGCCATTCCAGTTTTTCTCTCTTTGCTTCTTTTATGATGTTGGCTGGGCTTCGTGAGATCTCCCTAAGGAATCGTAACGGATCCGAGATCATGGGGAAGTGAGTGGGTGGGTTGGGGGGTGGGCAAGATTAAACCTTACTACTTCTCCTGCTGGGGTAGCGATGACGCTGTGTTGTCTGTCGGGCCGCTACACACCGACCTTCGTCAGGCGACTAGTCACTCATCATGGGGAAGTGAGTGGGTGGGTTGAGGGGTGGGCGAGATTAAACCTTACTACTTCTCCTGCTGGGGTAGCGATGACGCTGTGTTGTCTGTCGGGCCGCTACACACCGACCTTCGTCAGGCGACTAGTCACTCATCATGGGGAAGTGAGTGGGTGGGTTGGGGGGTGGGCAAGATTAAACCTTACTACTTCTCCTGCTGGGGTAGCGATGACGCTGTGTTGTCTGTCGGGCCGCTACACACCGACCTTCGTCAGGCGACTAGTCACTCATCATGGGGAAGTGAGTGGGTGGGTTGGGGGGTGGGCAAGATTAAACCTTACTACTTCTCCTGCTGGGGTAGCGATGACGCTGTGTTCTGTCTGTCGGGCCGCCACACACCGCCCTTCGTCAGGCGACTAGTCACTCATCATGGGGAAGTGAGTGGGTGGGTTGGGGGGTGGGCAAGATTAAACCTTACTACTTCTCTTGCTGGGGTAGCGATGACGCCGTGTTCTGTCTGTCGGGCCGCCACACACCGCGCTTCGTCAGGCGACTAGTCACTATAGGCCCTTGCCCTTCGTCAGGTGACAACCTGTCGGGCCGCCACACACCGCGCTTCGTCAGGCGACTAGTCACTCATCATGGTGAAATGAGTGGGTGGGTTGAGGGGTGGGCGAGATTAAACCTGACTACTTCTCCTGCTGGGGTTGCGATGACGCCGTGTTGTCTGTCGGGCCGCCACACACCGACCTTCGTCAGGCGACAAGTCACTCATCATGGTGATCATGGTGAAGTGAGTGGGTGGGTTGAGGGGTGGGCGAGATTAAACCTGACTACTTCTCCTGCTGGGGTTGCGATGACGCTGTGTTGTCTGTCGGGCCGCCACACACCGCGCTTCGTCAGGCGACTAGTCACTCATCATGGGGAAGTGAGTGGGTGGGTTGAGGGGTGGGCAAGATTAAACCTTACTACTTCTCCTGCTGGGGTAGCGATGACGCTGTGTTCTGTCTGTCGGGCCGCCACACACCGCGCTTCGTCAGGCGACTAGTCACTCATCATGGGGAAGTGAGTGGGTGGGTTGAGGGGTGGGCAAGATTAAACCTTACTACTTCTTCTGCTGGGGTAGCGATGACGCTGTGTTCTGTCTGTCGGGCCGCCACACACCGCGCTTCGTCAGGCGACAAGTCACTCATCATGGGGAAGTGAGTGGGTGGGTTGAGGGGTGGGCAAGATTAAACCTTACTACTTCTCCTGCTGGGGTAGCGATGACGCTGTGTTCTGTCTGTCGGGCCGCCACACACCGACCTTCGTCAGGCGACAAGTCACTCATCATGGGGAAGTGAGTGGGTGGGTTGAGGGGTGGGCAAGATTAAACCTTACTACTTCTCCTGCAGGGGTAGCGATGACGCTGTGTTCTGTCTGTCGGGCCGCCACACACCGCGCTTCGTCAGGCGACAAGTCACTCATCATGGGGAAGTGAGTGGGTGGGTTGAGGGGTGGGCAAGATTAAACCTTACTACTTCTCCTGCTGGGGTAGCGATGACACTGTGTTCTGTCTGTCGGGCCGCCACACACCGCGCTTCGTCAGGCGACAAGTCACTCATCATGGGGAAGTGTGTGGGTGGGTTGAGGGGTGGGCAAGATTAAACCTTACTACTTCTCCTGCTGGGGTAGCGATGACACTGTGTTCTGTCTGTCGGGCCGCCACACACCGCGCTTCGTCAGGCGACTAGTCACTCATCATGGTGATCATGGGGAAGTGAGTGGGTGGGTTGAGGGGTGGGCAAGATTAAACCTGACTACTTCTCCTGCTGGGGTAGCGATGACGCTGTGTTGTCTGTCGGGCCGCCACACACCGCGCTTCGTCAGGCGACTAGTCACTCATCATGGGGAAGTGAGTGGGTGGGTTGGGGGGTGGGCAAGATTAAACCTTACTACTTCTCCTGCTGGGGTAGCGATGACGCTGTGTTCTGTCTGTCGGGCCGCCACACACCGCGCTTCGTCAGGCGACAAGTCACTCATCATGGGGAAGTGAGTGGGTGGGTTGAGGGGTGGGCAAGATTAAACCTTACTACTTCTCCTGCTGGGGTAGCGATGACGCTGTGTTCTGTCTGTCGGGCCGCCACACACCGACCTTCGTCAGGCGACAAGTCACTCATCATGGGGAAGTGAGTGGGTGGGTTGAGGGGTGGGCAAGATTAAACCTTACTACTTCTCCTGCAGGGGTAGCGATGACGCTGTGTTCTGTCTGTCGGGCCGCCACACACCGCGCTTCGTCAGGCGACAAGTCACTCATCATGGGGAAGTGAGTGGGTGGGTTGAGGGGTGGGCAAGATTAAACCTTACTACTTCTCCTGCTGGGGTAGCGATGACACTGTGTTCTGTCTGTCGGGCCGCCACACACCGCGCTTCGTCAGGCGACAAGTCACTCATCATGGGGAAGTGTGTGGGTGGGTTGAGGGGTGGGCAAGATTAAACCTTACTACTTCTCCTGCTGGGGTAGCGATGACACTGTGTTCTGTCTGTCGGGCCGCCACACACCGCGCTTCGTCAGGCGACTAGTCACTCATCATGGTGATCATGGGGAAGTGAGTGGGTGGGTTGAGGGGTGGGCAAGATTAAACCTGACTACTTCTCCTGCTGGGGTAGCGATGACGCCGTGTTCTGTCTGTCGGGCCGCCACACACCGACCTTCGTCTGGCGACTAGTCACTTGGCCCTTCGTCAGGTGACAACCTGTCGGCGCCGCCATACACCGCCCTTCGTCAGGCGACAAGTCACTATAGGCCCTTCGTCAGGTGACAACCTGTCGGCGCTGCCACACACCGCGCTTCGTCAGGCGACTAGTCACTTGGCCCTTCGTCAGGTGACAATCTGTCGGGTCGCCACATGCCGCGCTTCGTCTGGCGACTAGTCTCTAGGCCCTTCGTCAGATGACAACCTGTCGGCGCCGCCACTCACCGCCCTTCGTCAGGCGACTAGTCACTAGGCCCTTCGTCAGGTGACAACCTGTCGGCGCCGCCACACACCACGCTTCGTCAGGCGACTAGTCACTATAGGCCCTTCGTCAGGTGACAACCTGTCGGCGCCGCCACACACCGCCCTTCGTCTGGCGACTAGTCACTAGGCCCTTCGTCAGGTGACAACCTGTCGGCGCCGCCACACACCGCCCTTCGTCAGGCGACTAGTCACTAGGCCCTTCGTCAGGTGACAACCTGTCGGCGCCGCCACACACCGCCCTTCGTCAGGCGACTAGTCACTAGGCCCTTCGTCAGGTGACAACCTGTCGGCGCCGGCACACACCGCCCTTCGTCAGGCGACTAGTCACTAGGCCCTTCGTCAGGTGACAACCTGTCGGCACCGCCATACACCGCCCTTCGTCAGATGACAACCTTTCGGCGCCGCCACACACCGCCCTTCGTCAGGCGACTAGTCACTAGGCCCTTCGTCAGGAGACAACTTGTCGGCGCCGCCACACACCGCCCTTCGTCAGGCGACTATAGTCACTATAGGGCCTTCGTCAGGTGACAACCTGTCGGCGCCGCCATACACCGCCCTTCGTAAGGCGACTAGTCACTAGGCCCTTCGTCAGATGACAACCTGTCGGCGCCGCCACTCACCGCCCTTCGTCAGGCGACTAGTCACTAGGCCCTTCGTCAGGTGACAACCTGTCGGCGCCGCCACACACCGCCCTTCGTCAGGCGACTAGTCACTAGGCCCTTCGTCAGGTGACAACCTGTCGGCACCGCCATACACCGCCCTTCGTCAGATGACAACCTTTCGGCGCCGCCACACACCGCCCTTCGTCAGGCGACTAGTCACTAGGCCCTTCGTCAGGAGACAACTTGTCGGCGCCGCCACACACCGCCCTTCGTCAGGCGACTATAGTCACTATAGGGCCTTCGTCAGGTGACAACCTGTCGGCGCCGCCATACACCGCCCTTCGTCAGGCGACTAGTTACTAGGCCCTTCGTCAGATGACAACCTGTCGGCGCCGCCACACACCGCCCTTCGTCAGACAATTTGTCGCTCCATTGTCACTAGGTTGGTCGTCAGATGACAACCTGTGGGTGCCGCCTGCCCTTCATCAGGCAACAAATTGTCACTCGTAAGAGTAGTTTCTTCGTCAGACAACTCTTCGCTCCATAACACATTGCAAGTCCTTCGTCAGATGATAGCCTGTCGGTGCCGGTTATAAGAGCACTTGATGCAACCACAGCGCACTCCTTCCTTCATCAGACAACTTCAGAGTCCGACGGTTATACTGGAGAATAGGAAGGCGAACAACTTGTTTCTCTCTTCCAATCTCTTCCGACTTCATTTGACCTAGGGGTCGAGTATGTCGTTATAGTAATATTATTATGTGTACTGACAATAAATCAGTTATTTTTTAACACAAATGTAGGAGTGTATAATTTGAATTTGCTACTGATTGTACTTTACAACACAGAGCTAAGTGTAACTAAATAATGTTGTAGCTCTGATTTTTCTCCCATTCTCTCTCTTGTTTATTGTTCTGGATAATTGTAATGAGCATCTTATTAGGAGAATGCGCTCATATAGTGAGTGGTTGTGTTGCAGGTGAAGAGTTTCTTCTGCTTAGCCCGCTGCAGTTCACAGTGCACAGGGTGTCGCTCATATTATTAAATTGCTTGAAACTAAGCTTCATTACCCAGCACAGAGCAGCACTTGCATTTTATTAGAGAAAAATATAAAAGTTCACTTAAAAATAATGAGAATTCGCGGCTAAATATTCGCTCTTTTCTTTCTTTCCGAGCTTTGTGAAATCTCATTTTTAATTTTTTTATTATTATTATGATTCAAGAATTCTCCTCCCGTCTTTCTTCTTGAAAGTTGGTCGGACGGTCCCGCCCTCTCGGCGGCAGTATCGTTAATTAAAAACATTGTTGTGGGGATGAGATCTCTGGTACATCGGCCTTGTGGGTACAATCTTGGCGCGCCGTGGCTCCCTGACACCGACAATAATACGCGCAGGCTTGGAGGTCGCATGGGCTGGAGTGCATTAGGGGGGCACAGCGATATGATAGCAACTATCGATAATCGAAATGATGAATGCATTATCGAACCATGATAAATTTACAAACAGGAAGAAATCTTTCGTGATATTACGTCGCCTAACGATATAGCAACATTCCTTGGACACATCTGACGTGACACTGTTGAGAGTACGATCACATATGAGGCCCGAGGCCCAGTGTTTTAGTATTTCAGTACTACAAATGCCCGATAAGAACGAAATATTGTATTACGAGCACGCTTTTTCAGAAAAGAAACCTTTCGATAATATATTTATTATCGATATCGAAATTTGATTGAATATTCAATATCGATCAATAATATTGATTTTCATGGGCGTCCCTATATAATAGAAATTGTAAACAAAAACCAATGTGCTTGATGGCGTTTGAGGGAAGAGAAACTGGAATAAAGATCACGGGAAACTTAAAACAGGGTTTTGAAACTCGAATAAGATCCAGTAAATATTTATGCACGCAAGAGTAATGATTAATGATGAGGGACTGATTTTTAATTAATCTTCCATTATCGTTCTACAAAATGTTTTTAATCTAATGTGACTTTTATGAAACAAAATCAGTTTTCTGACCAATGTATGAAGGAATGTCAATATATTTAATAACTAAATTATATATTTAAAAGGTAATAATGCAAACATTATTCTATTCAGCTGACATTCAAGATATACAAGGATAAAACTCAATACTTATTTCAAATGATTTGTTCTCTAGGCTACAGAGAATGTTTGAGTAACAGTGTCAGTGTCCTCTGCTACGCGCATGCGCATACATGTGGTAAACGTTGGACAGTCACAGCTATTATACATATCATACATCAGTCAACTCACATTGGATCTAACTCAGCTAACATTTCAATCCCATCTCATCAATCTCATTTACCGCTCTTTATCTCCATATCTCTAATAATTCTTAATTTAATTTTAAATGACAGATAAAATCGCGCTAGCTCCCGATAAAGGGGTTGTCTGTGCATTGTTAGGGGTGAGTTAGGTCTTGTACCTCATACATCTCTCACACAAAGAGACGGGCTGGGGTTAATCTTGCAGCGTCAATTGGACCCTCATAAAACTGTCTCGGGACAAACAGCGAGAACCTCGGAAAACACCCGCAATCATTTCTCTCAATTTCGTGAAATTGAAGCGGTTTGATTCCTGATTTGATCGCAACCACTGGTATAACTTATTACCTCTGGTTTAATAGGAAAGTAATTCAAAATTTCCATCATTGTGATTATCTTGAAATTTGTGTGAGTGTCATGATACGCGATAAAAACCGACAAAATGTGGGCATGGTGACGTCACGGATTACCCCCACTCCCGTTGGAAATTGATAAATGTAATATAGAGGGGGTTGGGGGTTGTTTGGGAGCTTTCATCTCTTCATATAGCCATGTGATGCATCCCTGGGTTAGGGGCTGTGCAGTCCTCAATCATGCCGCGTGACAGCGCTGTGCTCGCCTCATTTGTCAGCGTACATGCGCGCCTGGCGGGCAGCGCACACACCAACACCAATCACCCTATTTCATCGAAACTGTTTTTAATCCCGAAACTGTCACGCCGCGGTTTTTATTTTCCATGCATCCCGTAAGATATTTTATTCAAGTGAAATATTTCTAAAGCTATCCAGCACGCCAAACACAATTTATCACAAACATCTATACCGAAGATCTATTCCCTATATATCGCGTCATAAACAAAACCTATCGGTTATGCTCACACATCGGAATGCGGACAGCGGGATATTATGCACTGGGGGGATGAGAGGGGGCTGTGTTGTTCCAACAGTAGATACTAGATACAAGATACTAGATATATACGCTGAATCTCTGTACCAATAGTTGGAAACTGATTAAGTCACCACAAATTGGCAAACGAAGTAATATGTCTACAAGACTGTTGGTCGTTTACATGTAGTTGGGTTTACTTACTATGTTCCACAAGGGGTGGGTAAGCCTGTAATGGAGTTTCTAGCTTAGATCTTCTCCATTCAAAGATCAACATTGCTTAATGCTTGGGTTATGACGTCACGACTCAAGGCTGGCTAGAATACTTTCACATCCCTCCACATGACAAACATACAACAAACTGATCAGTGCTATTTTATCATTGTTTTGTTTATTGTTGTAGCTTCTGTTCACAAACAGATAAGAACTTTAACGGTCTATATACAGAAAACAACAGTAGAAGTAAATATCGTTAAGGTAAATAAATAAGTGGTTTTATCATTCGATAGGTCGAAAAACTTTCTAACATAGGTAAATGGGTTTGTTAGGGGATGAGATGGATCATTCATAATGTGCTCTAGAAATCATGTCTTAGATAATTCTAAGTCTGTTCAACTGATCATCACTGTAGTGATGAACATCACTGATTTGTTTATATTTACGTATTTGTATTCACGTGCCCAATGCAATCGTAATTAATTCAATTATTATAATCTAATTAATGATTGTTTTTGAATCTCTGAGTAGGTTCGATGAGGCTTGATATCTATTGCTTGATATCTATTTGCATGACAACGATATGCATTATCTGTCGACATGGTGCGTTGCCTCACATTCATTAGTAGGTTGACTTGATTTCGTCACTATACCCTTGTCATTGATAAGAATAAATATCTTAGACATTAAGTCGGTGATAAGAGCCAAGTTTGTCCCTAATACTCTCCATTGATAAGAATAGACATGCTAGACATAAGTCGGTGATAAGAGCCAAGTTGCCCGTCTAATACTCTCCATTGATAAGAATAGACATGCTAGACATAAGTCGGTGATAAGAGCCAAGTTTGTCCCTAATACTCTCCATTGATAAGAATTAATCTTGACTATTACCTCGGCTCAAACCATGACCAAGTTTAAACCACATGTAAGCTTATTATGAGAAAGGGGTTTACCATAGTTCATCGCCAGCTTTTGTATTTGGTTAGCAGTTTGTATGGAGATGAAGGCAGAGCGACTAATCCCATTGAAACCGCATTCAGTAAAGCCAACCGACCATTGTTGTCTTTAAAATGTGTTCAAAAGTGCAGCCCCAGACCAGATGGGGCTTAGACTAACGTTGTCGAACTAACTCACGGCTACGCGGACAAAGCGGTTGTCTGTCTGTCACGCTATATGACGTTTTGAAGAGCAACTACACAGAACAGAACGAGTGCATGGACTGAAGGTGCAGTTTATTTAATCAAATTAAATTCATATCAGGAGTTGATGCGAGGCAGGGGGACGCCATGTTGGGAACTATCTGAACTAAGCGTTGACTGACCACATAGCTGCTAAAGGGAGCCTAACTTGTCATCAAAGGGGTTTATAATACCTTTAATGATAAACTTGTTGGTATGTGTTATATTGTATGTAATACTTTTTTGTTTCTTACGGCAATGTTGCTCATATCGATGCACCAATGTGTGTACGCTTGTAGTTCTTGGCCATTTACAAAAGAAGCTCTTCAAACGTGGGTCCGTATAGCACTCTGTACCCACAACTGATTTCGCAATTTATTATGTAACTCGTTGCTATGAGTGCCCCATTTAAATGTACCCTACTTATTCCAATATCATATCCATATATCTAATACATTCTTGAAATTAAAAACCCTGGCCCAAACTGAGAATCGAACGCTGAACCTTCTGCATTGCAAGCAGGTTAACACACAATATAATCGAGCCACACGAAAATGTAGAATCATGTAGAATCACTGTGGGTTTATAACCTTTGCCATCAGTTGTGCTTCATCTTACAATAATGCACTTAATTATTTTATACAATATAATAATATTATGCAAATTTACGATAACTTAACTTATCTATTTTAGAATTCTCAGTATCTATAGTAAAGTTACTGATGTATACATATGGTATTTGACAGGTAATAACTAACAGGTAATGGGCCTATCATAATATACAAAATATATATATAATCCGGCTGAATTATCTCCCTAGCGATGAAGGACCCAGCCAGGTTTATTCTCCTGGCTTGGAAACTCAGCAACCTTGTCACAATATTGAAACAATGTAGGCAGCTCAAACCACTCGACGTTAAGCCTACGTATACGCATACGTTAAGCCTACGTATACGTATATTATATACACGACGCCATTGCCTAGAGATAGATCCCGTCATCTATTCCATTTATTCCGTGTAAGATTGGCCTGGATTAGATCTGGTGAAATTGAATTGCGAGCTATACTAATAGGGCGGAGGGCAACGCTTGTTATGGTTATGGAAACAAATCCGTCGGATTGTTGAACGCGTTTGAATGGGGGAGGTTTCGTCGACGATCACGATGAAGCTAACTCAGTTAGGGGAGTTTCGTCTTAATCTTACCCGTGTTGTAAACAAGAGAAAGAGCTTAATTAATTCAACGTTGGTATGAGAGAGCGGTGAACCGAGCCGGCTGCTGCGCGTCGAGTGTGCGCAGAACAGCTGTCGCTGCGCACACTTCCCGCTTATAATTGAAAGATTAGGGAGATAATTGAATCAAGTCTTGTATGACGCGAATCTGAAAAAAAGTCCCGTCTCTAAGCCTAATAGTGTAGGTTATAGTATCAAGCGAAAACAGTATTTTCATTTTGCTGGGCTCTTGTCTCTGAAAGCTATTCTCTCCATATCATAGCTTGGAGGTGGGGGAAGGGGAGGGGGTCTCGGCCGGGTGGTGAGATGGCTTACATGCAAATCCCTGCTGAGTTTCAATAAAAATGTAAATATGGCGAGAGCCGGGCCGAGATGGCAAAAAGAATTATATGGAGAAGAGCGCGAGCAGTGAGCTGGGCCGTCGCGCAATGGGAGACACTGACAGTCATTTGTAACATTATGCGCTTATGTTCTCAGCATGTGTTCATTCGGACAACCCACATGTTAGACGGTGACACAAGGGAAAATACGTGCAGGGCCGCAACTTTTTATCTCACTTAAGTATCCAAAAGTATAACGTTGAAAGAATGCACGCTAACCAAATGACCTGAAACAAGATACTTTTTGTCAAGTTTGTTTATAGAAATCGATCAGAAATTGGTGCAAGTTCTGAAAATATATTTTATGAGAGCTAAAGCAGGATGCGGTTTACCTTTCCCTATATTTGCTCCGTAACCGATGCATCTTGTCATTCGCATTACGGAGTCATTGAAAGTGATTAAAATACTTTCGAAAGAAAATAAAAGATTTACGACGTAATAGTTTGTATTATAAAATGGCTGCCGTGACAGAACGTAAGAAGTAATGTTGTAATTTACCAGTCAAACTTTCCACGGTGCCCAACTACTTTTGAGTTGCCCATGTTAAACTTGCCAGAATTGTTCCCAAACATTGTCTAATCACAGTAAACGGTACCCAGTCCATATTTGTGTACCCGAACCCGATGAAAGTAATTATAAAAGATTGCCAACAGCGTTAGGTCGCAGGGTACATCTTACACGATGTGTGCAGTTTTATTACCCGATAGTGAGACTGAATGAGAATAGCCTCGTTACTTGATGTGTGAAATAGCTATGAACACTTCACGCTTAACGAGATGCAGTGGACGTTCGGCTAACGGGTATTCTATTATTAAAACCTTTAAAAAGAAAACTTATTAGTAACATATAAAAAAAAGAGGCCTACAGAAAACGATATGGGCCTACAAAACATGAAACACGTTTAAAATAAGATAGATGTTATAATTTCGTAAGAATTTGTGACTGCGTGGCGTAACTTTCAAATATGTTTATCAGTTGTCATGTCTTTGGTTGTTTTTATTATTAATGAATCAAATAATGATATTATTTTTTAAACACTGTTTGTACTTCGGTTTACTTACGAATCTATTTGACAGTTATTTTGTTCTTTTTCAGTGTTGTGTATCGTTTCATATAGATAGGCCCTATACTTCCCTTTCATTTAGGGTGGTTTTCATATGGACGTACTATTTACAGACTGCTTCACCCAGTATATATACACAGTATCACTCCTTTTGTTTTATTATTAACTTCATGCCTTGTATCGAGTTAACGAGCAACGCTTTTGTTTTAAAATAACAATTAATGCAGACTACAACACAAGCAACATGTTATAATTATTATCTGTTTGCTATGATCTATGTACAATAATAATAATATGAAGTGTTGTATAAAACCCACTTGTATAAGTATCAAGCAGGATACCAAACTATTTCAAAGGTCATCTAACAATCCAATGACTCCAGGAGCCCAACTGTGGCTGAGATGTTTTATGACACCTTCTCCACATCCGTCTTTCAACCATAAACACTCGTCCCTGCACATCACAGGTGCGTCGCCCAAACCTCTAGGATGTCTTCGTTTTGATGACTCTGCGCACCTGTTTTACAACTCAATATAACCACCGCGATTAGCCGGAGCATTTCGAAAACATTTTAATGAGTACCAAATTACCAATTATACGTGAGGCTGAGCTGCTACCGTAGGAAGGCGCGGCGGGAGGGGGGGGGGGGGGGGGGGGGCTCATTTTAATCTTGTTATACGGTTCATCATCATCATCATCGTGTCATTAATTAACGGTTAATTTCAAACATCTCTCCATTCTTTTCTATTTTCCATCAGTCTTTTATTTATCCATATATCCATGCTGTGCAGACCAAATGTCATAGGAAACCTGCCCAAGGTTAATTCATGTTTATCTATAGGTGTTGTGATATTTGGAATAGTTGGGGAGGAATGTCCGAGGTCTGTTAGTATAACTCGATTCCAGCATTCGCCTTGTGGCTGAGGAAAACCTCAGAAAAACCGTCAGTCAGGACTGCCGGTGGCCGGTATCGAACCGAGGACCTCGCGAGTTAGAGTCTCGCGTTCTACCGCTGAGCCACCCCTATCGGTTTAGTTCAACCCATCACCCGGGTTATCCCTTTGCCTTATTCAAAACTTGGCGAACAATACAAAGTAATGGAATATTTTTATTTAGAAAATATAGTTTATGACTTGATATTATGTAACTATGAGTTTATGACAATTTGTATTTGTGTTTCTATTACATTTAATATATAATTATATTACAAGGCCTACATTTACCACTTGTAACAGTAATGTGAATAGCAAAGTGACGCATGGTGGAGGTGCCGGGTAGACATTGCCTTCAATATTAGACTCGTCATAGAATAAAACACAGATCAATACTAGAGCTCTGGTAATAAATGCGCTTTTAATAAAATACTTGGTCATCTACGTCACAGCAGATGACATGTAAGGCTAAACCTCTCACTCGTATCATATACAAGGCTGTGCAATCATTGTATCGCACTAGAAGCAATATGCAAAGTACCCATCCCCGCTACAGCTCGGATGCCCGGTTCCATAAAATGGTATATTACGAATTAAATTGTGGAATAAAATCCCCCAGCATTAATTTCTTGTGCTGAGTATTTTTCCGCCCATATTGTAACTCTGGAGTGAATCTAATCAGGACACAAAGGCAATTGGGTTAAACCCTCGTAGAGTCACACTAAACAGCTCCATAACAATTTACATATGAAAAGGCGCGAGTGGTTGGGCTGAATGATGCAGCCAATTGCCTTCATTACCCTCGCTGACAGAAACAAGGGACCTTCGTCCCGCACACACAACCCTGGGGTCTCGGCGGGCTATGACGCGTTTGCGTGCAGTCCTCAAGTCACACACTCGCATAACGGAGAGCAAGATATGAGAACGGATATTCACAGCCGTTCTGTGAAGGACATATCGTTGTGAATGTAGTAGTAGTAGGTTTTTCACAAGCAGTGGTTGTACACAGAATAGCCTTATTAGGGTGCGAAGCTGTAATTTGTCTGGTTTATTTCTTGCGTTCATTGCGCTTGCGTTCGAGTCAAGAGATATCGTATACACGTAGGGGACAAGACACAGCGGCACATGTGACTCACGCACACGCACACGCACACACACATGCACACGCACACGCACTCACGCACTCACACACGCACACGCACACGCACACGCACACGCACACGCACACGCACATGCACTCACGCACTCACGCACTCACACACGCAACTGCCACGTACTTGTATAGAATTTACAATAATTGACCGGATAAAGATTTTTGGATGTTGAGTGGAGGCAAATTAAAAGATTACATTGTCTACTTGACTAAGGGCCGGTATTTCAATGTCCAGTTAAAGTGCCAAGTAAATTTAACTGTCAGGTAGGCCCAGTTTGGTGTGTTTCTACTGGCTGTTGTCATGGTGAAAACAATTTAACTGAAAAGTAGATTTTAACTGGACATTGAAATACCGGACATAAACCAGTTTGGTTATTAAAAACAAGTGTTGTACGCGTTACGTGATTCTTGCTCCTGTGGTTCGGTAGGGTATCATTGTATCACAATTAAATATTTACTAATACATTTAGAAGAAACTGTTGGAAGAAATAAAAGGACAAAGACTATGGGAGAACAGGGGAAGAGTGAACTAGTGGGAAGAGAACATGACAGGCCTGGCATACTCTGTATGAACCACCCTGGCCGGACTTGTGTATTGAAATAGGCGTCTTGAAACAGACGTATTGAAATATTTAGGGAAAAGTAAAGAAAGAAGGTGCATATAAATATATTACGGGTTTTATAAATGAAACTGATATTCAATGAGGTCCTTGTTTTACGATACGCCTTATCACAATAATATTGAGCTACACATCAATGTGTCTCGATTAGAAAACGCACAACATGGAATAATTAGATGAGCGACAGCGAATCTCTCCATACAACTCGATCGGCGCTTTGTCCGTGTGTACTCCAAATTTTGTTCGTCGCGCACAGGTCAAACGGCTTAACGGATATTGCTGAAATTTTAAGTCAACACTCGTGACCACTAAACTAGAGCTAAATCCGTCAAGATACCAACCTACAAAAAATTAATTAGTGAAAAAATCGATTTTTTAATTTTTTTTATTAAAACTTATGAACAGATTTAAATAATATTTTAGATTAATGTCCACACTAATAAGATCGACACCGGATACAAGTTTTGGAATTGTAACTTTAACCGCCATTTTGTAAACAAATATTTAGTTTTCTAATTACGGAAAATCATATTGTTTGATGTATTGAAAAAAATCGCTCATCTAGCAACGCGGAGCGTTTTCCTAGTATAAGTAATGTGGCCCCACAAGTGTACAATGCAAACACTACAAGGACGGCTCACCTTGACTTGCGACTCTGTCATGCCCAGCGCGTAGGCGAGCTTGGCTCTCTCCGGCCCAGCGAGGTACTTGGTCTGCTCAAACGTCTTCTCCAACGCGAAGATCTGTTGACCGCTGAACGTCGGCCTCGTGTG
Source organism: Isoperla grammatica (assembly GCA_945910005.1). Lineage (NCBI taxonomy): Eukaryota > Metazoa > Arthropoda > Insecta > Plecoptera > Perlodidae > Isoperla > Isoperla grammatica. The sequence goes on along the minus strand of OX246738.1, from coordinate 114,801,893 downwards.
CTTCTTCTTTCCGTCCTTGTCCACCATCGACATCCCGCCCGGGCCCACTGTGAACAATACAACGTCCTTGAGAACCTGACATCCCGCCCGGGCCCACTGTAAACAATACAACGTCCTTGAGAACCTGACATCCCGCCCGGGCCCACTGTAAACAATACAACGTCCTTGAGAACCTGACATCCCGCCCGGGCCCACTGTGAACAATACAACGTCCTTGAGAACCTGACATCCCGCTCGGGCCCACTGTGAACAATACACTGTCCTTGAGAACCTGACATCCCGCCCGGGCCCACTGTGAACAATACAACGTCCTTGAGAACCTGACATCCCGCCCGGGCCCACTGTGAACAATACACTGTCCTTGAGAACCTGACATCCCGCCCGGGCCCACTGTGAACAATACAACGTCCTTGAGAACCTGACATCCCGCCCGGGCCCACTGTGAACAATACAACGTCCTTGAGAACCTGACATCCCGCCCGGGCCCACTGTGTACAATACAACGTCCTTGAGAACCTGACATCCCGCCCGGGCCCACTGTGAACAATACACTGTCCTTGAGAACCTGACATCCCGCCCTGGCCCACTGTGAACAATACAACGTCCTTGAGAACTTGACATCCCGCCCGGGCCCACTGTAAACAATACAACGTCCTTGAGAACCTGCCATCCCGCCCGGGCCCACTGTGAACAATACACTGTCCTTGAGAACCTGAATATCCCACCGCTACCTCCCGCAAGTTACTCCCGCAAGCTACTCCCGCCAGTTCAATTGCAAGTTTTCCCGCATGTTACTCCCGCCAGTTACTCCCGCAAGTCACTCCCGCAAGTCACTCCGGCATTTTACTCCCGCATGTTTCTCCCGCAAGTTACTCCCGCCAGTTACTCCCTCCAGTTACTCCCTCCAGTTACTCCCTCCAGTTACTCCCGCCAGTCACTCCTTCAAGTTTTCCCGCAAGTCACACCGGCATTTTACTCCCGCAGGTTTCTTCCGCAAGTTTTCCCGCAAGTTACTCCCGCAAATTATCCTCGCAAGTTTTCCCGAAAGTTACTCCCACATGTTACTCCCGCTAATTACTCCCACTAGTCACTCCCACAAGTTTTCCCGCAAGTTCTCCGGCATTTTAATACTGCATGTTTCTCCCGCAAGCTACTTTCGCATTTTACTCCCGCCAGTTACTCCCGCCAGTTACTCCCGCCAGTTACTCCCGCCAGTCACTCCGGCATTTTACTCCCGCAGGTTTCTCCCGCAAGTTTTCCCGCAAGGTACTCTTGCATGTTACTCCCGCAAGTTTATCTCGCAAGTTTACCCGCCAGAACTCCTGCAAGCACATGAATCATGGGAGAATCCATGATACACTTATATTCGGTTCGGAGACTGATCCATATTACACTCATATTCTGAGACTGATCCAGTCCTAAGTTGTTCACGATTATTAAGTAACGTTTCCCTGGTATGAATGAAGCCTGATAATAATCTTAGGTTAGGTACAACCTAACCTAACCTAACCTTACCTAACCTAACCTAACCTAACCTAACCTAACCTAGCCTAACCTAACCTAACCTAACCTAACCTAACCTAACCTAACCTAACCTAACCTAACCTAACCTAACCTAACGTAACCTAGCCTAACCTAACCTAACCTAACCTAACCTAACCTAATCTAACCTAACCTAACCTAACCTAACCTAACCTAACCTAACCTTACCTAACTATTTATTTATTTCCGCAAGTTACTACCGCAAGTTACTCCCGCAAGTTTTTCCTGGAAGTTACTACCGGTAGTTACTCCCGCAAGTATGGCTAGTTACTCCCGCAAGTTGCTACCGCAAGTTACTCCCGCAAGTTTTTCCTGGAAGTTACTACCGGTAGTTACTCCCGCAAGTATGGCTAGTTACTCCCGCAAGTTACTCCCGCAAGTTACTACCGCAAGTTACTCCCGCAAGTTTTTCCTGGAAGTTACTACCGGTAGTTACTCCCGCAAGTATGGCTAGTTACTCCCGCAAGTTACTACCGCAAGTTACTCCCGCAAGTTTTTCCTGGAAGTTACTACCGGTAGTTACTCCCGCAAGTATGGCTAGTTACTCCCGCAAGTTACTTCTGCAGTTATTCCCGCAAGTTTTCCCACAAGTTTTCCCACAAGTTTTACAAGTTACTCCCACAAGTTTTTCAAGTTACTCCTGCAAGTTTTCCCGCAAGTTACTTCCGCAAGTTTTGCAAATTACTGCCGCAAGTTTTCCTGCAAGTTAATCCCGCAAGTTATCGCGCGTGCTACTCCCGCAAGTTACTCACGCAAGATTTCCCGCAAGATACTCCTGCAACCTTACCCACAAGTATGGCAAGTTACTCTGGCAAGTTTTCCAGAAGTTTTCCCGCAAGTTACTTCCGAAAGTTTTTCTTGAAGTTACTCCCGCAAGGCACTCCCGCAAGTTTTTCTGCAAGTTACTCCCGCAAGTTGTCTAGAAGTTTTCCCGCAAGTTTACTCGCAAGTTTGGGTTGTTACTCCAACAAGTTTTCCAGAAGTTTTCCCGCAAGTGTGTCAAGTTACTCCCGCAAGTTAGCCCGCAAGTTACTCCCAAAAGTTATTCCTGGAAGTTACTCCCGCAAGTTACTCCCGCAAGTTTTCCAGAAGTTTACCCGCAATTTTTCCTGCAAGTTTCGAGTTACTCCCGCAAGTGTTCCTGCAAGTTACTCCCGAAAGTTACTCCCGAAAGCTACTCGCGCAAGCTATCTAGAATAACATTCACTACATTAAATTAAATTGACTTGGCATTTGTATGGCCTTTAATGTTAAGTATTTTAAATTTAATAAACATTTAAGTAATAAGGCGACACAATGGCCCCACATAACTAAATGTGTCAATATGATTGCATAAGCATTGGTAATGTGTGTATGTACATATTGCGAAATAAACTATGAATTGTTACTATATATTTACCCGTTATTTAATCTAATTCATTTATTTTTAATTTTTTAATTCATCTAATGTTATGTTGTCTTTGCATTGTCCTTGAAGTTATTTCCTTTAAAATTGTAATATTTTTGTTGTATATATGATTACATCGACCTATTGTTGCACTTCGATACGACGCATGAATGGGGCAGTAACACACAACATAGGGAACGCAAAGTTGTGCCCAACTTAAATTTGCTTATGGTTATTCCATTATGTTTAAGGCTCATTGTACGTTTCTATAATGTTCCCCATAAAAAAGTTAAAGAGGCTATCAAGACTTTTCTGTACATTCAATTTACTTTGAAAACGCCTCCGCTTTAACCGTTCCACAACTCATCTCATCTAAGCTTTCTCTCCACTCCGAACATAAGAAACATAGAGTTCAGCTTTCTTTTCTTTGCCTCTTTTTCCCGCAGGTTTTATCTTCTCAATAATGATGGCATTGTGAACGGGGCGCCGCGATTGGCGAGCGGACCGCGCCTGCGCAGCAACGCGCTATTAAGCTTATTATAGGGGTCCACACCGGAGGAATGGAGTAAAGATGGCGTCGATAAAGAATGAGATGAGATTGAGATCGAGAGGAGGGAAAAGAGAAATAAAGAGACAGCTAGGGACCTTAACATAGCTATAAAAGCTGCCACTCTGGGAAGATAGAAAACAATTGAAAGAACGAAGTAATTGTTAGGAGGAGAGGTCTGCTGTGATCGCCTAAGATGAATGACTCACGGCTGCAGCGTTGCGACCTCACGACCTAAGGGACCCAGACCTAATTAATCTGCCGTTACTTCAAGTGACGTGTCACAAGCTCTCATTCTGTCGGGACCTTGAAGCCTATTGGACAAGTTATTGTCTTTTAGGCCCTATACATGCATGGCTCTTAAACGGTGTTTGGTATTACGTTATTTATTTACGTGTGTGTTCACTGAATTATTATTTGGGTAAGATTTTACAAGCACGCCACTGAACGTACACAATCGCCAAGTATATAATCTCAAACACAAGCGATATAGACAAAGAAGTATAGAAATATAATGATATGATGCACAAGACTAGTTTTAAGCATGAATGAATGTGTTCTACACTTCTGCATATTTTATAACCTCCAGATGGAGATACCTAAACATTTACTTGTTTTATGAGTACTACACATGAATGAGAAAACATGACAGCAATTAAGACATATTACGGAATGTTTCGTAAATAATTCAATAATCATGGTTTTGCTAGTTAATTGTTTTGTTACTATTACACTAATTTCTATTCTTCAGTTTCTACTGTCAAAATTTGTGCAATGAATTCTTTTGGAGCACATGCAACTGTTTTGTCTAATGACTAAACGCAACTTTGAAATCAGCCGTTATTATTAAAACAGTTATAAGAGGTGTACTCAAAAAACAGTGAGTACACAGATGTACTCGTCGCCATTGGCCAGGTACTTAAAACAATCGTTCGTCGGTTCGTGCCTCTGTTTGTTTTCTCCATCTCTTGGTAAAGAGCCGACACTCTATATAGATTTGTCTCCGTTAGCTCTTGAATCTCTTTAATTGCAAGTTGGTCCATCTTGTGCCAGCCTTATCGGGCGAGAATGCCTGCTTGGCTCGGCTTGGCATCAACTACTAACGAGACGGAGGTTTTAAAGCCCGAATTATTTCTGCAGGCAAACCCCATAACCCCCAATATTCCGGCAATTTGCATGTTTTAAACGTGGCGCGCGACGACAAAACCATAATGTGAGGGCGGCTATATTAGGCAGCGCAGCTAAGTAGAATGTACACATTATCATCACGCTGTGCCACATTTTAAACGTGTTTCATATCTCTATTCCAACATGTGGCGGGGGAACAAGAACATTAACTGTAGCTCTTTATACCGGCACCAGTGCTACACGATGCGAACACTAAAGGAAATGAAAGTACGTGCGAGGAAATAGCGTGGGAAGGGTTGGGACTCCGGCGCAACTAGCAATATGCAACACGTAGTCATGGGGTCACAACATTAAAACATTGTGTATGTGTTGTAATAAACATCTGCTAGATTTGGCAAATCACTGTTGCTCTTTTGATATGCTAGGATGTCCCAACTGAAACAATCATAACTACAATACTAACATCACCTTTATTCCAAATGAATATATTATTTAACAACTAGCCAGGATCATATTATTCATATCATGAACATGAATGAGGCACCTCACTCAGTTTTATGTCTCGCTGCCTTCTCAATGCTAAACTCTACAATAATTTAATTGTTCACTTGTACATTTTATTCGTAACATACTGTAATATTATTTGTGTATTTTGATTATTTGCTCTATATTTACGAATGCAATTCTCAGATAATGTATCTTACTAGTAGGCCTTGTGATGCTTCATTCCTATAAAGTTTGTTCATGTTTAATAATCACTCGTACCTCCGCAACAAATACCTCAACATTTCTGTTCAAACGTACAATAACTTGACATGAAGCCATCATCGCGAAATGAAAGCTTACAAAATGTAGGTACAATCTTACATTAGGGGAACGCAGAATGTCGACCTGCAGAAAGTCATCTACACGGAAGTAAAAGGAAGCCGCTATCTATCTCTGGTGCAGAAACTCGAACAGTAGGCGCGATACCTTTGGCGGTAAAAGCGATAAGATAACGCGCTATCAGTCCACGGGTTAGGGGGTCATCCACTGTTGGGTTATACCTTTGGCGGCACAGGTGATAAGATAACGCGCTATCAATACACGTGTTAGGGGTTATCTACTGTCGACTTTCTGCAGGTTGACTTTACGGGCCCCCTTACATTAGTAATAATGTATAATGAATGAGTCATTGATTATGTCTTGTTATCATCCCTCAGCAGAGTGAAACTAGAGTGAGACTAGAGTGAGACTAGACTAGAGTGAGACTAGAGTGAGACTAGAGTGAGACTAGAGTGAGACTAGAGTGAGACTAGAGTGAGACTAGAGTGAGACTAGAATAAGACTAGAGTGAGACTAGAGTGAGACTAGAGTGAGACTAGAGTGAGACTAGAGTGAGACTAGAGTGAGACTAGAGTGACACTAGAGTAAGACTAGAGTGAGACTAGAGTGAGACTAGAGTGACACTAGAGTAAGACTAGAGTGACACTAGAGTGACACTAGAGTAAGACTAGAGTGAGACTAGAGTGAGACTAGAGTGAGACTAGAGTGAGACTAGAGTGAGACTAGAGTGACACTAGAGTAAGACTAGAGTGAGACTAGAGTGACACTAGAGTGACACTAGAGTGAGACTAGAGTGAGACTAGAGTGAGACTAGAGTGAGACTAGAGTGTTACTAGAGTAAGACTAGAGTGACACTAGAGTGACACTAGAGTAAGACTAGAGTGAGACTAGAGTGAGACTAGAGTGAGACTAGAGTGACACTAGAGTAAGACTAGAGTGACACTAGAGTAAGACTAGAGTGAGACTAGAGTGAGACTAGAGTGACACTAGAGTAAGACTAGAGTGAGACTAGAGTGACACTAGAGTAAGACTAGAGTGAGACTAGAGTGAGACTAGAGTGAGACTAGAGTGAGACTAGAGTGAGACTAGAGTGAGACTAGAGTGAGAGAGTGATACTACAGTGAGACTAGAGTGAGACTAGAGTGAGACTAGAGTGAGACTAGAGTGAGACTAGAGTGAGACTAGAGTGAGACTAGAGTGAGACTAGAGTGAGAGAGTGATACTACAGTGAGACTAGAGTGAGACTAGAGTGAGAGAGTGATACTACAGTGAGACTAGAGTGAGACTAGAGTGAGAGAGTGATACTACAGTGAGACTAGAGTGAGACTAGAGTGAGAGAGTGATACTACAGTGAGACTAGAGTGAGACTAGACTAGAGTGAGACTAGAGATTGACTAGCTCCCCTCGACGTCGTCTATCCCAGTAGAGCCAACAAAACGACGTCAACCCAACTGCTCGGCGTCGCTGTTATCTGTTTGAGAGTTGTTCGATTGTAAAACAGCGACATTCTATTTTTTGGGTTGTTCTTTTCATTTTGATTTTATTGCCTCTGAATTTCGATAAAACGCGGTAGTGCAATTCTCTTGTTCGCGGGCTGCGTTCGAACTATCCGAGTGTATTAAGTGAGGATAATACAGTTGTGGAACAGCCAGCACAGCCTCCGAATGGTGATGTTAGGATATTGAATACGAGCTCATCTTGCTCTTGAATATCTGCCCCTGGAGGGTCGGAGCCCCCGCCCCCACACCCCCGCCCCTACCCCGCCCCCACCCCCGACACCGACAATCCAAGAGACTCAGCACAAAGATACAGGGAATCGATAAAAATAATGAAATTTTGTCAAACGAAAATGATTGCTTTGAAATGAGTCTGCTGGACAGAAGACAGAGACAGTCTGATAGTATAGATGGTCCGCTGCCGTGTTGGGGTTATCAACAACGATAGGACGCGGGTTCGAACCCCGTGTAAGATGTGTTTTGTGTTTATTCCTGCTTCCAATGCAGAAGGTCCAGGCTTCGATGCCAGGTACAGACTGGGGCTTTAACGTTGGGACTTGACTTTAATCTGTCCGTATGATGCTGGTGTACTTGAACGGTGACTGGAGCCGTCATAGCAACGATGCACGTAATTAATTGTATAAATGTCCCCCACTGAATATCAGTTCTTGTAATCGAATCGGTAGGGTAGACTCCAAATAAACATGTACTTACTTATTTACACATTTACATGTACTATTTTATTTATTTATTAATTTGATTATTGAATTATTTATTTATTTTCTAAAATTTATTTATTCACTTATTTATTTATTTATTTATTTATTTATTTATTTATTTATTTATTTATTTATTTATTTATTTATTTATTTATTTATTTATTTATTTATTTATTTATTTATTTATTTATTTATTTATTTATTTATTTATTTATTTATTTATTTATTTATTTATTTATTTATTTATTTATTTATTTATTTATTTATTTATTTATTTATTTATTTATTCATTCATTCATCCATTCATTCATTCATCCATTCATTCATTCATTCATTCATTCATTCATTCATTCATTCATTCATTCATTCATTCATTCATTCATTCATTCATTGATTCATTCATTGATTTATTTATTCATTGATTTATTTATTTATTTATTTATTTATTTATTTATTTATTTATTTATTTATTTATTTATTTATTTATTTATTTATTTATTTATTTATTTATTTATTTATTTATTTATTTATTTATTTATTTATTTATTTATTTATTTATTTATTTATTTATTTATTTATTTATTTATTTATTTATTTATTTATTTATTTATTTATTTATTTATTTATTTATTTATTTATTTATTTATTTATTTATTTATTTATTTATTTATTTATTTATTTATTTATTTATTTATTTATTTATTTATTTATTTATTTATTTATTTATTTATTTATTTATTTATTTATTTATTTATTTATTTATTTATTTATTTATTTATTTATTTATTTATTTATTTATTTATTTATTTATTTATTTATGTATTTATATATTTATTTATTTATTTATTTGTTATTAGTTGATGTTCGATGTTTGGTCTGAACTAGACACTTGAAGTTTGATAGACTGTGTTGTGTGTTTGCATGTCAATGCCCCCCGGGTAGCCAGTGTAGCCAGTGTAGCCAGTGTAACCAGTGTAGCCAGTGTAGCCAGTGTAGCCAGTGTAGCCAGTGTAGCCAGTGTAGTCAGTGTAGCCAGGGTATCCAGTGTAACTAGTGTGGCCAGTGTAGCCAGTGTAGTCAGTGTAACCAGGGCAGCCAGCTGCCGAGCTCAGGTTCGGAACGACGTAACAAGAGATATAAAAGCCAACACGGACCGAAGATGTCGACTTGATGATGTCAGTTTTTGCTGAGTCTGTTCTGCTCTGCCTCGTATTGGTCGTATATTGCCGAGCGTGGAGATGTTACACGAGACGTCTTGGCTTTATCTCTGTTTTATTCGAGGGAAAAGCGTTCCTACCCTGAAATGGTCAGCGGACGATCGTTTTCCAAGACCATCGTTTCAAAATATCTATACATTGTTTATACAGCCGCATACCCTTGAAATACTGTGGGGCTGAACTGAATATAACATAGCTTTACAATAGTTTAAAACGAAAAACAGAATTATATAGTTTCTTTGTATAGATAATACATATATCTAGGCAATAATATATTTATAAATTTGAAAATTTATAATTTTGCATATATTTATTTATTTATTTAATTACTATAATCTCGCTATCATTCACATTTATTAACTACATTTACATAAACTTGGATTGTATAGGCACTTTAAAAACATGTTTAAGATAATTCTAGTAAATTTACTACTTCCGTCAAAACCTCATCAGATATGTAAGTAAAAATTAGCGTGATTCGTGAGTTTTGCAGATGACGCTAGATTAAATGTTTTTTTAATGTTTAATACGGACATATATTGGTGGACATGGTGTTGTTATGAAGCATTTAATTAAATCAACCAAATGTTTCATTTTAAGAATATATGAACTGAACTGCCAAAAAAGAAAAACGTACTGAGTCAGTTCCAAAGCAAACGCAATTTCACAAGGCTCGCGTTTTGATGAGAGCAAGAGAAAGAGAGAGGAGAGAGAGAGAGAGAGAGAGAGAGAGAGAGAGAGAGAGAGAGAGAGAGAGAGAGAGAGAGAGAGAGAGAGAGAGAGAGAGAGAGAGAGAGAGAGAGAGAGAGAGAGAGAGAGAGAGAGAGAGAGAGTCGAGCCTATACAGAATAATTAACCACCCCAAGAGTAACTTGTATGATCAGTAATTAATCAGAATCTCGGTTCCTAGTGTTTATTATTAATTCCTTGAATTCATATATATTTGCATGCAAACTGTGCGACGTCCATATAAAAATCACAATTAGCGATACAAAAAAAAAAAAATCAAGTACAATGCATGGTTGTATTTAGACGTGTTACTGTGAACAATGCTCCAAGAAATATGAAATTATTGTGTAATACATACTTAACATAATAGAACCCCAAAAACATCAACTTTCTTCAAGTTGGCACTGCTTCATGCTTACACATGCATAGCACATGCGGAGAGTAGGCCATAAATATTGAGTAAATAACAACCAATCTTTAGTAAACGTTTTGTATTAAATATTTGATGTATTGCAAGAACATACAGCATGCATAAAAATAATTATATGAATCACACAATGTACCCTCAAAAATGTTTGTAACATCTTTTTTTTAAACTCTCAAAATCAAAGTTAAACGTTGAGTACCTTTAAATGAATAAAATATATATGTGTATTTATAAAGTCGACCCATTCAGTTATATAAGGCCTGATTTTCTGAATATGTAACGAGTAGGACTTGTTTACAACTTAGGCAAATTAAATTAAATCAAAGCAGTGAAATAATTAAAATAACCTCCAGTAAATATGGTTTCGCAGTTTGTTTTTCTGTGTTGAAAGGTGTAATTATATTAAAAGTCACAAAAGAAAATGATTTTCAAAAATACGTTGTTAATAATCATAATTGTTATGCTACATTTCATTTTAAAAAATTGGCTTGGTTGTGTGTCACAATGAGAAAGTGTGAAACTGTAGAAAAGTTTTTATCAAATGATTACGTTCTCAGGATGAGGGGTGCGCGAGCCACAAGTCTCTGTGTTCAGGGTAGCCTGCAACACGGTATGTCCACCCTGTATGTCCGAGTGATGCTTGGGTTTGCGCCATCTGTCGCCCCTTATATAGCAATATCCCGCAGCGTCTGTGGCGTCGCGACGCGGATCTATGGCGGCCGCTGGGCACGAGGCTGCGGTATATTCCGGCCAAGGGGCTGCCAATGCCACATCAAAATACCGCCACGCCATCCAATAAATATCAGCTCGCAGCATAGTCTCGGACCCAGCGCTCAGACGATCGCATAGGCTCGGACCATGATACAATGATATTACTGTGGGCTCGGACCTAGCGCTCTCTCGTGCTGGCAGAAGATCGCATAGACTCGGACCCAGCGCTCTCTCGTGCTGGCAGACGATCGCATAGCCTCGGACCCAGCGCGTGCTGGCAGACGATCGCATAGGCTCGGACCCAGCGCTCTCTCATGCTGGCAGACGATCACATAGTCTCGGACCCAGCGGTCTCTCATGCTGGCAGCATAGACTCGGACCCAGCGCTCTCTCTCTCTCTCTCTCTCTCTCTCTCTCTCTCTCTCTCTCTCTCTCTCTCTCTCTCTCTCTCTCTTTCTCTCTCTCATGGACGTGGTATAGGGACTTCATCGAATAATCGTTAACCGGTTTGAAACTGGTTTTATGTGAAACCGGTTTTCCGGGAATCAAAAAATTACGTTGAATTAAAGAGACCGCCCGCGCTTTACCGCGTAACCGTTTTCCCTGCCACCTAGCCCCACCCCCCAACATACTGGTACTCTGCCCGACCTGGGGTCCTCGTTCATGTGTATTTGTCGAGACTCGAGAGTAATGGTTGTTGGAAATGGAGGTGGAAAGATACAGACGTTAATAAAAACAATTTTGTGGAAAAGGGGAAAAGACGGTTTTTTACACCACCTTTCTCTCGTTTGTACAATGATCTGAATTGTGAAATCTTTAGTAAGACTGATAACAACTTGTTTTCAGAGTGACAACCTGGTTTCCCATTGGTTGTTGCCATGGTGGAAACAATTTAGTACGGGTCTTTATTATTATTATTAAGTTTAATAATATGGAACATTTTCCAATTGCCTTATAATTCCCAGTCTAAGCTAACATAATAAAGTAATATTATAATTTTTCTTTTAAATGACAAATCTCGAGTTCCTGCAATTTGCAGGAGAAGTAACGGTTGTACAAGTCTTTAAGTTATTGTGGTCGCTTTGACAGTACTGCAGTGCAATAAATACATGAGGCCACAACGCGACCATGTATCACTGTATGAAGGAACATAAAACATTTTAGTCGTCCAGTACGTAAGATGCACCTTGTTTCAAAAGTAATGCCTGCAGTAACACGTGTACTTCTCGTATCGTGAAGTAGAGAGGTTCATCGCGAACACGTCCATTTAGTTGGATGCAGTGATTGTACAGGTGTGCAAACACGGTAAAAGAAAAATTCTAAATTTTGATTTTGTTACTAAGCCCTCCGTACAATATAGGAGCAATTTTCACATGTGATCATTACAGTTCTCTATTCTCAAAACATTTGAAGATTTTATAGCTGGAAATGAAAAAAAAATCGTAATTGTAGGGTACCAAAATGCCAAATAGGTACATTTTGAACTAAATACGCGATTGGCTCACCTTTGTAGAACACCATTACATTACATTATTTGATAACATTATGTTATACACCATTATGTATAATCGAATTGCCTATAGGTCTACGTTTTGTATCTTGTACAAACAATATTGCGAACGGAATTCTTAAAAATATTTTTAATAGGCCTACACGACGAACCACTTTTGAACCACTTTTTACCAACGGGAACAAACTTGCGGTCTTTTGTAATCAGTGTCACTGTATCATTTCTATTTTCAAATCGCCAATGTTGACCCAAGCCCTTTTGATGTGAGCTTCTGTATTATGATATTATGACCATAATTAGTAAGAAAGACAAACACCAACACTGGCCGACGTTATCCCGCTAGGGCCGCGTGTTACTGTGTAAGTCGCCCCTGACCCGGGCACAATATCCAGCATCCTACACACGTAATATTCATACTTGCCGTGTCAGTTTATCTCATAATCATTCAGATCCCGTATCATTCATACATCTTGCCATATATTATCACAAACAAGTCCTTTCATATCAAACCGATCAACGTACGGACACCATCAAACATAAGTCTGAAAAACAACCTCTAATTTACGATATTTTAAGCGGGTATCAAGGCAAACTTTATCATGTCCAAACGTATTTTAATCCTTTCTTTGAAATCATCAGCTCTTCTAAGTTATGCTAATGGGGTTGGTCGAAACGCACCTGGAGCGAGCGAGTGAGCATTAGCATAAATCGAATTGCTTTCAAATGCAGTGCGTTAGAATATATTGTGGCTCATTGGACGAGTGTTATAACTTGTGTTCTGCTGCTACGGCTAAGCCGCTCTTTGGTTTAGAATTAGCGTGAAATATGAAGCACAACGACTGGTCATAACTCTGGCTTATACCAAGACTAAATGCAGCGTTTATAAAATACTCAATACAGCACCATATGCTAACTAAACGTTTTAATAAACCTTACACAATTTCCTACTAAGCCTATTATAAGTTTTCATTTACAGCCTTTAATTATCGGAATATTTATCCAATATGTACAATGTTTATTCTAGGGGTGATTTATGATAAGATCGTAGCATAATGTAACTCTATAACAATAACCGGGCCCGGCTGACCTGTTTTCTGCGCTGGATGACTCCATCTGTCGAAATACGATCACTTGTTACATAACTAGACTTGCTGTTGCGTCCATCGCTGTTTCGTTGCATGAGCAACTCTCCTGGCGATTATTAATACTGTGGCATATATCTGACAGAGGTTTTGAAGTATTGATTTGCTTGGCAGTTTTCAGTTGTTTAAGTTTACATATTTTGTTCGTTTTTTATTAATATTATATTGGTCTTATATCTTTATTTTTTGTGAGTTATATCGGAACAAATGATTTAGGATTGTTGTCGTTATTATTATTAGTAACCGTGGTTTTGATTGTTTTGTAATCACGGAACATGTTACAATATATGTTACAATACGTTGACAAATTATTTCCAACTTGATAATTTCTAAAAATTAAAGCTAGCGCCTGCGAGTCTTGTGGTTTTAAAGGTATCAAGTTGAAATTGGTCGGCGTTTCAACATCTTTATAGGTGTCTACAAAAAGCGCATCAAGTTGAGGATGCTCGGAGTTGTAACATGTTTATAGGTGTCTACAAAAAGCGCATCAAGTTGAGCGTGCTCGGAGTTGTAACATGTTTATAGGTGTCTACAAAAAGCGCATCAAGTTGAGGATGCTCGGAGTTTCCAACTGATCATAACATTGCTCGGCACGAGAGGGTGGCTGGAAACACGGTAGAAAACTAAAGCCACTTAATGCAATGCAAACTTGCAAGGGATTGGAGGACATTGAAGTTAGTGGATGGTGAAGTATGGGGTAGGGGAAGGGAGGGGTTGTTTCGACTTTAGAGTCTAGCTTCCTAATGACGTGTTTACGCTCCGAGCGGCCGTCACGTGATCGCTCCCTCTAATTGAAGAGCACATTAGACTAGATTCATGCACATGCAGATTACCTCACTCAGGTCATTATCTTATTAAATCCAATCAACACCTACACAACACGTCATTGACGCATAGTTCTGCATCGCTCTGTTTATCTCATTTAATTTATCACCGTGTCGTGCAGCTAGAGAGCCGAGAGCTAATAATGTTGTTTCTGTGAATCAATCATGTGTACAATAAATCGTGGCCAAGCCGACTGAGTAGATCGCTTGTGTTGACTGGCATCAAATGTTTAGCTCAGGCTTATAACACGTAACACGTAACACGTAACACGGCCGTGAGGTGTAGTCAGCAATAATGATATGTCACCAGGCCGAACACCAAAGAGCTTAAAGCTTGAATTAATACTCCACATTATTATGTTTACCCTTGTTCGATGCGAGAACATAAATAACTGAAACATCCAGTCGATATCCTATACCCTGCTTTATATATATACGACATACGTGAGCTCTTTATCAGATTAAGGGTAATTAATTTCCACAGTTACATTTTTACTGGCTGTTGTTAATCTCCTGGTGAAAAGAGGCGAGTTTTAAAATTACTGAGCTTGCTAATTCAGCCAGTGTGAAAATCCATTTTCCGAATATGTATTATAGCCATTGGAGTAATCAAAATGCTGTGTTTGTGCTGCTATTTCGGGGCACGAAAAGGTTTATGGACCGAGTTGTTATAAGCTAGCTTTATAAAATTATCTTGAAATAGGGTGAATGGGATATCCGATATACGTACGAAATAAATTCGTTGTTCGGTTGGTCGTAAGGAATTAATTTCATCGATAAACCTTCATATATGTAGGTTTATACAGTTAGTGGAAGATAGCGAGGCTTGGAAGTTGGTATCTCCATTTGTATCTATCTAACAGATATAACAATATTGTACTCAAAACTTAAAAAGGATGTTATATATTCACGTGTAGAATTTACTTATCAATCAAGGCAATTGATCTCACAGCTACGTACTAAATCTTTGACCATTAAAGATTTTATTATAACACCTAATCAAATTATAAATTTGAATATCATGAACCGTTCGTACGTTTTGTTTCCTTTGAATGAACATGACGTTTTATTTTTAGAGTGTTAACCAAATATTTCAGTTCAATAATATTATCCGTCTCAATATTATCAGTATCTGTAGTTTATAATAAAATGCAATATTGTATCGGGATTGAATTTAATAAACAATCCACTGGATATATGGAAACAGTTCAGCATTCTGGGAGATGTCTACCTTGAATGCGCGTGTTACTGCTGGGCTAGCTCTGCCTAGAGACATGTTTGCTATGCACACCAACCCTCCCAATTCTGTCGCGCCTGCAATTAGTCAATCCACCCTGTTTTAGTGGCGTGATTAACGATTAATCGTACCGTCAAATCTCTGATAATCTTCAATTATTCCTGCAGCAATCGTCCTTCTTACAGCCTAGTTTGTGATGATATTAGCATAATGTATTGAGCACCGATGACAATGTAGCCCTACAAGAACCGGTGTTTAGTGTGAGCCATGCACGGCGCATGCGCGGACCCAGGGTACCATGTGGCCACATCCTACACTGTCACTCGTGTCATTAACTTAACTTGATCACAGTTATCATCCTGTGTATTCCCTGCAAATATTATACCTAGGCCATATTGTTATTAATCCCGCGTGCTCTTAATTAATTTGTCGCCTTATCGAATATTGTAACATGTTGTGATTAGCTGTATCAACACGCGCGTGACACGGCACGGCGCACTTTCAAGGCGTGATAATGATAGATTGTCAATATAATTTGATTTCGAGAGTGAATGACAGTAATCGGGGTGGTCGAGGGGGAGGGTACGACAGATGGAGTTGTGTGTAATGAGACTTGGCAACAATGCGATGGCAAACAAGCGAGCGGGCGATGTTATTAGAAGCCGGAGAACGGTTTTACGGTTATCATCTTGGGATGACGACCAACAAATACAGACACGGACATGGAAACGGTTCATCGAATCAAATGTCAACACGCAATCATGGCTGAATGTTCTCCTGTCAAGATGGATAGTCTTAATAAGTTCACCTATCTCTCCCTATAGCAGCCGCATGTGTGAGCAATGATTGCTTGCCCAGTCAAACTGCCGGCATGCTGAATTGAATGCGTATATAACACTTTGTCGCTATTACGTTCCAATGTCCGATAAATTGGATATTGGTACAAGCTTTTTCCCTTCATGAACATTTCTACCCTAACGGTGATTAACTGCAAGTTAAACTTTTTGTAACAAAACATGGCTCAACCATTATTACATTTTAAAAGGGAGATCGTTTACGATTTATATCCATAACCAAGTGATTTGCGCGAGGCCTAAAGTTGTTAAAATGCTTTCCGCAGACAATTCGATGTTTTAAATTATCATGTGCAGGTTTCAACGAAATTTAATTATCGGGAAGTGATGGGCGACAGAGCGAGCGGACAGAGTTTTCATGTGACATTATTTTTTCCCCGTACATTTTCAGCTACATCGTTGTGAGTCGCGAGTTATTCTTTTCCCGGACACATTTTATAAATAACAAAAGCGATCCCTGTAGGATAATTGTCCAACTAATTGAGTTCACGATGTAACCCGAACGAAGCAGCCGAATGATGCCCCAGACGAGGGGAATTTGACTACAAGCCAAAGGGGGTTATTTTTTGGTTTCCACTCTATTATCGTGTCGTCTAAAAGTTGTCCGTCCAGCTGCATAGTTGGCCGCTAGTCCGCTAGGGGAGCCCTCAGCGCTTCTCAGCCTTCTCATGGCGTGTACGCCAAAATTGAAAATGTCCAATAAAAAACCTATAAATCAACAACTCCGCTCTCGTTTTGTATCATTTTGAAGTTAAGTTTTTAATTAATATACATTGTTTTGTAGAACACGGTTTACCGGGGGCGTTCGCAAATAGGGCAGCGACGAAAGTAGCCCCCCCCATCCCCCCCCCCCCCTCCGCCCCCCACAACCGCAACCACGAGGTCGGTTCGCACATTCGTTGTGAGTCAGAAGTTAAACTGCTGAAAACCGATAAAGATGACTCAGTGGCAACATGCGAAGCTTTTGTTCTTTTATTGTGAGACGTCGCAGGTTCGATCTCCGCCCCCGACAACCCTGATTGAAGCTGTTTCAAGCTTTATCCAGGCGTAAGACTTGGACACATCTTCCCAGTTGTCTAAATAAGTCACCTATAGGCGTATCATATATTATTTTGTAAGCTTACTTGAGTTCTAAAAAATTATACCGTTGAATACTGAATTAATTCGTACACAAAATATTACAAGATATAAATGTGTCCTCATTTCATATAATTTATTCTTATTTACTTATTCTGTTATTACGCTTAATGGATTTATATCATCCTATGATGATCAACTGGTCATACATATATCCTTTTCTGTTGATGCGCAGTCTTGCATTATGCACATGCACTGCATTTATTATCAATTTAGCTTTATGATTTATGATGATTAGGGGACCGAGTATTATATGACACTTTTTCTCAAGGTTATAAAGTCGTTTAGGTTCATCCCACCAAGTATAGTAGTAATACTTTATTAAAGTATCTGCCTTATTGAAAGTTGCGCAGAATAACAAACAAAAATATCAGAAATACAGAAAATGTAACACTGAAAGAACAAATATTAAAGAAATAGGAAATATTACAATTTTGGTTATTAATCTAAATACGAGATTTATGTTGTTAGTTCATACTTTGTTCATACTACTGCCAAGTGATACATGTCTACATCATATTGTGCAGTCTGTCTGACGGGCAATATACGTGTTGCCGTGTGGGGAGGGGGGAGGGGGGGGGGGGGAGGGTGTTATCTACCTGAATAATTGGACATACGGTATAATGATAACAACTTAATCTGATGGGGATTACCTCGAAACTGTACCGCATGATAAGTAATGATATTACTTTGACTGTGTCTCATGTTTTGGCAACGATAATTATATCAAACGATGAGTGGGTGACATTAATGCTAATAACTTATAATAATAATCCTCTTCAGATGACTAACTAGGTATTGTGGTACTTGGATTAGTTGGGTAGGAATGTCCGAGTAAGGGCTCAATCCCAGCATTCGCCTTGTGACTGAGGAAAACCTAGGAAAAACCTTCAGTCAGGATTGTCGGTGGCCGGTATCGAACCGGCGGTCTCCCGAGTTAGAGTGTCGTCGCGTCTGAGCCACCTCTATCGGTAACAGTCTTTTTAAGGTCAGAATTCACCAAACTTTTTAATCGGCCTATTTACTAGGCTCTGATTGGTTACCATGGTTCCAACAAACATTAGGCCTACATACAAAGTGCATGGTGGCTTCTACAGGACGCCGTTTTTGATCTCCGATTAACAGAAAATCGCCGGATGAAAGTTTGGTGAAACTGGTCCTAACTGATCAAAAACATTCCAAGTAAAGATACACACACATAGTAGTTTGCGATAGTAGTTTCCTATTAGTTGGTGGATGAGTTGACATTGTGTTTCTAGAGTTGCAGTGTTTCTGAATCTCACTGAAGGTGTTACAGTGTGGAGGATATACATGGATTGTTTTTAGTTTAACTGGTATATTAGCTTTGTATTGTTTGTATTTATGCACACAGGCTGAGCCGATTACATTTTAAATGATTTTGTAGATAAACGTATAGTGGTTTTCATTAAAATAAATAAATAAATAAATTCACATTTAGAGTCTACCCACTCAGTAACTAAACTGATTTGCAGTGGGGGACTTTAATTTAAAGTGACCAAACCAACCCTGTAGGCTTCGAACACCATCGACGAGTGAGCGATAACCAATCAAAGATCGATATTTGTACTGGTATCTTGACTTCCTAAAAATACACGAAGTACCCGTAGTGTGTAATACAAACATGTAATGGCAGCTTCGCTTACTTTTAATGCCATTTAGGTCTTTCTACTCTAATATTATGTACATACAAAATATTCTCCAAATGTATCCGTCTGTAGCCTAACCTAAGTGTCCGAAACCAAACAGTCATCCAGGTTCAAGTGTAGCGTTTACCCGCCTGTATGACTTCCACTTGCAAGGGAATATCTCCCCTTTCAGCTGTTTGTCTCATACACTTTTAATATAATTATTACTTCTATTGCAATTGCCAACCATTATCATAAACTGTTGTTGATGTTAATATAATTATAACTCTGATCGCAAACAATTAGATACTTATTGTTGATGTTAATATAATTGACGTGTAATTATCCAATTAAATACCAATTCATTATTATTACATTTTATTCAGACACGACGATACAATAATTGTACATTTACAAAACCTTCAAACGTTTAATTAAATTATTGTATTGGAGCTGCTAGTTTCGTTTATTTAAGTATTTTGTTTCTTTACTATACGATTAAAGCTTATCATATATAACGATTAATTATTGATAATGATAATTATAATCATTATCTTGATTAGTAATTATTTTTGTTCCTGCACTGCGATCATGTAACTTTGGTAGATAACGATCGACAGCGATGAAAACCGTACTTTTGAACGATCGTAGCTCTTGAATGCAATATTGAACAGCTCGGTAACGCTATTGAACGTTGAACACTCATCCCGGAGACGACAATTAGCCAAAGCTGCAAAAATATAGGACGTAAAATAAAAATATCATCTTCATAATCATCACGAATATCGTTCGCGCTCTCGATCGCAAGCACCGAGCCATTAGAGCTTTCGATACCAAGAAATGGCGGAAACGCCGGTGTGTATACGAATTTATTTCACAAACTAAAGTAGGACAGACTATAGCATTAAAGTTAAAACCCTACCTCTAGAACACAGTGGAATATTATAATAAATCGTGCTGTGAGTAGTTACTCTGTGGATCTACTCATACAATGTAAATTTTCACATTTTACAGGCGTTCAATAAAAACAAAAGAACGCCAATGTTGCTCACAGCTTGCTAGATTTTGACGAGTTCCTGTGAACTTCTTCGAATTCTCGGACTCTCATTGGCTACACAATAACGATCGCTACATTTTCAACGTTAATCGACAAAAGTTACATGATCGCAGTGCTGTTATTATTTTGCCATGTGACGTTTCGATATTCTTATGTTTTATAAGTTAGTTAAGTTGCACGGGTAGTTGTGTAGACGTATGATATTGATATTTTATTATACGAATACATCAAACGTGGTTTGAATTACATAAAAAATAAATTTGAAATGATAATAAAAATGATAATGATAACAAGTACAACAATAAAAGTAATAGTTAATGTAAAAATATCAAAATACTGAACACATCGTTATATTTCACCATGAATTTATATATTTTTAGTAATTTTGGAACACGAATCTTTGAATTGTGAAATAATAAAACCGTTAATAATAACAGTAAAAAATAACAATAATATTTAACAACGACCAAAGATTAAATAGAAACAATATAATATAATTGTTCTTGGCCCTCGATTTCCCAGCAGAAATATATTACCCCATTTACTTCATAATAAATATATTGATGTGCAAAGAAACTGAACCCAACCCAACACAACACTAACGTAAAGTAATGCAATATAGATCAACTTCGTTAAGGTTTTCAGTGGATCAAAGATGTTCTCACACAACAGTTCTTATGGATAACAGATTGATACTGAACCAGGTGTATAAAATACCCTATTTAATTTAGTTGTCACCAATGATTGTACTTGTTTAATCGTGTGAAAGTTGCACAGTGCAACTCTATGCCCAGTGGAATGTCACCGTATGATAAACAAAGCCACCGATAAGAGACCCCCCCCCCCACCCCCCAGCCTTGTGAAATATTGCTCGCCCACCCTCAAGCCCCCACATTACTGATACTATTATGTGCTGATAAGGGTGGCTCGCTATAGCCTATTGGGAATACGTACAATCATGAAATGGATAATTATTTTGGCAATACGTGGTTGAAATTAAATAAAAATAAAAAATTAGAAAGAGTTTACAAATAAATAATAAAGGCGTAACAATTTTGTAGAACGAATTAAAACCGGCATTCGAAGTAACATCAATAACACAGTATCAGTATTATCAGCTATCTACTACACGTGTTGAATTTTATAATTGAATAGTACATTGTATTCTTAGATGTAACATATTTGACTGTGATTACAACGTACATTAATGTACGGTAATGTATTCTTAAATGTAGGGCTTGCCTTAGATGTTTCTCTTTTGTTTTACTAACACACAGCCTGTCACATTATAAACTGTGGCCGCAACTGAGGTACCTCCCTTATGTGGCATAGTTTGATGTATACATTATTGTTATATTCAAAATATATAAACTATAGTTGGAATTTGAATGGTTGGTAAACTGTGCAAAAGTAGGGTATATCGACCCCACATTGGCACTTTCGAACGATTGCAGTGTGGATAACATAAGATATAGTGCAGACCCTTCATTAAATATAACCTGTCTCACTGTTTTCGCCTGTAAAAAGAAACAACACGCTCCAAGCGGACAAAACGAGAAGCGCTAAGGTGAGGTCGTTGTCAAGATTCGCGGCGCGCTAGGAATGTTACACATCTTCACTTACCACGTTCTAGCCGTTATTGTATTAATTTTTATGGTTTAACTTATATGACAATTGTTAGTTGGCATATCAATTATTGTTGTAAAGATGGTTTCAAAATAATATAGGTAATAGTTAACTTGTTATGACAATTCACGCATCGGAGATGGACAGCTCTAGAAAACTGTTTTGTTTTATCAGACTCAATTGGCAAAAAACTTATGATCGGATGTGTTCGAGAGTTCTCAAAACATGCGTAGCAGCCTTTGTAGACAATAACAAAATAAACTTTCTAGATAGAAAGTGCACTGAACGCAAATTCGTAGCATGCACTAAAATGCAAGGTGCGAATTTTCACGGCCCAACCGCACGCCGAGACTACATGTGCAATGTTATATTTGTAAAACAAATCGTTATTTATGGATGTTTATCGTATATGAATGGCTCACGGGTCTTCTACATTGGTACAGGCTTTCATATACGTATATATCGACAGTACTGGCTGCTTAGATTTTAATATAATTAATAAAAACTGTTGTTACGCATATAGTAGCTATGTTAAGCTGCCTCCACCGACCTCATCGTAGCTGCCATCACTCACTTCTCGCGGCGACAGTAACGCTATCTCTTGACAATTTTATAGGCGTATAAGGAATATAACCTCTATGGGGTTACAGGCCTAGCACAGTGGTCAAGAGTCGATAAAGTAGTACTACTACAGCTTGAGGTTGTTTCTTATAATGTTAATGATATGTCCTACAGCGTGTGTCCACCAGGTAGCCGCTACGCCGCGCTAGTGTCGCAGGGAATTTTTTGACAGGCGACGGTGGCGCATTCTCTAGTTGAAGTTAATGACGAATATTCAATGTGTCTGCTACTGGATATAACATTCGTGCCGTCTTCGTGGGTTAGATAACTGTCTTCAGTCTAAACCGGTTTGAACATATTTTTGACAGCGCGTTTTGTTAAACAGTCATGATACAAATAAACATGCTGATCAGAAAATCCTTGTGCTACTATGTTGGATGTTGGTAAATATTTTTTGCAAAGCGGTTTTAAAGATTTTGACAAATTGTTGTGAATTGATTGATGACGGCTTTGGGTCTCATGTTTACAAAAAGAGATCTGTACAAATGTTGCATAATCCGATGAATCGTTGTTCTGATAATCGACCGATCGAGCTATTCAAATAGAGGCGCCGTACTGTTGTATACGCGGGTTCTTTTCACGCTCACTCAAACACGTCATTTCCGCTCGTGCGGCCATCTTGGAAAACTAGCGACATATTTACTCAATAATGTAAAATAACAAACTCAATAATGGTTTGAGCTATATCTATGTTTTTTATTTTCAATCTCCTGACAAAATTTAATTGTGGTACAGACAGAAACATAAATTTACTACTGCTCATTCATAATTCATAGTTCCCACGTGACGTAACAGCGGCCATGATTGTGACACAATTGATGAGGACCAACCCTAGATCATTGCAAAATACTACTCAAATTTAATAAATAAGCCTTATTTAGAATTAAAGTAGTAAACATAATTAGTAAAAACAAAAAAATAGCAAACATACCAATTTTATTTAAAAAAAACAGGCTACATTTTAAAGATCTAAGAATGTATGTGTTCTACCGCAATAGCCTTCAATTGTTTCTCCATGGCAACGACAAAGTTTGATCACAAATGTGGCCGCTACGCGCAAAGATGTGACGTACGTGCAACCTATGAATACTCAACTGAAAGTAGACAAGATGTATAGGGTATAGAGTAACGTTGAAAACTCACATAGTGCAATCTAGAGATAAAAGACTTCTCTTACACTTACTTCTAAAGTAATGTGAAATATGATTGTGTAATAATATTCATATTTGCTATTACGCACAAAATTCGTTAATAATTTATCGAAGAATAAATACTACATTGATGTGAATAGAAATGATTCAAAGAGAATCCGCGTGTTTTGTTTTGTACTAAAAACAAAACCTTATGTTGATTTTTAGCCTTTCTAGCTTGCATGCAAATACATATACCACAACAATGTGGACATAAGCAAGGAATTCAGGGCTGATTTGCATGGCCACCTCTTCTAAAATGGCAACGTAATAAACCGACATGTAAAATTAATCTATTCTCAAAAATGAAAATCAATGTTGGTTATTCATCCCCTTATGTGTAACTCAAACCGAAGAACAATGTGCATAATAGTCACTAATGATCTCCTTGTCTCTTGTTGTACCGTCTCGGTTAGCCTCGTTGCGTCTTGAGGTGCTGAGTTGAGCCTATTGCACCAATCAATCATTTCTAAACACCTCATATAAGAATAAAAGTAAGCAATCTGGACCGAGATGATGGATGGATGGGGAAGAACGCGATATCCAATAACTTTGCTATTTTATTGTATAAGAATTCGATTCAGTTTGCTTCAGTAACTTAAACAATTGATTTCGTGCTTTTCTTTACAAATTATGCTTGAAATGCTTCGTTAAATACATTTAACTCAGATTTAGAGAACAGAGACAAATAACACCATAAGTACATAACAATATATCTTTCCCGGTAACTCACTTCATTGTCTTTATTTCTTATTTGTTGCTACCATGTATATTTTTTATTTACTAAATTTTTTAAGAAATAATACAAACTTATACGAATTACGAATGTTCGCGATTATGACTGAAAGATCTTAATCTGTACATAATCTGTAATTGTGATTTAAGCATATTGCCTACCTATTAATATAGGCCTACCGGTCATTGTAATGCGAGGGAATCAAATCAGAAGGGAAGAACAGAATCTCATATCAAAGTATTTTATCCATCAATACAAAACATATTTATTTCCCAACTCGGTTTGCGGAGGGTATAAGACACAATGTATAGCTTATAAAACCCGACCCGGCTGAAAATCGAACTGAAGTCTCCAGGCACTCTGACCACAATGAGATACAAAGACGGCGAATCACAATTTCTTTTTTTGTAATAACATTGTTTATATTTCCGTATTTCACACCCATTCACATTATATTGTATAGTACAGTACAACCACTACACACAACTAAGACATTAGGCGGGGAAAGGGGGACGATTGTGGTTCTGGACAATTAATTCAAGTTAACTAATATAGTTTAAAGTAATTAGGCTCTATGACTGGAGGGGAGAGAGGGGCGGTATAATGCGGCATGATGCAAAGCGATCACTGTTCTACGTGTTGGTGGTGGTGGACAGACCTTCATTCAAGATAATGCTCTGATCAATAATGTGAGTAGGTGTTGTGTATAACAGTGCAAGACGCTACGTAGGCCTACTATGTATCCTTGCTCTAGCCAGGACCTGAACCTGAATAGCAGTCGCCTAAGTGGCGGTCAATATATACGTACACGTATTTATGTGCAGCTTTTGCGCAAGGATAAAATAAAAATTATCGATAATCGAAAAGATGACTGCATTATCGATCGATGATAGATTCACAAACATGAAGCAATCTTGTACACACACCGTGATATTACGTCGCCTGACGATATAGCAACATTCCTTGGACACATCTGACGTGACACTGTTGAGAGTATAATCACATATGAGACCCGAGGCCCGGTATTGAGGCGGTATCTTTGTGTATTTTAACAGTACAAAAGAAAACGAGAAGACCGAAATAATGATTAGTGCATTACGATCATACTTTTTTAGAAAACAAACCATTCGATATTATTTCTATTGTTGATTATCGTAATCTTATTGGATATCGAATATCGAGCGATTATGGCGATTAAAGTGTGCAAATATTTTGCTATGAATGATATTTATACGAAATAACACTTTTCATCAGGATGCACGGGGTGTCTGGGGGCGCAAACCCACAATTAGTCCGCAGGGGGGTATTATGTAGGCCTACAACACTTCTTAACCGATTTTGAATTGACAAAATAGATCGTGATGAAATAAATTACAAGTTAAAATACAGTACCGTACTTTATCCAGGCAAAAGTTTGATTTTGATTTATTTGTGTTGTTTGTATATTATTTATTTGTATGATGTGACAAAAAATCATCTGGCCACACAATGCGTATGTTAGTCGCTAGTTAAAGTTAATAAATAATAATACTGTATTTTCAAGTTGATATCTTTTATGGAAGAAAATAAAAAATAATTACACTAAAATAAAATAAAATATGCTCCTTTACATCGAAGAAAGTATCAATAATTATAATAATTTTTAATTCTGTATAATATTGACCAACGAGTTTTAATTTTGATATCAAAGCACAACGCGTTAATTTGCTACTAAAAAAACTATCAATAAAAACGTTTTCTCAAAAATAACATATCCATTACTAAACGCTTTTTTGGTAATAAATGAGTATAAAATTAAACAAAAAGTTGTGAGTAATGAGTAATGAAGCCTTCTTTAAGCAATTGTGCCGCTTTTTGGCTTCGTCTTCGCTTTCGCCCGCCCAATATATTATCAACGCGTTTCAGCGGACGATTTTATTGAATTAAAATGTTCCTATATGAAAAAGTCGTGCGTCAGCTTGCGTGCAACACTCTTCAGGTAGTTCACTAGTTTACCAGTGAGATGTTATTATTTGAGGGGGGAAATATCCGGTCGCTATTGCAGCATTTGTCTTAGTAAGTAAATCACTCTAGAAAAATAATATAATACATACACAATGTAGATGCTATCGTTGATTTTAGTTCGTTTAGAAATTATAGCCATTTTAGGGTCACATAGTTTATATTAAAATTAAGATCACGTGAATTTTACATCCCATCCCAAATATTGTGGTTCTGCTTGGACTGCATTGAAATATGTTTGACTACCTATTTAAACATCTATGGAGACCATTAGAGGAAACACGACACATTATGTTACCTTTTATAGCTTATTTCAATGTATCATGTTGGCCTACGATGAACCTTCTAAATTTTGTGTTTTTTTGGTCCACTTTCATTTAACTTGGGCGTCAATAAAAATGTGTAGTCTTTAGAAAAATTATTTTAAGGTTGAAAGTGTAGAAAATGTGGAAAATTGAGACAATCAAATTGAGAATTGAAAGCGTGGAACATTTTTTTGTACTGAACTCTCATCTTTACTAAATTAATTCTTTTAGAAATCCACCAAATAAAAACAGTTTTCTGTACTGAGTATAGTATAGCCATAAAATAAATAAAACTGGTTGTTATTATTATTATGATTTATATGCAATAGTTTGTGTTTTATAGACACTTTGCCAAACGTCTTTTGTTGAAGTAAAATATAATATTTAAGGTATTTTATTGTTGTATACAATACAATGAAACAAAAATACACATGGTGTATTTAAAATCGTCAGTTAAATCAGAGTTCAATAACTTATAAAGTAATTGTCCCCCATTGAATGGGTGGGTGATCAACAGTAAAACACTATTGAATTATTTGCACGTTGCGTAGGTCAATATTAATTAGGTATTGCAATGGCTGCGTTTGAGTGCGGTTCTAACAACGCCATAAGGCTGTATTCTGTGTAGTCTTAATAAAGATGTTACTCTGCACATGAAACTATCATCGATTTGTTATGCTCATTGAACATAACATGTTCCATGGAAGATACACGACCAGTAGCGGTAGGTATTAGGTACTCGAATATTGCAAGTAATTATCTTGTGGATAACAGTACTTTCTCTGACATGTGGTGTGTAGCAACATAAGAGGTTGAGGAAAATGCGGGGGGGGGGGGGGGATGATTTCATAACCAATGGATTTTTCTATGTAATTCTGTGCTTCGTTTTTGCCCGAATGCAACGGAAAACAAATAACCGCGCGTGGTATTCATTAGTAGTAATACAATAATTGTAATTTTGGTTCCCATATAGCTTTTAAATCGTATTTTTTTTTAAATATTTTGTTGGTACAGATTAACATTTATACGTCTGGTGTTGTGAAAAGAGGCCTAAGCCAATACATTTCTTAAAGCCAACACAATATTATTACGCCAACCTACTCCTTTACTTTTTTAAATTAATTAATTAATAATAATAGACGCTAATCCGGAAGTAATGTGCACAGTAATGTGTAGGACACGAAGTCGAAAATGCGTTTGTATAGGGTACGTTACAAAGTAATCAAAATGTTAAGGATGATATTATCTTTGATATTATCTTCAAGGAGTGTTATGTGTAGAAACTTACACTGAAATACCCACCCCGTGCACAGTGTACCAGCTTTCAATTAGGTTGTTAATGTTACGGAATCCCACTCGCGGAAGATTTATATATATAATCTTATTACTTGACTAAAGGAAGTACCAATGATAACGGTTTGGCTCTAATACACATCCAGGGACACAGCTTCCAAATTACCAACCCCAATACACACCCATCAAGAAGTAAACTCGAATTTTGTTATATATTATGGTATTGTTGTGTATATTGTCTTATTGTATTGTATTGTAATGTATTATTCATGTATATAGGCCTACTATGTACAATTGTGTCCTCCCACACTCACCCTTCCACTAATGTTTGTCTTGATCTAAAAAGTCATGACATGTATATTGTTACATACGCGAATTGTATGAAAACAAAATACCCTTTCATAGGTATTTAATTTGACTGCGTGCGAAGTAGAAATGTGTGTATATGTGTGTTAAATTGACGAACACAGTTATACTGCAATTAACTCAAGCGGCACTCAACGTTTTCGCCTTTGGCTTGGCCCGTGGGTATAAAGCTTATCTGTGCATGTCCGGAGAACATTCATATTTCATACACTGCGCTTTCGTTTACCGGTATACTATTTTTATTGATGATTCCACATAGAAACATGCTTTTATGTTTGTCCTGAGAAATAGCCATAAGCTGCTGGGATATGGGTATAAAATAAAGTTTATTTGATGCAATATAAGAACCATGATGCTGGATGTAAACAGTGGGCCAGGGGTTTACGAACGTGCGGTATAAAATATATTTGTGTTGACGAACGCGAGCAGGTTTGGTTGAGTGAATAGTTGTGTTTCCAGTGAGTGAGCCCTGGTCAACAGGTCCTATGAGAGCGTGCGACCGCGCCAGCTACACCGGCCAGGGTGGGCCCAGCGCCGGCCGCGGTCGCCAGCCGACCCTCGGTACAACACAGAGGTACTTAGTACTGGTACTTACTCGTACTGAGCCGGTCCCTCCATGCCATGGGGTTGCTGACGAGCCCCTGCAGCCCCGGCCAGTAGATCGCCGACCTGGACGTCAGCTCCGCCAGGGGATGGTGGTGTTTACCCGCGCCGGACCCGTGGTGGTGGTGGAAGTAGGAGGCGGCGGCCATACCCGCAGCCG
The DNA here is from genome assembly GCA_945910005.1 of Isoperla grammatica. Classification (NCBI taxonomy): domain Eukaryota; kingdom Metazoa; phylum Arthropoda; class Insecta; order Plecoptera; family Perlodidae; genus Isoperla; species Isoperla grammatica. The sequence continues at coordinate 114,772,857 of OX246738.1, read as the reverse complement.
CTGCCATACCCGCCGCTGCCATACCCGCCGCGGACACGTTGAACCCGCGGGGTAGTCCGCCCCCTGACGAGGACCCGGAGGAGGTCGTGATGGGGGCCGGCCTGCTCAGGATGTGGTCGATGCCGTGGGGGTTGGCGGCCGTGGTGGTCTGTCCACCCCCGGAGCTGGTGGTGGAACCGTTGGGGGAGCCCTTGCCGCTACCCGGGCTACCCAGGTGCCCCGAGGCCATGTACTGGCTCTGCTGTTGGTGCTGCTGGAAGAGGGCCGCGCTCTTCATCTCGGCCATGCTGTGTAGGGCCGCGAGAGGCTGGTTGCCCAGCATGAAGGCGCTGCCGCCTCCGCTGCCCGCGCGGGCCGCGTTCTCCATGTTGAGGTTCAGGAACGACAGCACGGAGGGGTTGGCGACGACGGGGTGGGCCGGAGGGGGGAACGGCCCCCCACAGTTGGCGCTGCCGCTGGTGAAGTCGAGCATGCCGTGGTGGTAGCCGGAGGTGTACGCGGGGGCGGGGGACGCCGAAGAGGGTCGCGAGGAGGACAGGGAGGAACCCTGGGAGTCGTCCGTGGCCGCAGCGAGCTGGTGGGGCTGGAACTCACGTGGCGAAGTCGTCGTGGCGGCCGTGGTGGAAGATTGCGCGAGAACCGAGCCAGCGTTCAATTATATTCGCGCCAAAATATCGAGTCTAATTAATTCAACAACGTTTTCACAACAATAATCTTTATCCATGTCTCAGTAATGATGGCGAACACTGTCTTGAGCCGACGAGGTAGATGTGTAGATGTTACAAGCAAAGCACTCACTCACACACGTGTACACTGTACGTTGGGACCACCGGGTTGCCGAGCTGCACAGCCAACTATCCGCATCCACACCTCGACGAGGATTAAGCTCATGTCTTGAAGCACTCATTTGAAACCTTCGAACACGGGTCATCAGTGGCCGTGAGGGGGGGGAGGGGGGGTGACAATAGAGGGGGACGTGCCGACACAAAGGGGAGGAAGACCTTTTCATACCCCCTCATAGATTTGTGGACTTTTTGAAAGAGATTGATGGTCTTTTGATTTGGACGAGGGTCGGGCCTGTTGCTGTTCCGACTATCTGATTGGTCGACGCGAGTTTCCCGCCTTCTGAAATTGTGAATCGATGGGACGGCCTCATTGGATGGGAGTTTAAGTTGGCGTGTTCCGCCCCCCGGCCGCCCCTCCACCCCCCCTCGGCGGTCCGTGGAGTGTTGTACAACAAGGCAATCCAACGGAGATGATCGCAGCTCGCACAAGAAACATCATTATATTAAACCCTCCTCTTTAAACAACTGCGATACCCAGAGCACAAAGAGATGGCTCGATATACGACGCGACGGACAATTGACGGCTGATTAATGGCTACCTTTGATTATATTAAACGCCAATAACGTTATGATCTTGTATACAACGTCAGGCTTCATCAATCACAGCTAATAATACATCATCGCTACCTTTATGACGGACTTCGTTTGCTTTTTGGGACGGTTTGGGCGCATTTGTGAGGCGCGGCTGAAGGAAATGTGATTTTTTTATTTGCAGATTTTAAACTGTGACCCACTAAAGAGTAAACACAAAGGTTGTAATTTACTGCCAGAAGTAGACGTGTGCTTCACACTAATGGGCATTAAGAATGAAAACATAATCTTATAAAATATACTATTACAATGTGTGGAGGGCTATATAAAAGTTGGCCCTGGTTTTAGGCGCGTGAATAATAATGCGATGGGAATGGGACATTAAATTGACATACATTTATATAGCCTAATTAATCTGCAATGTAAGTTGATCCATTATTACCTGGTCCGCGTTTTCGTATGGTTTATACCGCACTGTCAATAAGAAATTACACAAATGTTTAAAAATGCTATTATTTAAAGAAAATGGTATAGTAGCCGTACAAACAATTGAATTACTGCATGAGTAATAAATAAAATTCAATATTGCAATTAATTAAAATAGATCACGTAAAACTTACTGGTTATATCACTCCGGATAACACGCTTTGCATCGCGCAGCCATAGCAACAAGACAAGGTTGGTGGGTTTGTTTTGTTTTTAATCATTTCCCGGGAAATTTCTTGTAATATTCGAAAAATTTGGGAAATTATCTCTTATTTTAACGGATACGTTACGATTTAATTGATGTAACTCTCTAATATATTATCTACATAGGCCTAATATGTGGATGAAACAAAAATAATGAGTGTAACAAAAATAATAATTTTTACAGATGCGATTTCCCAGTAATTGCATTTTTTATAATTTATAGCACCATGCATATAACTGCACACACAATCTAAATGTTAGGTATAGTTATCTTTTGAATGTCAACCATAAATGCATAGGTTTTCACGAAAGGATAATAATGAATATTTGACGTGCTGTATGCAAAACTCTTGAAACTCTTAAATATTTGTTAGTGTCCATATTTTTGGGAAAGTTTATGCGTAAACCATTATTGGAATGTTCAAACATTTGATTCATTGCAGAATTTTCTATAACCCTGAAAAATCTCATGATGTTTACAAAACTAATTAAAAACATAGGTGTAGGCCTACATAATTTTAAATATTTCATACATGCTCCAAGTAGCCTATATGTTTCTTTCAAACATCACATAGTTTTTTTCAAGTATATAACAAGAATTTCTGAAGATATTTTGGCTTTGAAAAAATAAATGTGTATAGAAAATTTAGAAATCCCTATAGATTGTTTCACTTTGTCAGGATTCCTTCATCAGGGAATTTTTTTTTTTTACACCGTCATTGCAGACTCTGGATCCAAGTTACACACAAATGTTCCTTATTTGTTTCCAATGTACACTCAGTTGGAACAGCTTACCTTCAGCGGTTTTCATTACAAAGTTCTGTGCCGCTTATATAATATGTAGTGGCTATTGTGGCACAGTAAACTCACCGTTTTGTTATGCTCGCCGATATATAATAGAATATACCAAAGGTCGTCTCCTTTATCAGCAACTCTTCAGTTAGTCGATGCGTCCCCCCTGGTTATGTGAGCTGTATTATTAGCTAATGGTCTAATGGTCGGAGTCTACATACGAGGTGACACAGGACAAATTGCAACAGAAGCGCATTTGGTATCAATAGATGAAGACAAATAATCTGTATAACATGCTAATAATTCTCCATTAATCTGCATAGCGTGGGTGATGCGTATAACCATCTAATTAATAAAATAGTAATTAATCATAATTTGAAAATCTCATAATTTTGAAACCTTGGAAGGAGGTTCTTAATGAGCTTATCAAACGTGCTCTCATACAATTTCAACATAATTTAACAGCAATTCAAATTAAGTTAACGGTTTTTATTTCTATCTTGTGAAAGCAACAAGATATTGAAAAAGAGATTCCTACGCTGAATTTGGTTTTGCATCACTGCTAAACAATGCATTTCCAAACTATTATTGTTCTAGTAAAGATTATCATTTTAATAATACATTCATTCTAAATTATTGAATTAATATCTTAAATAAAAATAGTTACAATATTTGAAAGTTTTAAAATTTATCGTATGGTTGATATAAAAACAAATTACGAACAGGAATCACTTGTGAAAACCTTGAAATGATCTTAAGATATCAATAGAATACCTTTAATTCTTCATGGTGTAATATTGCTAGCGCATAACATTAAACCATTGCAACTGATTTTGAATGGGGCTTGAGTTAGACAGGAAAAAAGCCCGCGCTAAAATTAGGGCGCGTTTAGTGACCCCCAATAATATATGCCAACATTATTTGAATGTCCTTTACACTTAGAACCATCTATGGAAATGTCTCCTATATAGACAATAAGATTACCACATTTTTTTCTACTAAGATTACTAGTATATGCATTTGATTAGTACTAGGAAAACGCTCCGCGTTGACAGATGAGCGATTTTTTTCAAAGTATCAAATCAAATAAATCATTTGCATATCATATCACTCTTTAAAAAAAAAAATACCTTTATAATAAACATATGATTTTTTTACAAGATGGCGGATAGGGTTACAACCTTATAACTTGAGTATATTATTTCTTGATATGTTGCTAATAAATGCACGAAATATTATTGTAATCCATTTTTCTTTGAAGAAATTAAAACCTTCAAGTTGATGAATTTCCGCATAATTTCATTCGACCGTGGTCTACTCAATAGGCTCTAATTCATAAACTATCAAACCTATCAGTGTAAGGAAAGTTTCATAATGTAGATACAGACTATATCTAATATTTAATATTGTTTTATCATACAATAACTCGCTTTTAAATCATAATAAAAGCTTTTTAATGTGTCGACCAAGTTCGTTGTTAACTTTTGCATGTTTACCGTGAACGTCATAAAACATAACACGTCATTGTGGCCATTCTATGATAGCTATCAAAATTCTAAATACATTGTGAGAAAGGTCTGGCTTCGTAAGCCATTTCGGCAGCATACTATGTGCATCTAACTTCAATGGTCCGCAAATGCGAATAATATCGGTGGAACACTGTAAAAACGAAGAAAATTACTGCCGTAAATAAACAATATTTGTTTATAACATAGCGGTTAAAGTTAAAATTTTGAAACTGCTGTCGCGTGTTGGTACTATTGATGTGAAATTATATATAAAACATTATTTATATCGGTTTGTTAGTTTAAATTTAATTAAATAAATAAGAAAACATGTGTTTTAGTTGTTAATTTTTTGTAGGTTGGCATCTTACGTCATTGTAGCCATTCTATGACAGCTATCGAGATTCCAAATAATAATGAGAAAGGTATAATTGCGTACACAATTTTTGTGTTTACTATGTGCATCTAACTGAAAAAATCCGCAAATGCGAATGATATCGGTGGAACACTATAAAAATGAAAAAATTATTACCGTAAAGAAACAATATTTTTTTATAACATGGCAGATGAGCTTACAATTTTGAAACTATTATCGAGCGTTGGTACTATTGATGTGAACCTACAAGTCAAACATCATTTAAATCCGTTCGTAAGTTTTCATTTAATTAAATAAATAAACAAATTTTATTTCCCAGTAATTAATTTTTTGTAGGTTGGCATCTTGACGAATTTTGCTGGTTATGTTAACAGCATCGAGTTTATTGGTCACGAACGTTGCCCGAAAGTTTCAGCCAAATACGTCAAGCCGTTTGACCTGTGCGCGACGAACAAAATTTAGCGCACATACAGACATACATACATACATACATACAGACATACAGACACACAGACAAAGCGCCGATCGAGTTGTATGGAAAGATTCACTTCGCTTCGCTACGCTCATCTAACTAAGAATAACTAGGAAAACGCTCCGCGTTGCCAGATGAGCGAGTTTTTTCAATGTATTAAAGCAAACAAATCTTTAGAATATCATGTTACTCATACAAAAAAAAACTTTACAATAAACAAAATTCTTGTTTACAAGATGGTGGTTCAAGTAACAACCTTAGAATTTGTGTATATTATTTGTCGATATGTTGCTAATAACTGCACGAAATATTATTAAAATCCGTCAAAGAATTAAAACCTTCAAGTTCATTTCAATGGATTTCCGCATAATTTCATTCGACCGCGGTCTTCTCAATAGGCTCTAATTCATAAACTATTAAACCTATCAGTGTACGGAAAGTTCGATAATGTAGATACAGACTATATCTAAAATGTTATATTAATTTATTATATAATAACCCGCTATTGAATCATAACAAAAGCTTTTTAATTTGTCGACCAAGTTCGTTGTTAACATTTGCATTTTTACCGTGAAAGTCATAAAACATAACACGTCATTGTAGCCATACTATGCTAGCTATCAAAATTCCAAATACACAGTGAGAATGGTCTGACTGCGTAAGCCATTTCGGCAGCATACTATGTGCATCTAACTTCAATGGTCCGCAAATGCGAATCATATCGGTGAAACACTGTAAAAATGAAGAAATTAATAGCCGTAAATAAACAATATTTATTTACAACATGGCGGTTGAAGCTACAATTTTGAAACTTTTGCCAATTGTTAGTTCTATTGATGTGAACCTACACATAAAACATTATCTATATCGGTTTGTAAGTTTTAATTTAATTAAATAAATAACAAAACATGTGTTTCAGTTGTTAATTTTTTGTAGGTTGGCATCTTACGTCATTGTAGCCATTCTATGACAGCTATCGAAATTCCAAATAATAGTGCATAGGTATTGTTACGTACGCTGTGTTTGGTGTATACTATGTGCATCTAACTGCAATAGTCCGCAAATGCAAATCATATCGGTGGAACACTGTAAAAATGAAGAAATTATTTTAGTAAATAAACAATATTTTTTTATAATATGGCGGATGAACTTACAATTTTGAAACTTTTGTCAAGTGTTGGTACTGTTGATGTTAATCTAAAAGTGAAACATTATTTAAATCCATTAGTAAGTTTTCATTTAATTAAATAAATAAACAAATTTTATTTTTCAGTAATTATTTTTTTGTAGGTTGGCATCTTGACGAATTTTGCTGGTTATGTTAACAGCATCGAGTTTAGTGGTCAAGAACGTTGCCCGAAAATTTCAGCCAAATACGTCAAGCCGTTTGACCTGTGCGCGACGAACAAAATTTAGCGCACATACATACATACACACACACATACACACAGACAAAGCGCCGATCGAGTTGTATGGAGAGATTCACTCCGCTTCGCTACGCTCATCTAATAAGACACAAAGTTGTTTTGAAAATGTAACATCTCAGTATAGGTTGTAAAGAGTAAAGGCTGAATGTTCACGTAGGCTATACCATGCGGAGAATCCGATTTCGGTCTGTTATACTTGCTTTACATCGTTTTTGAAATTTAAACTGTACCAAGAGAAAATCAAAATAAGTCATGCTCTAGAGAACCTAATGCTCTTTCGTATAAATGTTTCCCTGTTCAAAGAAATAATTCTGTTCTTAATATGCGTAAAACGTGTGAAGCAACTTCAAATTACAAACGTTAATAATTAAGAACAATTGAAAAACGGTAGTATTTATTCGAACAAAGAAATATTCATAAGAAAGAAGAAATAGAGGGTGGCATATTTTTATTTTATTTCACACACACTTTATTAAAAACATTTTAAAGAAAATTTGGCAGAGCGAAATTGGGTAAATAATACAATACACTTGAGTGCGACATTTTGTTACGCGGGTAGATTAATTATAGATAGACCTTTGCACAATATTTAATGTTGGTTTTAAATAGCTTTATAAGCTTAAGTAAGAAGTGTACCAAGTATAATGTGTAACCATACTGATTCCTGTTGATCTTTCAGTTCCAGTAGATTTGCTCGGTGACGGCGCAGATTGCGAGGGGGGGGGGGGTCTCTAACCCAGTCCGAGGGTCCATATTAATCAGCTCTAGTTTTAAGTAAAGAAAACATACATTTACTATCACAAGGTATACTTATTTGATGTCTATCTTATAAGAATAAGTTTTCGTTTCAGAGATTGAAATAATCTGTAGACCCTAAATGTAATGTGAATGTGTAATGTGAATGTGAATGTAACTATAAGCAAACTGCTAATAAAGTAAATTGATAATAATAATATATTATTCAGTTATTATAAAACTGATTTACAATTAAAAGGACAATAAATAGAAATATGTACAAATGATAATGAACACTATACATTTAGTGATCTTTTCTTCTCGAGCAGGCATATTATATATATATATATGACTTATATGAGAAATGTATACCATTTTTTGTTTTGATACGTTACCATTTAGATTTCTCAAGCTACATAATTAACCAGCTGTCAGTTATTGTCTAATTAATTGACGTCAGTCGACGGTTGTATCAGTGTTCATGTTGTGTCGCCAAACATTACGAGGGGTCTGTCAGAGTTATAGGGTAGGACAATTATGTAATTAATTATAATAGGGCCCTGCCTCTGGTATTTATAGTCGAGGATTCTGGGTTTGATCCCCAACCGGGGGAAAAATTTCATAACAATTTGCTCTCACGACAAAACATTTATACGGCATTCTAATCAATAAAGATCGACAACAAAAATGGACAGTTATTCTTCAATAACACACACCATGACTCATTAACCGGAAGATGATAAGTAAAAAATTGTTCGGAAAAACATTCACGCACTACTCACCGCGTTATATTTCGGCAACATCCGTCGCCATCCTCAGACGCGAGGCAACTGAGGCAACTGAGTTGACTCGCGTCTGAGGATGGCGACGGATTTTGCCGAAATATAACGCGGTGAGTAGTGCGTGAATGTTTTTAACCGTGTTTGTCCGAACAATTTTTTACTTATATTATTATTCTTCAAGCTAAAGTTAAATTTTGTTAATTTTCAGTAAAACCTCGACTTTGGCACTTGACGCATTCTATATTATAATATGTGTGCCACATTTATGGCAGCGTGTTCACAGAATCCCATAATTAATACCCGCACATGTATAAGTGTGAGGAAGTAAACAATGTTAATCAAGCATGCACTCACCAAGCAAGCCAGCCAACCAACCAACCCAAGCCATTTCACTTAGTTTAATAGTGTTGCAAACAATCGCAACTTAGAGACGTGCACACACTATTTTCAATTTGTCAGTGTCGGGTCAGATTTGCTCTCTCCGCTCCGCTCCGTTGGCCGCTCCGCTAGCTGCTGTGACGTCATCCGCTAACTAACTCCGAGCAATTACCGCGTCATAAAGCAAAACCATCACTCTTCATTTAAATGTCATTGCAGATCAACTTCACTCTTCATTTAATTATCATCTCGCTGATGAAGGAGACGGCTATGCCCTTATGAAGCGCTTTGCCCTGTATTTTAAGTTGTCTGTCTGCCTAGGCATTACTAATAAAATCAGGAATATTTCCAAATTGCTTTTTTATGACACATCGTAAAGATATCTCAATTCTTTCGTTTAGTTTTTTAACTGGTTTTCATCATAGTTCAGATTATATATTTAAGAGTATCTATCGAAGAAAACACATCAATTACAGATTGGCTGTTTAATGTGGAATGTGTAAGTATTTTATGTGAAGTTTTATTTGCGCAATACGAAGCGAACCGCATAGCTAAAGTTATAGCAACTAATGAGTGTGACTGTTAAAGTAGTGCGATGCGCTACTGTGATTGGTCCATAGAACTAAGCACTAGATTAACAAAACTTCAATTATTGCAATCATTGCGGTTGTCGTTAGGAATACCAATGCATTATTTATTCTTCATGACTTTCAAAATAAAAACCGCAAGGACTAAAATATTCGACACTTTTTAATCCGTTGTTTATTTGTTACGCAGTTCAATGTTGTGTACTACCCCCCCCCCCCCCCCCCCTGCGCGTGTTTAACAGTGAGACCACCCCTCCACGTTAATGGAGCTTACATACATAACGTATACTAGCTAACATTACTTACTAAAGATACAAATAATATGAATGATCTATAATAGAACCAAAGTTCGCGGTTCGTCCGCGTGTGAAGCGCATTGGATGTAGTTGTTCCTCTTAGTGAGCGCGTATGCATGGGATGTAGCTGTTCCTCTTAGACGCCGCACTTCTCCTCAGTACCCTACCACCCTGCGACTGCGAGGTAGGCTAGGCTATACCCCGCACCGCAACTGCCCCTCCGAGATCTTCTAACTGCTACACTTAATCAGGCATTTCATTACAGTGATGAGTGTTCTATTAATCTCACGGCCCCCTTGAGACCCCCTGCTCCTTGTTAGCAGAACCATCCCCCTCCCCTACCCACCCCCCCTCTCCTCCCCTACCCCTCCACAGCTCAAACTGAATCTATAAGAAAACTGATTGGCCAGGTCGAGCTCGCATGAATAATTATAGATAGGCGATATCACATAAGAAGCTCTTTTAATTAATATGCGTGCGCTATGAGTATATTCTAGTTCTGGTGGACGTTGATCTCTTTACAAGAATATTGGCGATAAACTGTTATTAATTATTTATCCGTAATGTATTTCCCGATGAGTTGTAAAACTGATCTATAAAATATATTTCTTCATATATTATCCTAAGGTTATGAACACATTTGTGTTGATATAATAATGTGTTTAGTGAAGACCAACACTCAGCTATTTGTAAGTAATTAGTTTCTTTTTATTACAGAGATAGAACTACCGACAATCATAGCTTATATTTGTGTTAGTTTTGTTTTTTAGCCCAACTGTTTATTTATTTTCTGACTGTTGGTGGGACAACACTATGGATGGCCTCTGCAAGTGAGATACTTTCAACAACGCATACCTTCTCACAGTCTAAAAAATAAACTAAGTCAGAATACCTTGCTGTACTACATTGCCTATCATTTTAACTTATGTAATGTATTTTAGTAATGTTAGCCCTTAGAACAATTAATAAGACCCAAAATTGGGATATTTGAAATTATTGTATCCCTAATTTGATAGCACATCAAAACCTTATAAGCAAGCTCAATATTAGCACACAAATATATATATATATATATAATCAAAACAATAGCATTTGTGACAAGTATTATTTGTTTGTAATTTCAAGTACGTGGAACAATGAACGCTGCTATCGCGACATACAATAATAATGAATAGTGACTCAAGCCGCTAAAACCGTCTTCAAGTTTCCTCTCTCTCGTATGTTTGTTTGTGTAAACCTGTGTACACCTGTTTGTTTATCGTGTTCATTGGTCGTCTGAAAGAAACCGAGTTGGTCGAAGTTTGTCGTCTGCTTCTCGAGTGTGGGTCCAGCCCGCCGCGGTCAGGGGTGGCTTCAGAGGGGTTGTTATTGCCGGAGACCCTCCTAACTCCCTCCGTAATGATAATGTGCAGCCTTATGGGAGATTATTAAATTAGCAACACAAACGCCGTATTGTGTTGTAACTAAGACTCGTTCTACAAGGGGAACTTTATGCATTTGTTATTCGTATGAAAAGGGGCCAAACAGCTTACATGATACCTTTTTGATTACATTTTAACTTAATTATAAGATCGTCCATAAATTAATAAAGCACACTCTAACCTAATTTGGTATATTAAAAACGTACGCCATTTTCGGATCATCCCCAAAAGTGCTTGATTTAATAACGTGAATGACTATAAAGGTTTATTAGTAGATTTACATTAGTTCTGTCGCGTCTCGGGGATGGGGGTGTAAAAGTCAAGTGTTGGGATATTCGCGCGCTAAACTGATTATATCGCAACCGGAGCAATCAACGAGATACGCTCTGCATAAACAACACAATTAACCCGCAACACGATGTTTATTAATTGTTTATAATGTGTTTCTGGGATTATCATGACGTGTCAAACCAACAGTTTCTGAAGCAAGAAGTGCGCGGGTGAAATTATATTTCCATGTAGGCCATCATTTACGTTCTAGTAGGAATTATTCATTGGCTCATATTGCAAAAAGTGTCCAGTTGATGAACACAATGATCAGGCTTCATGGTTTGGACGCGGAAAGTTGGCAATTATACTAGGCGAGCTTTAGCGCTCACTATCATCATGAAGCTCATAGAGGTGAACCAGGAGGCGCAAAAACCCGTCTTTTTGTCATTTTCCTCCTTCATAGGAATACCTGGAAAAACTTATCAACCTACACAAAAACATGCTATATTGTGGCATACAGAAAAGGCCCAACGTGTTTCCATTCAACATTAATTTTATGGCACTCGTTTTTTGTTTGTTATTTGTCTCACGAAAGCGGTGCAACGGATTGTCCGATCAAGTTGAAATTTGGAACATTCACACTCGGTTATGTTAATTGAACGCCGTTAGTTTTTTGGGTAAATCGGCCCAGAAGTTACTTAGTTACAACTACTTACAACACAGTTACTCGTTATATTTTTTCAAAAACAAAATTACAGAAAAATGAGGGTCAGTCATATTATAGGAATGGTTCGTCCCGTCAGGAATATGTTATAGTAAGTTTTGGAGGTGCAAATAGCATTTCTATGGTAAGTGAAGTATACCAACAGAAAATCTAAGACCCGTTATCTGTGTCACGCACAGTCATTCTTACAATCAATCAAATCAAATCAGTCATTGAACAAAAGCGGGAAGTGCAAAATGCATCTGAGGAAGACTGCAAAGCTCTCGAAAGTTTGCACTTTAGTGAGTAGTTTTTTGTTTATTATTCTTGATATAGTTCGTCTGCTTGTTTTTTGTTAAATATTCGTATTACCTATTTGTATGTTAACAGGTGATATTTCTTTAACATAACGTGTACTTGATTTCAAGCAGTAATGTAAAACTTGCTTTATTGCGCATTGTGACGAGTATGTTGGATTACATTCTGCTCAAAACAAAATTACAGCAAAACAAAACCAGTGCATAAAAAGACGCAGGGGTCTATAGTTTCGGATCACCCTGTTACTGCGGTTAAGTGAAATAATATTGGAACAAATATTTAAGTATAAATCTTGTGCACTGTAAAAGAACAGACCATTATCTTATATGGCTGCGAAATATTGTCGATTTTATATCCTGGGGTGGAGTTGGCGGTAAACATCGAACTTCATACGACGCAAACTTATCGTTCTCTCTGGCTATAGACTTGGTCGCGTTTAGCCATATACTCACGCACACACAGACGCACACACGCACATACACACGCACATACACGCACACACACACACACACATCCAAACAGGAGCGGAGCCCCGCTCAGTAAATCACAATAAAATACATAACACTCTTTGAGGTTTCTAATACAGTATAGGTGTTCTACAGTGGCGTATCCAAAGAGAGACGGGGAACGTTATGGGGCTCAAACCCCCCATATGATATAAACTGAATGGGAAGGAGAGATGGAAGGAAAGTAGGAGAGGAAGGAATGGAGGAAACAACCATATTATTTATGACATTGCTTTTGCATGACCTTGACCGATTCTTAAACGTGTTTAAAGGAGTTCAAAACGTCAAACATGAAAGCAAAAATTAGAGCCTCTGTTTTGCGAGTCTGCAGTTAATGACATTCAAAATTCCCCACAAAATCCAAAATGAAAAACTTGTTTTTATTTATTTTGTATTTTTTCAAATGTTCTAGTGTGGTTCCCCCCTAAGTCACTCCAAAATGTACTTGTTACTTGTTACGCGCCAAAAAAAACAAAACCACTACTCGGTAATGTGAGGTGTTTGTGCGGTGATGTTTACTCGGAGAAAACAAGAGTGCTCGAGTTTTATTGGCTACATCAATGTGTTATGGGTGTTTGTGCTCTAACGCGAGAGTACGGAAGAACGAAGGATGGTTTACTGGTTGTCATTGGTTGCACGCGCTCTGCTCGCCAGGGAACAAATGGCTTTTATTGGTCGTTCACATAGAAAAGATATTTAAGAGTTTAGGCATCAACTATGACAAATAATATATTCAATCGACTTTTATTGGTAAAAGGCAATAATAATGATAGGAGATATCTTAAACTCTCTCGGTCTTCGCTCTTGGAGATGGCAAATGGCTGTGGAGGGTGGGGTGGGGTGAGGGGGCTGGGGGTGGGGGTGATCCGTTTTATCTGAAATTGTTTTGAGTCGATGAGGACAAAGTATTGTTCTAAGAGTCTTTCAAAGAGAAGGGATTCTAGAAATTGGAGCCATCAAGGCGCATCGCTTGCACCTATAAAGACAAGTACAGTTCCGGCCACAATGTGTGCAACATCAAGTCACATTACTACACAGAAGCGTTATTTTGTATTTGATTTAATCGTTTTGATTTGATATTGCTCTGAATTCAATGCAAAACTAAAATGAAGGGTTTTAAAATAATAACAATAATCCAGAGGTGTATGCTTGTCTCCAAATGACAATATCTCTGAAGAAGGAAATGCTTCATAATTATTAGGGTAAACATTTGAATGCCCCATCATATGTTACCCCTGCAATCGTGAGTCGACCACCAACGGAAGGACACGAACACGACGGGCTTACTGGGTGATACATTTCCATGGACATTTCATTCCCTCAGTTTGTTCATACACATAAAACATTCTATAGCAACTCAGTTTTGTCGTTGAACATTTTTGTAAATAAATAAATAAAACAAATCTAGTTCCTTAGCTAGATATAATATACTTTTGTTTGCTAAATGCTGTATCAATAAGATATAAAAGAGAGAATAGACTAAAAGATTCAAAGGATGATTGTCGATTTATTTTGCACCATTATTTTACAAAATTACTTTCAGGTCGACCACCAGTTTCGTGTCGAAACATGTTTTCACAGTAAAACAATCCAACATTGTCAGTGGTGGAAATCTTAAGTTTTATAAGTTATAAATAAACGCGTTCAAATATATTCATGTGCATATTTATATTTGTAGATTTAAGGATCTATTATGGTTTGTACTTTAATTTCATTCAAACATGTAAATGTTGGCTCTAATTCAAAGGTGTATTATGCACAAGGTAAGAATGATCATATTTACTTCTATAGTTGCAAAATAAAATACATTACCTGAACATTTGAGCATTTGAATTGCGGATTGCCAGTTTAACGGATAGAAAATGAGACTGTAGGCCTACCATTATACTACGTCACTGCACTACTGCAATTACACATCTACCCCCACGAACATACGTCACCACTATCACCACCACTACTTCAACTGTGTAAACCAATAAAAAATAAATTAATAATTTTAAAAAATAAAACAAAAAATAAATTAAATAATTAAATGTTTCAATATGTACCCTGTATACATACGAATAAGTAAATATACAAATGGTCTGTAGCATTTTTAAAGCTGTAATCGATGTATTTCGGTACCAAAAGTGATGTTTTAATAGATGCGAATCCTACGGGAAAATCATGTTATCAGAATGGTAAGATGTGATAGCAATTGTTAGCTTGTACAAGTGTGCTATGGTGTGTTCTTGCACAAGTGTGCTATGGTGTGTTCTTGCACATGTCTGTACACGTTGATATATGTTTCCAGCACTAGCGCGTCAGTCGGTAAACGAAGGCACTGCTCTCTCTTCTTTGCAAGTTGGAATCGATGAAAGAAGATGAGCAAGAATGTCTCTTCTGATTGGATGTATCCATTCGAAAGCGAATCAGAAATTCAAAAGTGACAATCAAAGTTTATTCACTTCGGGAACAGAGGAAAATGACGTCATGAAATTCTATGGGGCAAGGAAACATCAAACATGGAACAAAAGATGCTGAGGTGGAAGATTCGCTCCGAAGCTTCGGGCGGGCGTTATTCTTTATCTGCCAGACACATCAACAAGCTGATACCCTTTATAGGAGACTTGTTTTGATAGAAAACATTTTTCCTGGTATTCATTTATGGATTTTGAGAAGTTTTAACCACTAATACTCTCGTTACTGGAAGTACTATTCTACAACGATGACAGTAAAGATTCAGGAAGACATATTTTTCTTGGACTTTGATACTTATAAACCATACGGGTCTGTGTTTGCAGCTGAAGCGAGATGCATATTTGTGACAAAGCCCCAGGAAATGTGTTGTATCAGTCATGGTTTCGTCTTAGTGTTGGCAGTTCTGATGTTCACACTTACAAAGAAGCTAATTAACCAAAACATCTTTCTTTTAAAAACTGTAATGTATACTGTATAATTAAAGGAAAAAAATTATATCCTATCTTATATTTACCAAATTTTTATTAAATACAATCCTACAACTTAGGTAAATGTAAAGAGCAGTCAATTGTTAGTCAGTCGATCAGGTTCATAGCCTACCCAGGGGTAAATATTGCAGTGTTAGTATTATAATGGGATATATGGACCCTAACCAATGAGGCTTCGTGGTTGTGAATGATATTTTGGGGATCCGAGTTGGAGATAAAGTTGAAATGAATTGTGGATAGACCTTCACAACTTTAGTTGGCAGTTGCGGGGAAAAAAGTTTCGATATATTTAGGACCAATACTTCATTATCTGTTCATCTTCTTTAGTCTCTTTCTCTTTCCTTTACATCGGTGGAAGTGGTAGCAAGTGAAACGGAAGTAGAAACATAAAAAATATTGTTAAAAGAAAACTGGGAAAATTATTCTACTCACCCGCCGAGTAAACTATAAATCTGGGATCGCTGGGTAGTAAACCTAGCGGGAAGAAAACGCTAGAGCACAATTATTACTTTTACCCAACTCGATTTTCATGCCTTACATCCAATACAAATGATAGAGGTGGCTCAGCGGTATAACACGCGGGACCATAACTCGGGAGGTCGCTGGTTCGATACCCACTACCGGTAATCCTGACTGAACGTTTTTTACCGAGGTTTTCCTCAGTCACAAGGCGAAGCTGGGATTAAGTCATACTAACAGCCCTCGGACATTCCTTTCCAACTATTTCAAACACCGCAATACCTAGCTATCATCACCTAAAGAGGGACATGAATTGTCCCTGGGCAGGTTTCCTATACGAAACATGATTAGCAGTACGTAAGTTGCAACTTACGCCCGGGTTACAGAATAGAATAGGGGGCGCAACTTTACAACCGGCTACAACTGTTTTGGAATGAGGGCCCTGAAGAGAGACATTGATTATCCATGGACAGTTTCCTACGAAAAATTACAAATTATGATTAAAACATCCTATACAAATGACATAAAACAAACATTAGATGGACATTGGACACCGGGGGAGGAATAACCATAATTTAATTTAAACGTTAAATCAATTGTGACAAAATGTCAGGCAGAGAATCCCTGTAACAATTTGGAATCTAACGAAAGACACGACACACAATTTTAAAACCAAGCACAATTTATGCGCTGCTCAATGCGGCCTCGTGGAGGGGGTAGGGGGGAGGGAGGGGGGGGGGGGGAGGGGGGATAGGACATCAATATCCACAGTCATGTCACATTCCAACAATTAGTGATGTTCAAACGTCACAAACAGATATTACTTATTCAGTATACTAAAAAACGAAACAAAAAATACATTGTCCTCCTCCCAAGTAAAAAACCCTTGTAAATGCTGTCCAATAGAATCAATTGCAATGTAGCTGATATAGGTATAAAATAATACAATATTTCGGAGGTTTTTGCGATCATCATATTTCCCAAACAAAAGCATATCTTCAAATATTATTCTAATTTAACAAACAACCCTGATCCGTATATTGTGTAGTTTAATTAACGGATCGTGGTAATAACGCAACGAGGGTCATTGAGACGATATAATTATGGTGATATCTGGCGATAAAGATATTATAGTTTTCAGATCACAATCATTAAACATAATGTTTCTATGTTTGGGAGAACAACAAATAAATGAAATATTGTATTGGTTTTGATGAACAGAATCCGTGGTGGTAAAGTGAGTAACATCATTTTTTTATTAGGTATAGGGGATTATGGATGTATTGACCCAACAATTGACAACAATGTGTCATGCTTGAGATTTGAAACACAAAAAAATAAACTGATTGCAGAGTTAGTTGTAATACTAATAATCTATATAAGCTGTAAGCACATTGAAATACATCCCAGGCGTGAGATGCCATAATTATATTTCAAGCAGTATTACGCTTGGGTTGCGTACTTCTCAAAGTGCTCACATGCCATTCCAAACAGTTACAATAACAGTGTTACACCTCAAGCAGTATTACGCTTGGGTTGCATGCTCACATGCCATTCCAAACAGTTACAATAACAGTGTTACACCTCAAGCAGTATTACGCTTGGGTTGCATACTTCTCAAAGTGCTCACATGCCATTCCAAACAGTTACAATAACAGTGTTACACCTCAAGCAGTATTACGCTTGGGTTGCATACTTCTCAAAGTGCTCACATGCCATTCCAAACAGTTACAATAACAGTGTTACACCTCAAGCAGTATTACGCTTGGGTTGCGTACTTCTCAAAGTGCTCACATGCCATTCCAAACAGTTACAATAACAGTGTTACACCTCAAGCAGTATTACGCTTGGGTTGCATGCTCACATGCCATTCCAAACAGTTACAATAACAGTGTTACACCTCAAGCAGTATTACGCTTGGGTTGCATACTTCTCAAAGTGCTCACATGCCATTCCAAACAGTTACAATAACAGTGTTACACCTCAAGCAGTATTACGCTTGGGTTGCATACTTCTCAAAGTGCTCACATGCCATTCCAAACAGTTACAATAACAGTGTTACACCTCAAGCAGTATTACGCTTGGGTTGCGTACTTCTCAAAGTGCTCACATGCCATTCCAAACAGTTACAATAACAGTGTTACACCTCAAGCAGTATTACGCTTGGGTTGCATACTTCTCAAAGTGCTCACATGCCATTCCAAACAGTTACAATAACAGTGTTACACCTCAAGCAGTATTACGCTTGGGTTGCATACTTCTCAAAGTGCTCACATGCCATTCCAAACAGTTACAATAACAGTGTTACACCTCAAGCAGTATTACGCTTGGGTTGCATACTTCTCAAAGTGCTCACATGCCATTCCAAACAGTTACAATAACAGTGTTACACCTCAAGCAGTATTACGCTTGGGTTGCATACTTCTCAAAGTGCTCACATGCCATTCCAAACAGTTACAATAACAGTGTTACACCTCAAGCAGTATTACGCTTGGGTTGCATACTTCTCAAAGTGCTCACATGCCATTCCAAACAGTTACAATAACAGTGTTACACCTCAAGCAGTATTACGCTTGGGTTGCATACTTCTCAAAGTGCTCACATGCCATTCCAAACAGTTACAATAACAGTGTTACACCTCAAGCAGTATTACGCTTGGGTTGCATACTTCTCAAAGTGCTCACATGCCATTCCAAACAGTTACAATAACAGTGTTACACCTCAAGCAGTATTACGCTTGGGCTGCATACTTCTCAAAGTGCTCACATGCCATTCCAAACAGTTACAATAACAGTGTTACACCTCAAGCAGTATTACGCTTGGGTTGCATACTTCTCAAAGTGCTCACATGCCATTCCAAACAGTTACAATAACAGTGTTACACCTCAAGCAGTGTTATGCTTGGGTTGCATACTCCTCAAAGTGCTCACATGCCATTCCAAACAGTTACAATAACAGTGTTACACCTCAAGCAGTATTACGCTTGGGTTGCATACTTCTCAAAGTGCTCACATGCCATTCCAAACAGTTACAATAACAGTGTTACACCTCAAGCAGTATTACGCTTGGGTTGCGTACTTCTCAAAGTGCTCACATGCCATTCCAAACAGTTACAATAACAGTGTTACACCTCAAGCAGTATTACGCTTGGGTTGCATACTTCTCAAAGTGCTCACATGCCATTCCAAACAGTTACAATAACAGTGTTACACCTCAAGCAGTATTACGCTTGGGTTGCATACTTCTCAAAGTGCTCACATGCCATTCCAAACAGTTACAATAACAGTGTTACACCTCAAGCAGTATTACGCTTGGGTTGCATACTTCTCAAAGTGCTCACATGCCATTCCAAACAGTTACAATAACAGTGTTACACCTCAAGCAGTATTACGCTTGGGTTGCATACTTCTCAAAGTGCTCACATGCCATTCCAAACAGTTACAATAACAGTGTTACACCTCAAGCAGTATTACGCTTGGGTTGCATACTTCTCAAAGTGCTCACATGCCATTCCAAACAGTTACAATAACAGTGTTACACCTCAAGCAGTGTTATGCTTGGGTTGCATACTCCTCAAAGTGCTCACATGCCATTCCAAACAGTTACAATAACAGTGTTACACCTCAAGCAGTATTACGCTTGGGTTGCATACTTCTCAAAGTGCTCACATGCCATTCCAAACAGTTACAATAACAGTGTTACACCTCAAGCAGTATTACGCTTGGGTTGCATACTTCTCAAAGTGCTCACATGCCATTCCAAACAGTTACAATAACAGTGTTACACCTCAAGCAGTGTTATGCTTGGGTTGCATACTCCTCAAAGTGCTCACATGCCATTCCAAACAGTTACAATAACAGTGTTACACCTCAAGCAGTATTACGCTTGGGTTGCATACTTCTCAAAGTGCTCACATGCCATTCCAAACAGTTACAATAACAGTGTTACACCTCAAGCAGTATTATGCTTGGGTTGCATACTTCTCAAAGTGCTCACATGCCATTCCAAACAGTTACAATAACAGTGTTACACCTCAAGCAGTATTACGCTTGGGTTGCATACTTCTCAAAGTGCTCACATGCCATTCCAAACAGTTACAATAACAGTGTTACACCTCAAGCAGTATTACGCTTGGGTTGCATACTTCTCAAAGTGCTCACATGCCATTCCAAACAGTTACAATAACAGTGTTACACCTCAAGCAGTATTACGCTTGGGTTGCATACTTCTCAAAGTGCTCACATGCCATTCCAAACAGTTACAATAACAGTGTTACACCTCAAGCAGTATTATGCTTGGATTGCATATGAACATGACCGTACTTCTCAAAGTGCTCACATGCCATTCCAAACAGTTACAATAACGAACGATCGAGGTACTCACATTTTTCAATTAACGTCTAGAGAATTTTAAAATTAACTTAATAAAAGTGGAACGGGGATTTGGAATTGGAGAAACAAGAAAAAACTTTTTATTAATTACGAACACTTAAGATTCGTAAATTTCAATCGAAAACTTTTTGTGACGACTTTGAATTGTGAAAATAGATTGAGAACCATTTCCAATTCTATTTTACCCCGTCTTTTTCTCCGGCACATAAGAAAGTTACGATGTATTTAAGGATGACGGCTACTTATAAAAACAAAGGGGATTCGTATATGAAGCGGAGTTGGCAGCAGATTAATGGTTTAGGGGTAGGTATTTGACACATCGAAGAACAAAAAACTCTATTGCAAGGCTGAAATTTATTATTAAAGCGATAAATACACGTACAAGTTGTTAAAAGTTTTCCTTTCAATGGCATATTCAGCCTTCTGTGCACTAACGAAACTTTTTTAATCCGCCTAAAGCTTAAAATTATTGTTCAACTACAAGAAATCTGAAATCATGTATATTAAGCTAATGCTCCAGTTAAACGTAAATTATTGCTTTTACTGGAAAAGTATTTGCAAATCCAACGATTGAGAAAAACCTTTGTTCACAACACTTTTCGATGACACAATGACAAAGTGGCGCATTTTGTTCCCCTGAGGTTTTAGTTCTGCTACTAATGGCTTGGTTATGCCCTTCCAAGGAACACAGCCTCGTTCAGTGACGTAGATCCTGTGTCGCAACGCTAATAAACATGTCTGGGTTTATATATTATATATTGCTTTATATTTGAAGACGATGTCAGTAAGGACGGTTCATGAATGATTGAAGACAACATCTTCACATCACATCCGCGGGTCCAAACCAGGATTCGAACCTGGAGCCACGGTCTAGACCAACGCCTACTCAGCCATGGGGCATCAACAAGACATTTATTTATTTATATCCTATATAACTGATTTACAAAGGAGGACAATGACTACTACTACTAATAATAACACAATTAATAATTAAACAATAGGAAACAAACTGAACAAAACAAAACAACAAAATACCACACTACAACAAAACAAACTATAGTAACTACCATAGAAAAAAGAAGAAGAAGAAGAAATATGTATAAGCTATTTGCAACTGATGTTACCTATACTAGTAAAACAGAGTTCCAATACATAGGAAGTTCATCTATCCCAGTATTTATCTGCAATAAATGATGT
Organism: Isoperla grammatica; assembly: GCA_945910005.1. Classification (NCBI taxonomy): domain Eukaryota; kingdom Metazoa; phylum Arthropoda; class Insecta; order Plecoptera; family Perlodidae; genus Isoperla; species Isoperla grammatica. The sequence continues at coordinate 114,751,228 of OX246738.1, read as the reverse complement.
AGCAGTGAGAACACATTATTCCCTGTCAACAGGTTCCAACGGTGCGTTGCTCTATATCTGTCCCCTGCTAAACACGGCCAGGTAGATGTGTGACCGTGTTGCTCTATATACGTCCCCTGCTAAACACGGCCAGGTAGATGTGTGACCGTGTGTGACCGTCACACATGGGCGCCGCCCCTAACAAGACACCCCACAGCTGTTATCGCCGGCATCTTACAAGGTGTGAACACTGCTAAGTATGATAAGGGAGTCGGGAAGCTATTTATGCAGCCCTGTAAGGAAGCGTGTGCTTGTGTGGTGTAAGGTGGGGTTTGATCATTTTAGCAAATGTTTTGTCATCCTCTGGGGCACTGAGCAAGCGAAGCGAGTGTACCATCATTTACTTTGGGTAACCAGATTCTAGTGTCCACAGTGTAAGTATTCGTGTAGCCCGAAGAAGCAAAATATTAGAGGAAATAATAACTAATACATCTATTATTATTTATATTCTGCCCATGGGACAATTCATGTCCCTCTTCAGGTGACTACCTATAGGTATTGCGGTATTTGGAATAGTGGGAAGAAATGTCCGAGGGCTGTTAGTTCATAACTCAATCCCAGCATTCGCCTTGTGACTGAGGAAAACCTCAGTCAGGATTGCCGGTAGCGGGTATCGAGCCCCGTGTGTTACGCATTGAGTCATCTCTATCGTTTACGGTTTACCATAGATATTGTGCGACGTGTGCGTTGGTCATTATTAGTGATACACTTATCATGAACTGACACAAGTTGGCCGCTCTTTCATAACACGTTGTACAGGTAGTACTACACTAATTACACCTACACTTAAAAAACAATAAAACGCCGCGAGCTACACTTTACACTGGAAAGTAAAACAAGTTTTGTAAGACCTCGTCTTCGCTTGTGTGATTTAAATGGGATATTAGGGTCCGGTATAGTAAACACACATGAACCAACAATATATCTCTAAACACATTATGGTAAAGTTGTTATGGAACAAAATGATTACTAGTTTCATTTCATTTATTATTCATACATTACATTGTGTACATACAACTGATTTCGTAATATTACATTATCGTCAAAATATCCATTAAAATGAAATGAAATGAAGTGAAGTGACCCACTCAGCACTCAGTACCATGACGACTAGTGGTGTTTGATACACTGATGTATTATGCACATCGGGTGGCTGGGCTCGCATTGTGCCATGCACGCACAGTGCGTAGGTCCATTAGCTGAGCGCGAACAATGCGTGAGGGTCTATTAAAGCAGCCGTGTGAATGTCAGTGACTTGTTTCGCCCGGTTGCCCTCATTGAAGCCCCTCGGCTAACGGGACACAGAACAACTGTCTCACAACCTTTCCGATACACTTCTCTCATTTACCATGGACTTGTACCTATATTTGCTGGTAAGTCAGTGTACCACAAAACTAGAGCCAGAAGTTTAGTTATTTTTGCACTTTCTCTACGGTTTCAGGCCTTGTTTACATTGTTAGAATGTATCTGCTTAAGCCCGATTCACAATTGAAATAAGAAACAGTGAAATAACAAGCAACTGGTTCACAACCGACGACTAGCTGCTTATTTCATAGCGGTGCCTTAATTGTGTACTTACTATCATTGACTACAACAGCAGTAAAATAGCCGGTACCATTGTTTTTGTTTTGATTTCCGTAGTTGACCATCTCATATGACTCTTCTGCGTTCTGATTGGTTCGTCATAAGGTGCATTATGGGAAGTTGAAATAAGAAATGGAATTGATTCATTTCTTATAACTATTTCAATCCACTGTGACAGTGTTGTGAACCACAGCATTGTTATTGCATGTTCATATTCGCTTAAACCTTGTTGCTATTTCACTATTGCAACTCTTATTTCAATTGTGAATCGGGCTTTAGCAATAGGGGTTAAAATAGGCGTAAATTTCCAAAACCGGAAATGATAATTGTAGACGCGCTCTCCCAACAGTGTTGCAGGTCCATTATGGTTTTACTACAGGATTTGTCGGTCACGGATGTTCTTCTGCTTCAGCTCCAGTTAAAAGCTGTTCTAACGACATATTATTTAAGGCGTTATGTAGACATACTCTGCGGAACCGCCGAATCTTCAGTCTGTTGAAATTGATTTAAGATGCTTTAAAATTTATAAAAAATAAACCAAAATAGTCGACTTGAAGTGCTCATTCTTATATGTGTTTCTTTGTTACAATAAACATTCGTATAACAAAAGAAGACTACATGTCCTAGGGTATGGCGTGTTTTTGGTTGTTTTTTGACAATTTAAAGGATTTAAGGGCATTTTTTTTTTTTTTTTGGTAATTCACATCTCCAAATATGCATGAAAACAGAAACGTGGTGGATAGTGGGAATATGAAGAGATAAGATGGTTCATTTGGTGGAGGTGCCGGGTTCGATGCGTGACGTCATTTATACTGTCTGCTATATTTGTAGCGCCTACGTATGGACGGTACTTCGTGATATTATTTGTATTTATTTATTTTATTGTAATTAAGGCCAGTGTGGGCACAATGCCCTCTTTAGCCTGATGAGTGACGAGTGATGATTGATGAATGATAATGAGGAAGGGAGGAGGGGAAGCCCGGTACCGGCACGTAGCCTACTCCTGTCGAAAAGTACCAAGGGGACCATCGGCTTTACGTCCCATCCGAAAGGACGGTGTAACTTTGACCAGTCATACAGGTTCCTCCACTAACCTGGACTGCCGAGCAGTTGACGAGAAGAACGAAGCTGTTACACAAGCTTTCGAACAATCCAATCTGCTCTTACCAACGGTAACTAGTGTTTCAGAGGTGAGTGGTCACCCATCCACCTCCTGACCTAGCCCGAGGTTGCTTAACTTCGGTGTTCGTATGGGAACCGGCTAAGCGACCGCGGCTAAACCGTTGGCTTTCGTGATATTATTGATATGGTAGAGATATAAACACATATAATAGAAAAGCCATTTAGTTGAGTTCATGTGGCTCTAATTGTTGTCATTTGAACATACGATTTCCCCATCTTTAGGGTTAGGATAAGAAGCTATATTTAAACAACGGCACTCAAGTGCCACGCGAACGTTCGCAGTCCGCCATCTTGGAAACAATATCATAATAGCGTGTCGTGTTTGATTTAGTTAGTCTCTGTCAAATACTTGACGTGTTGTCGCTTCGATGTCAATAGAATCATGTGACATGTGATGGGTACTCTCGCTGCGAGTACAGACGTCTCTCTCTCTCTCTCTCTCTCGCTCTCTCTCTCTCTCTCTCTCTCTCTCTCTCTCTCTCTCTCTCTCTCTCTCTCTCTCTCTCTCTCTCTCTCTCTCTCTCTCTCGCTCTCTCAACAATGGCTAACAGATATAATCATTTGCATCGGCGGATATACATGTAAAAAGTCTTATATTTTGCTGTAAGCCCTACTCGCCTTCTATTTAGGCCTACAGCTCAAAAGTAAACTTACAGTTTGGCCTCCAAAATGGCCCTCATGATACCGCGTGACCACTAGTAGGCACCCTGGTAGGCACCCTGGTAGGCACCCTGGTAGGCACCCTGGTAGACACCCTGGTAGCACCCTGATAGGCACTGTAGCTACCGGGAACACAAACATACTCTTATCAATTTGTCATAGTTTTTGTTCATCAAGTTTGTAGTCTATTTTCCGTATTTGATTACATTATTCCTTTTTTAACACAACATGTATTGTACTTATTTTTCTTCTGTCTATTTATTTCGGTTATAAAACTGATTGACAGCGAAAACCATAAAATTTATTCTAACTCATATTGCTCGTTTTTAAATAATGATATTGTCATTATTAGTAATGATATTTCACTTGTTTGATAAGTACAGTCGTATCCACTAAGTCGGGCCCACTATTATCACGGACCGCTAAATGTTTTGTCTGTGGACTTCACGCTTCTGATTGGTGGTTGCCGTGGGGAAGGCAAGTTAGTCCTGGACTAGTGTGAGTCACTGACCTCAGTTGACCTTCACCGAGTGTCCCACGTCCTCGCAGGGTCCACAGTGACTGGCCGCGAGGACCCCAGTCAGTTCGCATGTCAATAACTGTCAATACACTTTCTCTCCAATGCGGGAACTGTGAGGGCAGAGTTTAATTAAAAGAATGAGCTGAGGAGGGGGGTGGGGAGGGGTGGGGGGTATCATGAGTGGCATTCTTCTCCCCCCTACATCTGATTGTCCGTATCAATCATATTAACTGTTTGCTTATTGGTGGAGTCGCGATGACGTAAGAACCGACGAACAAGAATATCGCTAATCTTTGGAACACCCGTCATTTAATACAATCGTTATTTACCAGGGCCGGCATCAGTGAGCTGTCAATTAGGAGCTAATGTAGGTTTATATCCTGTGAGGACAATGCTCGGAGCTGTATGGAGGAGCTAATGGAGGTTTATATCCTTGTGAGTAGGCCTACAATGCTTGGAGCTGCACATAAAGGACGCACTTGACATCTCGCTTGGATGACGCAAGGGATGTCCTCTGAACTTGACCAAGTCACTAGAGTAAATGTATCACTCTAACAAGATAAAGGGTGGTTCCAAAGACGTAAGTAGTTACCCTGTATGATTGTAAACAGTGCGTCATAGCAACGAAATACTGTATCCCAATGACAATCAGAATTCTTGTAACCGACGCTATCGGTATAATATAATTTCAATTAGTAGAATAGAAATCTATTACACTTAAAATGTTGCCTATTGTGACTACAATGTAGGAGTGTTCGAGGGGGGGGGGGGGGGAGGGAGTAGGGGGGAGTCTCACCTAGGTTAGAATTGTCCCGGTGGGGACTAAAAGTCGTACAAGATGACTAAATGACATTCCCCTATTTCCCCTTTGTAACACATTTGTCCCTTTAAATGTAATATTGACCCAACGTAATTGACCCTCTCCTTTAGCTTCCTCCAGCGGGAGGGAAGACGTCCAGGGTAGCGTTATACTTGTCGTGTATGTCGTACATCACTGAACAGTACATATCAGAAGATATCACGATCATTGTTAACCCTGTCTGTTCAAAACCAGTTTTTCAATTCAAAACGTGTTTCTTCTTATAAAAGTAGTATTAGTCTAAAATACGGCATTACAAATTAATATCTTGAGTATGAGAGAAACCTGCACACGTCTAAGCTTGAGTGGGCAAAACCGTTTACATAACATTATTTAAAAACACGTAGTTATCTCATTGCAAACAATCATAATGTAGTTGTTTGATAATACACTTAGGAAGGTTGTGAATGTTTGTGTCTATGATTACATGACTAATATAGGAAAAACAAGGCTTGATAAAAGTCGAGGGTTTTGTTGGACCAAGGTAGAGAAAGTAACATTATTAGGGAAAAGAGAGAAGGATAGGTCTGAACTGTTGGTATACATTTGTACGTTATTTATTTATTTGCATGCAAGTTTATCAAGTTAGCTATATAATATATGTCTGAGTCACTTTTTACTTCCATCCAATTCTTCAACCCATTTTTAAAGCTGGGACCAGAACTGTTTGTTATACTGGTGGGAGCTTGAGTAGACTCGGAGCCTAAGCATGATGGATATCTGTACATTCTATCCTTCGTCTCTTATAGTTATAAACTAAACACAAGGATCAAATAAAATAAACAAATACATTCATAACTGTCTAATGTCCACCCACTCAGTTCAATTTAAATTTGCCAGTTTTTTATATTTGTCATTTTATAATCAAAGACATTTAATTCTTTACAAAATTCTATTTAATGGGTCGAACACATATCGATGCCGCTTGTTCAAGTGGGCAATGTCTAAATAAATATTCACAATACCATCCAACACCGTTGGAGCTCGACATTTCACAATTGATATTATTACACCGATTTTGTCGAAAAAACTTGGAGAATGATGCAACTCCCCTCCGAGTTTTTCGGTATATATTTTAGTTTCCGAAGTTAAGCGACCACCCTGGGACTGGGAGAAGGAATCGCTCAGGATTTCATCTCTTCTCGTAGCCAACAAATTGTAAGAAATATCAAGAGTTCGGTTATACAATATAATGTAGAACAGCAGATATCAATTCCCTGGGATCAGTGTTGCCAGATGGTGCAGATCTAGGGTCATCGCGGTTGCCATACACAGCAGATACTCGGTGCCACACAGTGTTGTCAGATGGCGCAGATCTAGGGTCATCGCTGTTGCCATACACAGCAGATACTCGGTGTCGCACAGTGTTGTCAGATGGTGCAGCAGATACTCGGTGTCGCACAGTGTTGTCAGATGGTGCAGCAGATACTCGGTGCCAGACAGTGTTGTCAGATGGTGCAGCCATACACAGCAGATATCAATTCCCTCGGATCAGTGTTGCCAGATGGTGCAGATCTAGGGTCATCGCTGTTGCCATACACAGCAGATACTCGCTGCCTCACAGTGTTGCCAGATGGTGCAGATCTAGGGTCATCGCTGTTGCCATACACAGCGGATACTCGCTTGCGCACAGTGTTGTCAGATGGTGCAGATCTAGGGTCATCGCTGTTGCCACACACAGCAGATACTCGCTTGCGCACAGTGTTGTCAGATGGTGCAGATCTAGGGTCATCGCTGTTGCCATACACAGCAGATACTCGGTGTCGTCGGCACGTATAGCTAAGAAACTGTAAGAATGACGATCCCCTCCTTATCCCCACCACTGCTACCCGACCCCCCCCCCCTCAACTCTATGAAACAACAAACTGAACAACTGAAACAAACTGATTTTCAGTTACGCATTTCATTTTGTTAGGTTGTCACGGAGTTGAGGGGGGTCGGGTAGCAGTGGTAGGGATAAAGAGGGGGCCGTCATTCTTACAGTTTCTCAACTATATAAAAGGTAAAGTGTAAAAATCATTCAGGTGTGACATGTGGCATAAATAAAATATCATTGATCTGCATTAATAATTGGATCATTTTGAACATGTTAAACATTTGTATAACGGAAGATGACCTGATATGCTGTGTATTTTGTATTTAAATAATTGTATAGCATGTAGGTATTTATATAATGTATCACCACATTATTTGCAACGACTTGTACTAAACACACCATGACATGGTAGTTGGTAGTACCTGCCACGCCCTCCCTCTAAAGAGCTGTTACATGTAGTGAACCAAGGTCTACTTTTGACAGATCACTGTCTGTACATACATCGAGTGATGGACCACAGGTCATTTCATTTTAGATATGCCTATATTCCCTCTTCCTTCGATATTAATAATATGAAAACTGTGCGCACATCTTTTATTCGGCCATTTTGATTCAATTTCCTCCCTTGTGGTGGTCAAGCTGGGGATCCCAAGGCGATTTGGCGCCAGGTGGTCTTAACCAAGTTTTAGACTATCAGAGGGAAAACTCAAAATCTGACCATCGCGTTTCAACAAATATCTATTGAAAATTGCCTGTTGATGTTCAAATCGAAATGATGGAATGTATTGGTATTCCCGTGGGACAAGCTTATGCCGGCCGGCGTCTTGTGTTTGGTAATACGTGGCAATCTATCTCCGGGAAGATCCGAACTAAGCTTCGGGGGCCCTCGGAACATTCACGGATCAACAGTGGTGAAAGAGTAATTGTGCATTTGTATCATGAAACGAGGTTTCGATTTTATCAGAGATAAATATTTCAGACTTCTTCGTGCTTAGAAAACTACCCCCCCCCCCCCCCCCCCCCCCCCCCCCCCACCCCGTTCCCCGCATCATCAGGGTATGTACATAGTACAGTTACTATTCTGGCCACGCCGAAAGATGCAAGATGAGCCCTAAACCTACGGTCGCTCCAAACGGTTTATTTTTCGGCATTCACGGTGGGATTTCCCAGTACGTCCTCTGCGTGGAGTGCACCAACCGTGATAGGAATGCGCCCTCACAACGCCTGCTAACAGACGCGCTGACAGTATCACTACAATACCGCAGACATAAGAACGAGATGCAACTAGATTTAGGTTGGTAGTTGTCACGTGCGTCACTTCACTATTACATCATCCGTGACGACACCACCTTGCAAGTTAACGCTACAGAATTGACACGGCTACAAATGTTGAGTTTCACCCTCAATGACAGAAGACAAGTACGCAGGCAATGTAGGAGTGATTGAGAACTATTACGATGAGCTGAGCTGTAATCGACAGTTCTCGTGGTGGTTGTAGGCGATCTATACCCTTGATTTGATGTCTTTGAGGAATCAGACCCAACGACCATGTGAACAAACGACCTTTAAATGCCCGTTGTTTGCTAAACTTCAATCACTGACACTCTCGTTGTACTTGTACGAGACTAACCCAGCCATTAGGGTAGTTACCCTCTGATAACAAAGGGGAAACTTCATATAACGTGTACAGTAATGTAACAGGCTGCTTACTGTTTTGTGCCGGAATGAAATTAGTTAAATTGTCAACTGTACGTTTAGACTTCCAGCAAGAAAGTCTGAACGAAGTATTAGGAGGAACACTATTCTGTGTTTTGTATGAATTATATTAGTCACGATCATACTTTTCATATCCGACTAGGTGGCGTTCTTTTCTATGTTTGTGCTAAATCGCTCTGCATTTATTTAACTTACAAGCTCACTAACAGTATCTATATATAACTCATGACGGGTATGAATTCAAAGTAAGTGTGAGACATGTTGAACGCCTATCTTCTGTGATTTAATCATTGTCTTTACTTAGTATTTACCCAGTCGTTCCACAAACTCGCTTATAAAGTGTATTGACGGGATGAGTCAAGGATTGGACCCAACATCATTGGGAATAACCAAGCTGACACATTTACGTGTCTTCTTGATAAGAAAGCCTTGTTTATAAGTTATAAATTCAATAATAATAAACAATGTTGTTCACAATGTTAAGATTTCATAGGCTAAAGAAAGAGCAGGAAAGGTAAAACGTCAAACTTTGGAGCTCTAAACTAGGTACACTATTTACTTTTGAAAATTATATTCCCAACGTTTGTATGTTGTTAGAACTCTTTACATACTAAAACCAGCAACGAGTGTTACATTTGATTGACACTGTTGATAAAATGGCCATTCACGGTTGCTTGTTATTACCGCTAAACCGCGATTGATACTAATATTTATTGTTTACATTACCGCATATTCTATCGTCTTTCTTGTAAATAGCTTTAATTTATTATTAATAATCATATTCTTGAAAACACAGTGTCAAACCGTTTGAGAATGCAATCCACAAACCCGCTACCCAGGGTTTTACTTTAAACCGGAAGCTCTCAAAATAGATTCTGTTTCATGGAGTTGAAACAATTGTGTTTTGAAACGTTCCAAACATCCCCCAATACACTGGCTATAAGTTTACCTCTTTTCCTCCACCAACATCAGACAAGTCCTCAGTAATCAGTGTAAACATTTCCCGCTAATCCTCACACAAAAACATTTTTCTGAATGAAGACAAAAAAAGTTCCTTAACTTGAAAACCTTCAAAGTTTCCCTCCTATAGATTTCAATACAGTTCTCGCCACGGTTTGTAAACATGAGAATGAGACACAGTTGTTTTCCCGGCCTCTAGAGCTGTGACCGCCCATCCCTCACAGCCAACACACCCTTAACCGCAGACTAAATGAAGATTTGTGTTCGAATCGCGTTAAGTGTTGAGCATTAGCTGCTCTATGAAGCCCGAGAGCTACGGTGACATATCACGTTCAGAGGTGACAGTGTTGCCAGCTAATCTTGTCTTATACCAGGTAAACAAGGCATCACTGTATTGTGAGCCAAAACTGCATGTTTGTTTACTGCTAAGTGGTAAATTTCATTTGACATGTTTCAGGTGCCGTATGCTGCTTGCGAATGCGAGAAGTTCTACTATTCCCGAACATTAGTTTGCTATTGATACTAAAGAGCAACATAAAGACAGTCGTAAGTCTCGGCTACTCTTTTTGTGGCTTACAATGGCACAATAATCTTTTCGTAAAATTTGTTGAGGGACATCGTGTTAATTCTCTCATATTTCGTGATGATGATAATAATAATAATTTGTGTTAATAATTTTTCGTAGGAAACCTGCCCTTGGATATTTGGGAAGGAATGTCCGACGGCTGTTAGTATGACTCAATCCAGAATTCACCCTGACGACAGAGGAAAACCTCCGAAGAAACCTTCAGGCAGAATATCCAGTGGCGGGAATCAAACCTTCGACCTGCCGAATTAGAGTATTCCGTTTTACCGCTTGGACAGTCTACCTCTATCGGTTTACATTAATATGTGACAAACACATGTGTAATGTGTGTTCTTTGTGCTTGTTTCTGTGTTTCTATTGTTATATTTATTATTTCACGCCAAATGGCAGAATACGCTGTATGTGAAATATTGAATAAATAAATAAATAAATAAATAAATAAATAAATAAATAAATAAATAAATAAATAAATAAATAAATAAATAAATAAATAAATAAATAAATAAATAAATAAATTAATAAATAAATAAATAAATAAATAAATAAATAAATAAATAAATAAATAAATAAATAAATAAATAAATAAAGAAAGAAAGAAAGAAAGAAATAAAGAAATAAAGAAAGAAAGAAAGAAAGAAAGAAAGAAAGAAAGAAAGAAAGAAAGAAAGAAAGAAAGAAAGAAAGAAAGAAAGAAAGAAAGAAAGAAAGAAAGAATGAAAGAAAATATATAAATCCGGGCCGTTTATTAATTAAGCTATTTATCACTATCATAAAAGTAAGATTGTGTTATCGGAATGTCCCTGAATGCTTTCATTTTGATCTCCCCCCACCCCCTCCCCCCCCCAGCTTAGCTGCACCTTGAGCCAATAAACCCAGCATACGTTCTTATGAACTATGAGCTGAATGATAATGTGTAGCCTATTTTTAGCGATCACACTTCCAACAGTCAGCGCTGCGATGGTTGAAAGCACGAGCACACCTGATGGGGTCATAGATCGCAGCTTAGGCCGATAGAAAACAGATTAGAGCAAGTTATGATTCCTGTTAGCCACCCCGTGCAGAGTGATAGTTTGTGCATTAGCCCCTCCAGTGTCCTTTATGGGCCCGCCTAGCTGTGCCTTGCTTTCAAATTATAGCCGGCCCGAGGAAGGTTCTTTACAAATATTATGATCTTTGCAAACGAAATGTATTTTGTGCTATGGTTACAATATTTTGAGAGTCTATGTCCAAATAATTTGATACTTAAAGCAATGAATAATTGACTGGTTATATAATAAATTGTTAATAAATAAATGATTATTGATTATATAATAATTAATTAATAATGAGTAATATTCACACCATCGCCCCCCCCCCCTCCCCTAACTAATGACTATATACGCAATTTGTACTACAGTGTCTATATTGTACTGTTATCATTACTATAATAATTATTGTATTATTGTATACAGCTAAAACTCTCAAGGTATTGTATTGCAAGCTAAGTGATTACGTTATACTAGGCCTGCTAACAATGCCGTGATTTGCTGCCAATGTTGTAAGTACTTCTACTGGCCCCAACTGTTCTTATTCCCAATAGAACTTGGATGTCGTATTTTAAAACTTCGATGTTTTTTAAACTAAAACGTGAAAGTCGAATAGGATTACATTTACGAAAATATGCTAGTTGGGAAAAGTTATCTCCATAGCTAAGATGAGTAACGACAGTTTTACAGCAAGAGCTTTGAAATCATGTCAGTTTTACACCAAGAGCTTTGAAATCATGTCCATAGAAGTGGGAATATTTGAGGGAGTGATGGAGATCCAAGCAAGTTGTGAACGAGCAGCGAGTTGACGCCAGCAACAATCAAATAACGAATCAAGTAGAAAAAGAAGATAAAGAGAGGGGGGGGGGGGGGGTGGGGGAGGGGTGAGAATGGCCCTAATTTCTATAAAGAAACTAAGAATAATAATAAAAAAACTTCCATAAAAGTTTTCCCCTCCCCATTTTCGTTATTCTGCCCTTCCAACGTGTTCGGAAACGCATCCATATCTTATCCAATGACAGAATTATCGCCTGAAAATTAAACTTAAATGAAAAATGAATCGTTTTTCTGAAATGTCTGCTGTAAGAAGATTTTTAATTTAAAAGTGCTCTGCGAGATCTGTAGATCATTGCCCATAAAGAACAAATGGTGGATATCTGATTCCGTAATTATTCCTGGAATCGGAAAGATATTTATCACTGGGCTGACACGTGTGAAAACTGAGGGTTTATTGTTGAGAGGGGGGGATGGAGGGGGGGGGGGGGGACTGAGAACATTCAAAGTCGTGTAATGAAATATTCATGTCGGCCATCTCTTCATTGCAGCCCACACAAACACCTACACAGACATAGACAGACTTTCATGAAGAAGAACTAGTTGTTAATAAGAGTATGTGGCACAATGAAATTATTTCATGTTCGCATAAATTAATTTGCAGACTCCTTAAACGTGTTTTAAAATGTGATTCATTGCATATAAATTCTAAATCATATTTAAATATTTTTTAACCTAATATTGTTGTAATGTTTCTTTTGTCTTAAAATGGTATAGACAATATATTCATTTAGATAAAGAGACAGAAATTATAGCTCTTGTAGCCCATTCATGCAGTTGGTATAAAGAGTTCATTAACAGAAGAATAGTATTAAATGTAAGTAAGAATGTTATGCGTGGGCGCATGTTTGCTTATGTGTTGGAAGAACGTTATGCTAGAGGGTGTTTTCAGGAAGGGGGTCAGGAGGGGACTTAGATACAACACAAATTAATTAACAAAATGGGACAATCGATCAATTTAAATTTTACATAAGTAATAATAGCACATTATAAATGAAACTAGAAAGAGAATTGCTTCTTGGAACTGTATTTGTAAATTTATTTGAAAAACAAATATCAAAGGTAAAGGGGTTTTATTTCATTTAATTTAGTTAGGTAGAGGCGCATCGCAATCGGCAGTTTGTCTACCGTCTTTTACTGCCCAACATACTTTAGTGGGGTAGTAGAAGTTCGCCAAGCGACGCGATGACGGAGCTTTCGGCTGTCTTCGTATATCTTCGGTGAAGTAGCCGACCAATCAGGCTCCGTCATCGCGTCGCTTGGCGAACTTCTACTACCCGACTAAAGTATATGTTGGGCAGTAAAAGAGGGTAGACAAACTGCTGATTGCGTTGCGCCTCTACTCTATGTGACTCACTCAACGGTTCTAGGATTGAGTCCTTTACATTCCCTCCCAACTACCCCACCATATGTCTGAATAGTCACCTAAAGTGAGTACGAGGTGACACTGGACCCTGGACTCTTATTGAAGTGTAAGATACAATCATATTATAGCGTATCAAGCGTTCATAGGTCTAGATTCCAGGGTAACAATTTTAGTTATTTTTAGTATTATCGGGATTAAAACAATTGAAGTTCTTTATTAACGAGCCTATCATATTATTGTTCTGCATTGTAAGCAGGATTAACTCAAATAGACGGAGTTAACCAATCACACATTTTGAACACACGCTACTACAAATACAATTTTATAAGATTAATAATGTTAAATGCAACATGCATTTAATTTACTGTAAAACTCATCGCTTATATAGCTGCTTTACACAGTTTTAACGCATGGCTACGTATGGCTACGCATAGCTGCGCATGGCTACGCATGCGATGATATGAATTCCATCTTCAACATATGTTACGTTATTTATTGATTTATTTATTTAATGTATGTCCCAATCAGTTATAAAACTGATGTTCAAAGGAGGACAATAAATAGAACTATATGCAGAACTTGCAATGAAACAAAAGCAAAAACACCGAACATTGTAAAAATTGTAGAGTCGTGTGTTTATTGCCTTTTTTTTATAAATCAGTGTTATTAGTATAACTGTTTAGATAAGATATTAAATAAACAAAGTAGAAATCAAGAATTAAGATGACAAAACAAAGGTACACTAGACATAAACATTGATTGTAAAAACTGTTTAGTGTGTGGGCCTAAACCAAATGGGTGATAACAGTAATAACGCTACAGCCTGATATGTTTAGAACACAGCAAGAAGTGTTCGAAGCAGAATTTAAAAGCCTCGCCAATCGACCACAATCCCTCGTCCGTAATCCGGGACAGATTAAAACAGTACCCGAACAAAATAGTTAGAACAAATTCAAATCTTGCGACCGCGTATTGTCATTGAGACCGCGGGCTGTGTGGTCGCGTGTGCTTTATGGGTCGGAGAATTAGCATAGAAATGAATTGGATCACATATTGAAGCCGCATGTGATGTTAAGGCCCCTCCCCCTCCCCCTCCCCCCCCCTCAGTGTTAGATGTACAACAAGATCCTTCCGGAGATCTCCCGCTAACCGATCAGGGGGGTCATCAAACACCCATCTAGGCCGCCACGTGTCGCGAACATGCGTGCACGTGTAATGTCACGTGGCGGGAGCATCGCTTCATTGTTGCACGTGAACACGGAGCATCAATATACTCGGCGATATAAAACAACAACTACGTCATTCCGATGCCGAGGACGACTCTGTAGGGCTCCATTACTTGCCCGGGACATGATCTTTGAAGAATACTTTCATTGTTGGATTTTGTCATAACATTTATTTGGGAATTCAATATAATTAATTTCTGACAATAATATACTTTTAAAACACGAAAAAATGTTATAACTGAACAGACAATTTTGAAGTTTTTAATTAACATTTAATATTTATTTAATTTTTAATTCAATTTTTATTTAATATTTTAGCGGCATCCGCTACCTTCTCAAGACAAGAGGGGAATTCTAAAACATGTTTGTCGTGTTTTTCAGTGATTTTATTATATTATTTGTCTGGTAAAGAGATGAATTAGATATGTATTGTTAACTCGGTTATTTTTTTTTGTTATGCATCTATTTTAATAAATAAACGTGCTTATAAATGTAATATGGGTATGTTATGGTTCTCATTATATTTCGAAACTCTTTCTCTCATTTATCATATCATTCTCGTCTCATGCTATATTAAAAACAAGAAATGGAATGATATTGGATTCCCGGGGTCTTTGATAGAAGGAATACTTGTGATGGAACTGTGAACAACACCAAGGGTCTTTAGTATCACAAATAGATGTAAGAGATTCCAGACAAGATGAAATACAAACAATAACCCCCATCATACTAACAATATAATACTTCCCATTTATGCAATACCTTCATTTCCCGATTATCATGTTTCCAGATTTGCCACCGGCTAAATTAGCTTGAGAATACGTAGCTAAATTAAACGTACATCCCATGTAGCTAAACCTCGTTTTTTAGATCATCGTCCTAGTATCTAGAATAAACAAAATCTTCGACATCCGCCCCAACACCTCAACCATTAGTATTATTGCCATTCTTAGTTTCAGATTAAACACGAATTGAGTATTAAAGATAATGAATCTCTACTTCAATATATCAACAGTGTAACAGTGTAACACACAGTGTACAATACAGCCAACCAATCCGTTATATGTGACGTAACATTGACCGTCTCGTATGAACGAGGACCAAAAATGAAAATATTTTTACCGTGTAAAAAATAAATCTCGATTTTTTATGTTTATATTGTTGAATGCAAATAGCTTACCCTGTCGACTTACCCTAAGCTTTTTGTTTTTACAGGTTTATTCAACCAGCTTGTTTAATAAAGTAAAACAACAAATCAATCACAAATGGAGCTTGTAGACTTTCAGTTTTAAGTGATGTTTGTCAAACAAAATATTGTCCTATGGAAGCACTTTATTTCGGCAGCTAACTGGAGAAAAACAAATACAATTTGTTGTGTATTGTTTTTCCTGTACGGAATGTAATATCGGGACAGCCAAAGTAAAATAGCAAATCAATCACTAATTGAGCTTGTAGACATTCAGTTTTAAGTGATGTTTGTCAAATAAAATATTGTCCTATGGCATTACTTTATTTCGGCAGCTAACTGGGGGAAAAACAAACATAATTTGTATTGTTTTACCCGTATGGGATGTAGCATTGGGACAACCAGTACTGAACTAAGGATATTCGTATGGGTACCACGCACTGGTCATTATAAAGTCCTACATTATGTATTAGAAGTTATGAACAATTGCATAGTCTTCGGTCTGTAAAGGCTTTACGTTTGAAAATAACTAGCCTTAGGGCCTGTACTAAAAACATAAGGATTATGTAAACTCATTAAAGTTAAAAATGTATCTTATTGTTGTAGTTGTGTCAAGTCTGTTTTAATAGAATATAGAACAGAGGTTAAAAAATGACTGTAATTGAACAAATTACTGTTCTTATATAAGAACGATGAATTTATTAATATTACAGTCATATTATTGTATACATTGATTGTTAAATTGTTAAAATTAGTTCTTAAAATTTGTGTAACATATTTTGTATGTAATAGATAGATTTAATTCTTTAATTCCCCTGAACAATCACATTCAATACATGTCAATAGTTTTCTTCTGCGAATCGGCCATATACACACGTGTATGTATACTTTTAAGTTCGGCAGAGAAAAATTCGAGATCCTCATTGCTGCATTCTCTCCAACAATCATTCAGACACACCCACGCGTGTTTGCTATTTCCATCCATCTGCCCACCTGCCCAGACATATACAAAATATTGAAATAAAAAACTTTCAAAAATTTAAATCTGAAGCTAAAAAATATGTATTTGAACATCAATTGTACAATTAGAAATAAAATAATTTGTAAGTAGGCCTATACTGTATATTTAATTGATAGTAATAATAAGATAGTAGTGTAAGTGTATGTATGTATGTATGTAAGACAATAATAGCTGGTGAAGCTAAATAAACACAATCTTATCTTATCTTATCCTATAAGCTATATCCTCTGTCCGGCCTCGTCCCAGGCAGGCAAGGCAGCCGTCCCATATCCCAGTCAATCCATGCGACGGTGTCATCTGATTATCATTTCACAGCCTCTCGAGCAGTCATTGATTATCCATCAGCTCAACACGAAGTTTCTTCATAACCGCATCACTGCTGCGGTGGACATGCTGACACGCTGCCGTGCTGACGTGCTGATGCACAGACCGCCGCCATCTTGGGACAAGACGTTCATTCTTTTTTACCCATTTACAAACCAGAAAGTTTGTCTGTCCTCATGTCAAGCATGCCATGAATCCACATGAGCCACCCCTAACGGGGGGGGGGGGGGGGGGGGTGACTTTATCCCCCGCACGGACCCTTTTTGCACTCAACTAACACTTCCTTCAGCACTAAAGTATGCCAACCAAGTTTACACACGACATAAATTCATTTGAGCTTAAAGCCTACCACAACGCAACGCATCGCGCTTGGCTTATCACAAGGAAACCGTTTTAGTTAGAAATAACTCTCATTCGGCTATAAAAATGTTAAACGAAAGGAAAAGGAAATAAATTGGTGTTTTGGATGTACCCGTGCACTGTGCGATATATGGAAATGGACATGAATTCCATAACATATGAAAGCCGTAAAGTTGAATGCCGATATTATACTTTTACTACCAGGAAAGGATTCGAAGTCACATATATAGACACAGCAGTACACACCAATCGCACAACATTCCCCCGTAGAACCCAGGCCCGTGTAGGGGGGCCACCCCACCGCCAAATAAGGCACACTTGTTGAAGTGGCTTGGTCACAACAATATCTGCCTGCTGACGTCAGGGATATCCTGCTATGAATTCTATACTTGAACTCGGAATTTTTCGATCAAGTTTGAATTCAGGAAGAATTCGTTACAGGATATAAAATAACGAAGTTACAGAATAGGCCCCCAGTCTTTTATTATTTATTCATTTATTTATGATTTGTTGTTCTTACGATGTCGGCCTATTGGTCGCCTCTCACGACAGGCAGAGCTGTTCTGGACCACTTCTACCCCTGGCTCAGACGGGGTTCAGCTCTTTAGGTGGATCCACAACAAAACCCTCTTATTCACTACTTCCCTGCCACACTTTTCGTACACAATTACTCCAGTCTTTCAAGTGAACGTAATATTGGGTCGATGCTTGTCAGACGGGCCGTGCAGACTTGTTGAGACAACCTCAGGCTACCTGGAGCCATTTGAGGTCACCTCTAGGGAACAAAGTGCATAACACCAGATGTAAAACAAAATTGATCAAAATTCAAATGCAAAAATGTCGTAACTCTTGCAAGTGCTCCCCGATTGGGTAAAACCACATTCGTTTCAACTGTAGAGCTTCGCCCCCACATGTCAGACTTATTCTTGTTAAAAAGTTTTATGTCCCAGCAGGCGCTGGTCTTGGTTCACAGGTAAACTACTTTGTCCTGCAGGGAGAAACAAAACACAATGCTGCGTGCTTTATCCCGAAGCTATGTAAATATATATCTATGGTTTGGTTTTATATTCAATCCAATTCCAACCAACTGCCTCTAAATGTGCATACGTCTATATCAGGCACATAAGAGGGATACATTATCTTTGATTCGAGCAGAGATGCTCAGTGGTTATAGCTACGGCACTTGCACACTCGCCCTCAAACTAATAGAGGGATTATTATAAATATGTAGTCCTACCTACTTGTGCAGGAATGTCATACCAAGGTATGGGTGTAAGTACATTTTGTTACCAACCTGTTCAAAAGTAATATACAGATTTTCAAGAAACTGTTAAAAAATAATATGCCTATTTGTGAACAGGTTCTTCGTATTATTACGACGAACACTTTCGACGGAAGTAATTTATTTGCACAATTAAAAAATGGTACATTATTTTTTAACAGGCTTGGCAAATGCATAACTTTTCCAAATCATCGAAGTGGTATATTTTTTTGTTTTCAGGTAGTGTTAAAGCTAATCTAGTAGAGTAATAATAATGTTATTATGGGTCTTTCGGTCGCCACGCTAGGATGCACTCTCGCTTCATCTTGGCCATTGGGTTTGAAATATAGAACTATACTACCCTGCAAACATTTGATATCCTGAGGAAGTGATTTTCTGTACCTTTCGGGTAAAGCATAGGCAGGACTTCCGTCGGACTACCTGTGGCCTGCCCTAACAGGAAATTACCCTCAGATTACCTTTCAGGATGGCCCACGGAGGAAACTTTTTAAATTTATTCGTCCTGTGATCTGCTCTTAGCGTCTCACTCCCATGTTATAAGTATATGAGAAAGGTACTCCTGAGGAGTACCTCTCATCCCGTAAGGGTAGTCCTCAGGATAACCTCAGGAGCGAAAAATGTTTGTAGGGTATACATTGGGTTTGAACTTTGAAGTATATTTCAAACCCAATGTCTTGGCTCAAGAGGGATGGTGCAAATGATAGATGAGAAGGAAGGCAGGAAGGAAGGAAGTAATAATAATAATAATAATAATAATAATAATAATAATAATAATAATAATAATAATAATAATAAAAATAATAATAACACAAAAATCACATGCAACTACCCTATAGTAGGAAAGTTGTGCAGAGGAAACACACAGAATAGATGGAAGGAGACAGTCAGTAGGCAGACAGCAGAAGAGAGGAGAGGAAGAGGGAGGTGAAGAGAGAAGAGAAAGGAAGGTGGGGAAGCCAAACCGACCCTACCACTCAGGCAGGAAACGGGGATTGGATGATGATAAAGATGTAAATGGAATCCATAATGATTTTTTTATTTGAAATCAGAACATTTGCTAGTTTGATTAATTACAATATCTTTGACGCAAAACAAAGTTATAGCCTTTCGAGCTGTTTCGGAAATATCAATTCGAAACTACAAAGAGCTCAATAGCCAATCGACAACTCAACGAAGTTAAAAGTTTAGACGCACATTTATTGATTTTCTGTCATATGTTTTTGTATTTGTTTAGGGTACAGTGCCATTTAAATTGTTTCTCCAAGTAATTCGTGTTTAGCCCAGAAAAAATTATAATGTAAATTTAACATGCACTTTTAAGTAAACGCTTTTATATAAATGCATGCGGGGAACTCTGAAATTTGCATATATTTAAATCTTAGACAAAAATGTCTGAGGTGGGCAGTTTTTGGCGAACCAAGTGCCAATCTTCATACGGCTCGTGAACCAGAAGGCTCAAGAGAGAAGGGAAGTTGAGAAGTCCTCCCCTTGGTAGAAACTTCTTTATCGACTCTCGAACTGAAGGCGGACGGTGGCGACGCCAGTGGCGACATGGGGTACTTGCTCGCAGTGTTGGTCAACCCTCCAAGTTCAAAATTAATGGTGAATTGCGTTCAAGTTGGTTTTTGTTCAAGTCGAGTGTGTAATAAGTAAAAAATACTTGCTATAGTTGTCTCAAAACAACCAACCGATAATCGCGTCATAGACGAATGGTTCGTGGCCAATCAGCGAGACCTGGTTTCAATTGCCGGTCTCTGATTGGCCACGACAGATAGGAAAACCTGTAGACGAAAAAAACGCAGCAACTTAAAAAAAAAAAACTACTTACGGGGAACTTGTGATTATACCCACGTAATTAATAGTAATAATGTTTCTAAGGAAACCTGCCAGGGGCAATATTCATGTGACTACCTCGGTGTTGCGGTATTTGAAATAGTTGTGAAAGAATATCCGAGGGCTGTTGTATGACTCAATGCCAGCATTCGCCTTGTGACTGAGGATATTCACGTAAACAGTGAACACCTGTGACACACAAACTTGGAATTTTAAATATTAAATAAGATTACACATATTTGTTATCATTCCTATGTCCATCCATACAATAATAATAAATTGAAACAAGCTTGTATAGAAGCATTATTTTATTACCATTATAGAGATTTTCGTCCGGTAACAACCACAAACTTAGAAGTAGTTTGGTCTTGAGTACAGTAGGGGGAGGGGGGGTGACCCCAATACTCTCCTCGGCTTTCCTTTTCTGAGAAACTCTTCATTATACAACCACCACAGCAAGGGTCCGGCTTTAAGGTCAGTATATAATAAAAAACATCAAACATATCGTTAATGTGTGAATAAGGTGGAAAAAAAGAGTGGCGGTGACGGGTCTCGAACCCCAGACCTCTAGCATGCCAAGCGGAGACGTAACTGCATACGCCATAGCACAAGATGATACTTGCAGAGGTTACCCAGGTACAAGGCACACTGCTCTCGATGTTGTGCATTGTTTGGGGTATTCAGATAGCTTATATCATAACCTCCTATAGACGTCTGAACTCCTGATACAAAGCCACAGAAAACGCAGTTTTGGGACGTTTGACTTGGTTCATTCACGTTGGGTATCTAACCTCCTATAGCCGTCTGAACTCCTGATACAAAGCCACAGAAAACGCAGTTTTGGAACTTTTAAGACTTAGTTCATTCACGTTGTTAACATCACTGAACAGCCAACATTAAAACATGTTTTCTCGGCTAACCATGAATCCTAGGCAAACCATAACATGTTCAATAAGTACACTGGGAATGGACGATGCAGGAAATGGTAACCCGTGACGCTACGCAGTGTCAAAAACGTGCTAAAATACACTGCGTTTTTGAGTTTTTAATTTTTTACAGCTATATTATTTACTTGGGAGATCTTAAAGTTAATACCCAAGGTAGAACTAATAATTTTCTACTTTGAAAAAAATCAACGTGTACCTATGTTTGTTGTGAACGACGTCAGGCGTCGCCGAAATTTCAAAGATTTTCTTGTCAAGTTCCACTTTCGGTACCGATTGTGGATGAACGGTGGTACCTAGTTAGTCGTAGCGTCGAACTTAAGGTCAGTAAGAATCCTTGGTGACGTAGTATGAGCGTCGGTAGCGTCGGTTTACACAGGTCGTGGTGAGGCAACGCCAACTTCAGGTAACCAACATAGTAGATTTGTTGAGGGTTTTATTTTTTTACGGGTAAACGGTTTGAGATAAAATTTTTTGGTTGTCAATTCCTTCTTATTCATGGCTCTTGTGATTTTATTCGTATTTTTAAAAAAATAACAAAAAATAAAAATTTCAAAATTCTCCGATTCTGCTCTTCTGAGAGAAATTTTGAAACTTTGGGCGCCTGTATCTCTCTGTTAGTATGACCCCCAGCATATTTTCGTTTTCAAAATGTCTAGATAATTAACGCAGAAAAAATTAAAAAAATACAAAAACAAATTTGGACCACTTGTATGGTAGCTACGAGCGCTTGAAAAAAAAATTTCCCCTATGCCCTTCTCAACTTTGCTTGTCTGAATATGGAAGAAAAAAAGACTGCCGGGGACGGGTCTCGAACCCCGGACCGCGAAAACACTGGTCGGCGTCGCTACCGCCTACGCCATGCCACACGATGGAAGTTGGTTCGCTTACACTGATACATAACACACTGCTCTCAATGAATGCATGTATGTATCTCGCTTCATTCTTATTGTAATTGTAACACCTAACATAGATGGATTTACGAACAGAGAGTCTCATTGGATTTAAAAAATATCCAAGAAAACGATCTGAAGATAAAAACTCCGAAAATTGAGAAAAAAAACGGCGTCAAATTTTTTTTCAATTTTCGGAGTTTTTATCATCAGATCGTATTGATTGATTTGGTTGATCGCGAAACCGTAAATCATTTGTGAAAACAACGAGCTGTTTGACAGTTAAAAAATAAACCGTGTCCATGCACGTTGATGCATTGATATAAATGCGTGAAAATGGTGGAACAAAAAGAGTGGGTGTAACGGGTCTCGAACCTCAGACATCAAGTATTCGAAGCTACGACGTTACTGCGTACGCTCTGCCACACGAGGGAATCAGTGTTGCTTACACTGGTAAATAACACACTGCACTGGTCTCAATGTATATGGCATAGCTTGTTGTATTCAGATAGCTCGTCATCACGCCAACATTAAAACATGTTTCCTCGGCTAACCGTTAATGCAAGGCAAACATGAACATGTTTCGTGTAGAGAGTAAGAATGTCCAATGGAGAAACTCTAATCATTATTTTCTTAACCCTTTAACAAGAGAAGCTACGCGTCGTCAAAGACGTGCTCAAATACACTCTGTTTTTTAGGATTATATTCTTTACGGCTATATTGTCTATTTGGGGGATCTTTAAGTTAATTCCCGAGGTAGATCTTAAAATTGTCTACTTTGAAAAAAATCGTCGCCTCGCAATGTTTGTTTGGATTGGGTGGGGGGAAATTGGGTGTTTTATGTGTGTATGCGTCTCTCGCGTCTATGTATGACGTTTCGAAAGACAAGGTCAGTATATAAAAAACATAAAATATATTGTTAATGTGTTAATAAGGTGGGAAAAAAAGTGGCGATGATGGGTCTCGAACCCTCAACCCCAGACCTCTAGCATGCTATGCCAAGACTTTACTATATACGCCATAGCACACGATTACACACACAGGTACAAGACACAATGCTCTCAATGTTGTGAATTGTTTGGGGTATTCAGGTAGCTTATATCATAACCTCCTATAGCCGTCTGAACTCCTGACACAGTACCACAGAAAATGCAGTTTTGGGACGTTTGACTTGGTTCATTCACGTTGGGTATCTAACCTCCGAACTCCTGATACAGATCCACATCATTCACGTTCATTCACTGAACAGCCAACATTAAAACACGTTTTCTCGGCTAACCATGAATCCTAGGCAAACCCAAACATGTTCCATGTGTACACTGGGAATGGCCGATGCAGAAAGTGTACACATTATTTCCTTAACCCTTTAACCCAAGACGCTACGCTGTGTCAAAAACGTGCTAAAATACACCGTGTTTTTGAGGTTTTAATTTTTTTTTAATTATTTGGGGAATCTTAAAGCTAATTCCCAAGGTAGATCTAACAATTATCTACTTTGAAAAAAATCATCGCTTCGCTATGTTTGTTGTGAACGACGGTAGGCGTCGCCGAAAGTTCAACGATTTTCTTGTCAAGTTCCACTTTCGGTACCGATTGTGGATGAACGGTGGTACCTAGTTAGTCGTAGCGTCGAACTTAAGGTCAGTAAGAATCCTTGGTGACGTAGTATGAGCGTCGGTAGCGTCGGTTTGCACAGGTCGTGGTGAGGCAACGCCAACTTCAGGTAACCAAAATAGTAGAGTTTTTGAGGTTTTTATTTTTTTACGGGTAAACGGTTTGAGATAGAATTTTTTGGTTGTCAATTACTTCTTATCTATTGCTCTCTTAATATGTTTCGTATTTAAAAAAAAAAAAAAAATATTTATTCTCCGCCTTTATCTCTGCCTTTCTGTGAATTTTTTTTGAAATTTTGGGCGCCTGTATCTCTGTTAGTATGACCCCCAGCATATTTTCGTTTTCAGGATGTCTAGATAATTAACGCAAAAAAAATAAAAAAAATACAGAAACAAATTTGGACTACCCGTATGGTAGCTACGAGCGCTTGAAAAAAAATTTCCACATGTAAACCCTTCTCAACTTTGCTGCCTGCTCTGATTATGGAAGAAAAAAAGAGTGGTGGTAACGGGTCTCGAACCCCGGACCTCTAAAACACTGAGCCACGACGCTACTGCGTACGCCATGCCACACGATGGAAGTAGCCTCGCTTACACTGGTAGATTACACATTGCTCTCAATGTATGGCATACCAAGCTCAAACTTGGGTGTTTTATGTGTGTATGCGTCTCTCGCGTCTATGCAAGACGTTTAGAAAGACAAGGTCAGTATCTAAAAAAACATAAAATATATTCTTAATGTGTGAATAAGGTTAAGGTGACCAGACGTACCGGTTTGACCGGTACAGTACCTTTTTCAGAACACTTGTACCGGTAAACCGAGAAACACATTGAAATTACGTATTTGTACCGGTTTGTAATTTGAATTTTAAAAAAGTGTTCCGGTATTCTTTCAACTAATGATAACCCTGTCGATTGCAATAGCGCTTGGGGGGGGGGGGGGGGGGAATTATTTATTTAATGTATGGGCTATTGCAGAGCCACCGTCTGTGCGGAGGCTCTCTTCAGCCGTACAGTTGGTTACACATGTAAATACAAACAAAAATTACAAACCATTAAGTACAATTATAAAGTACAAAATACAAAATAGGTACAAACTATTTGTAACACACCACTGATACAAAATACATTATGAATAGATATAAAGAAATATGAAATAATACGTAATGAAATAATTATAATAATATTATATTAACTATGAGGAACTAAAATACATTATGAATAGATATAAAGAAATATGAAATAATACAATGAAATAATTATAATAATATATTAATTATGAGGGGATGAGGAGATGGTGCAGTATGAGCGGTAGCGTGTGACAGTGATTCACAAACACCCCTATTCTAAGTTGATGCTTTAATTAATAAACTGTCTGGTTTCAGGAGGAATGCATGATCCGTTACAAGCAGCTGGTAGAACTGGTCAAGAAGAGGAAAGAAAACGGCAAAGTGTGCCAAGAAGTTTTATAGAATTTATAAACCAATTACTTACTGTCTTAATTTATTGTTTTTAAACAAATAAACTGTTACCGTATGTTGTGTGTGTGATAATCCAATACAAAATATGCTTTTAATAAAGTGCAAGGTGTGTTAATTCGTGTTGTGTTTGGGTCCCGGTGAAATACGATTTATTTTCTCCGGAAATTATATTTTCAACAGCGATACAAATACAGAGAAAAATGATGGATTGAAATATTTCAAATTAAATTGTTTCGTTTTCCCCTTCTGAGCCTCAAAACAATTCCATTCCACAAAAATACCAACCTCTCATCCTGAGGAAGATGTACTGCACTGTCGCAGGTATTAAATGTCAAGTTTCAAGCTATTTTATTTATGGAACAGAGTTATTTTGAAAAGATTCACGCTCAGTCGATATAGTACTGTGCTGTAAGTCGCGCAAAGAGCTCGCGTGACTACCGATAGAATGCGCTGGTAGCACTGTGAAGCTAGCGTCGTTACGTCACGGGTGGTCACGGCGATAGTTTCACACCGCTGCTGTGGGAACCGTCATTTTCGGTTTTGTGGGACTCTGTATCAGGGATGTAGGAGTTGCAAAGAGGTCGTTCGACAGTAGCACCGGGAAGGTAGCCCCCATAGCTTGTGATGTATCGACGCTACCTTCCCGGTGCTCGCACCGCTGCTGTGACAGCCAATTTTCGAGCTGTTTTGTGGGACTCTGTATCAGGGATGTAGGAGTTGCAAAGAGGTCGTTCGACAGTAGCATCGGGAAGGTAGCGTCGATAGCTCGTGATGTATCGACGCTACCTTCCCAGTGCTTGCACCGCTGCTGTGACTCCAATTTTCGAGCTGTTTTGTGGGACTCTGTATCAGGGATGCAGGCGTTGCAAAGAGGTCGTTCGACAGTAGCACCGGGAAGGTAGCGTCGATAGCTCGTGATGTATCGACGCTACCTTCCCGGTGCTCGCACCGCTGCTGTGACAGCCAATTTTCGAGCTGTTTTGTGGGACTCTGTATCAGGGATGTAGGAGTTGCAAAGAGGTCGTTCGACAGTAGCATCGGGAAGGTAGCGTCGATAGCTCGTGATGTATCGACGCTACCTTCCCAGTGCTCGCACCGCTGCTGTGACTCCAATTTTCGAGCTGTTTTGTGGGACTCTGTATCAGGGATGCAGGCGTTGCAAAGAGGTCGTTCGACAGTAGCATCGGGAAGGTAGCGTCGATAGCTCCTGATGTATCGACGCTACCTTCCCGATGCTCGCACAGCTGCTGTGACTGCCAATTTTCGAGCGTTATGTGGGACTCTGTATCAGGGATGTAGGAGTTGCAAAGAGGTAGTTCGACAGTAGCACTGGGAAGGTAGCGTCGATACATCAGGAGCTAGATCCGTACCGCTGCTGCCACTAGACGCCAATTTCGAGCAGTTTTGTGGAAATCTGTATCAGGGATGTAGGAAATGCAAAGAGGTCGTTTAGCACACTATTAACTTTAACACTCACTCACTCACTGTCATGCCGATAGTCAGCATTGTCAACGGGTGGCTGGCGAAATACAACCGGGCATAACATGGCTACAAAACTGTACATATTCAATTATTAGAATATATTATATTATTTATATGGAGCTCTGCCCCAGACCCCGTCCGCGGAGTTCGTATCCACTTCGTACACTTGGGTTGTCCCGGTTTGTAAACTTTAAAATATGGTCACCTTATAAGGTGGAAAAAAAGAGTGGTGATGATGGGTCTCGAACCCCAGACCTCGGGCATGCTAAGCGGGGAGGCAACTGCCTACGCCACACCACCGCTGAGAGATTTGTTGCTGACACAGGTTGTTGCAGCTCACTGCTTGCTGTTGTCACATTCTGTTTATAAGGGCAGCCGGTTGAGTTCTAGTTGAGTCGACTATGCCTCAATGAATACTTCATTTTATACACTTATCTATCCATAGGGTAAAAATGTAGGCTACTTTAATTCGTAAATAATGTAAATATTGAATTTGAAAAGAATAAAATTGTACAAATGGTTCCAGTGTATGATTATTAGACCACCTTTGATGACTGGATTTGCAAGTCTCACAAAAATTTCAAATTTGAAGAATTGATAACACCCCATTTGCGTTCTGCAGTGTAAATGGTTGCACACATCAATTACATGTACAGCCCTAACTGATACTGGAAATAGCACGATGAAAACAGCTCAAGGAACAGAGGAGTAAGGGGATAAAATGCAACGACAAGAAGACATGTGTGACGTGGGTGGCGGATGGGAACACAAAGAAAGAAAACTGACTAATGCTTCATCACAGATTCACGTTGTTTTTGCACTGAACAGGGAATCTATAGCATAAAATGGATTTGTATTGAACTTCAAGGTTTAACTTCGAAATGGTTCCTTTATTTTAATAAACTATCACCAACATAACAGCTCTCCTTGAGCTCTGCACATTCCTGCATTTATGCATAACATTCTTAAATGCATTAAACAACACAAATTCCATTTGCCAAATCAAAACAACAATTCAATAACATTATGTGATCATTGTGCACGGTATATGGCATGGGTACATTTCCTTCAAACGATATGGCATAATAATAGTACGTATGTATTGCTAAGCACTTATTATTGCACTACATTTGGATACAAATTATAATATTGCTGAATTTATTGATACATAAATCTAATTAATATTTATAATAGTAATTTAATTGGTACAGTAGTAAGCATCAACCAGTTGTGACTTGCATGAATAACACAATACACACTTGTTTTTAGGTAACTAGATTCAGTACATCACATCACAGCACTTCCCTCAATATAGGCTAACTTTTTAATTTTTCCACAATGCAACATTTTATAAATACAACTTGTATTCAAGGTAAGCAGTGAATAAACAAATTACAGAAAACAATAGCCAGTAAATTACTGATCAGTGAACAGTTAGTCTAATGATTAATGAAAAACACATTTTATAATCTGTAACTTCACCAAATATACAACATTTTAAATTGATTCAATCAGTAGGCCTATAATATTCATATTGAGAAAACACTCACATCATACAATTACTTCCACTTTCTAAAAAATAAAAACATAATTAATGAATACCAATTTATACCCTTATCCATTCACACAACTAAGGGCCGGTATTTCAATGTCCAGTTAAAATCTACTTCTCAGTTAAATTGTTTTCACCATGACAACGGCCAATAGAAATACACCAAACTTGGCTTACCTGACAGTTAAATTTACTTGACACTTTAACTGGACATTGAAATACCGGCCCTAAATCCACAAACAACTACTCAATATATATTATCAAAATATATAACGAATACGTACACTGCCTACAGGACTACAGACGGCAGACAGACGTGAGGTGACGTAGTATTTCGTCATTCCACCAGCAGACTTGGGACACACACCAACACATCGGTATTAGTTATGTTCCCTTGCATATTTGTGAATTACCAATAGTGTACGTATATGAAAATAAACAGTGCAATGTTGTCCCCTCACAGGAATATAAAATGTGATGATGAGGGCAGTGGTTCAGCATAAACAATAAACATCAATACGAAGTGTGTCACGTCTGTCAACAGTTCTGTCTATAAGGCTTGAGCGAGCACCGTCGTACGTGTACGGCAATCGCGTGTTGCTCTAGTCCAGCATCTTGCGAATCATGTAGTTGAGGATGCCTCCGTGGCGGAAGTAGACAATGTCAACCTCGGTGTCGAAGCGCAGGATCACTTGAAAACTTCTTCCGTCGTTCACCTACAACACGATTAGGTTTTTTTTTAGTTAGTCATTCCTTATTAGTTAAGAAGTTGTAGTATATTGGCTAAGTATATTGGCTTGGTGTGGAGAAGCTAGGGACAGAATGGAAAGGACAAGGCTGAGATGGTTTGGACACATGGAACAGATGACGGAAGAGAGTATGCCTAGGAGAATATATGAAAAAAGATCGAAGGAAGAAGAAGACGGGGAAGACCAAGGAAGATATGGAAGGTAAAGATTGCTGAAGACCTACAGACGAGAGGAGAGAACTGGGAGCAAGTAGAGGAAGTACGATGGTGGGAAGATAGGAAGAGGTGGAAAAATTTGGTTGTGAAACCCAAGCTGACCCTGCCAGAAGCAGGAAACGGCGATGGATAATGATGATGAGGTAAGAAGTTTCATTGTTTACACGCTCCTATAACAATCCGCTTCGACCGGCAGTTGTAAGATTGTGGCACTCAATATGACTTACACAGAGACCTGCTGAATTTAAACTCAATCCACATCCACAAGTTTTTTAAATCTTGATCCGCACCCTGTAAAGTTTTCTTCACTTTCTGAAGTAATGGCATAACTGTGGATTTCCATGGAGATTTCAACAAGAAAGTACAGTAATGCACATGAATTTTTAACATGTATGTTGACTACTATAACTCTAGCTAGGTATACAATGTTAGTATAGTAAGCTTGCTCATAAATCAAATTCGTGATGCTGAAAATTGAAATACCGATTACAGTAGGTACAAATTTTCTTCAATAATTTTTGGGCTTTACTTCTCATATTTTGGCAACGATGCTAAGTGAGATGATGCATGTGTGATTAGCCAAACCATGATTCGAACCTGGAATGGAATGCATGAACCACGGTTTTCTAGACCATGCAACGCCTAATCAACTGCAACCAACTATACTAGGCTACAACTGCAACTAAAATATGTTTGAAAAACTTGTTTTGTTGCATTACTTCATCGTGGTGTGTTATTCAAGTTTCCAAGTTGATGAAAGACTGAAACAAATGTTTCAAAACAAAAACTTCTTTTAGAAACATGTCCAAAATACTCCCAACACTTCCATAGTAATTGTGAATAAGGGCTCCGTGTGTCGGCACAGAAAACATTATTCGAAGACATTTCACGTAAAATGGCCAATAATAGGTGATGAGATTCGAATCACGTGATGGCTAGAGATGCAAGTTTTTCGCAATGCACGATAAAACGAAAAGTGTAACAAAACACTCTAGAGTGCTGGTTTCAACATTTCTTTACGTTATGCGTCACTGGGATTCAGATTCAAATCGCGAAATAACACCATAAAATGCTTATAAAACGAATTATGAGTTTATTCGCGATATAACACCATAATTGCCACTTTCTAGCAAAATAACACCATTATTAACAGTAATTCGTAATTTTGTATTCCCTTCCGCTCAAATCTTCACAAGAATTACGAGATAAAAAGCGAAAATAAGCAGTCCGCACCATCACCACTTACTTCTCTGCAGTCTAATCTAATCTTTGACGCCCATCACTGTATATACATTTAGGGCCATACACATATAAAATTTTAGAAAATGTAACCTTTTTTAGTTTTATCAATGATTTTATGTAAAAACATGATTTTCGATTAATAAAACAATAACACCACAAAACACCATAATTCTCAATTTCTCAAACGAAAAGTGAAGAAAAATAAAACCATTTTCTTGCATCTCTAGTGATGGCACCAATCAATACTGGAAACATTTATCCGTGAGTCGCTTGCTTTTGAATGTCATAAAGTTTCTCATACAGACCTGGACGGTGAGTTGTTGCAGAGGGCGACAGTTGGGTGGGATCGAGATACTGAACGCTTCCTGTCCCGTAAGTCCAAGCGAGTCAGCCGTCTCTCCCGACAAGTATTGTAGGGGAACAATTCCCATCCCGACCAAGTTGGAGCGGTGAATTCTCTCGTACGACTCAGCAATCACAGCCTTGATTCCCTGTAACAAACAATACTACATATAACACAACCACAGCTTTGATGCCCTGTGACAAACAATACTACATATAGCACATCCACAAGATCGTCTCGCTATGTTAAAGAATAGAATAATGTTTTGACACGGTCTAATGTAGGGTATGGATTTCATTTCTTTGTTTCACGATACACTTAACAACTATGTCTACCATTTATTTATTTTAATATATTGGTGTGGTGATGATATGTGAGTCTCTATCTCTAGGTTCGACGTGTTATTAACGCGTATCAAACGCTTTGCTACGTAGATACATACTGTGGCTAATCCAACTCCCAGGAGAGTTGGGAGTTGGAACCAGTCTAGAATGATATTAACCACTTGACAGTCAAGTTGTCGCGCTCCAAGTTCTCCGCCCACGTCCAGTTATTTCAGCTCGCATTTAGTAGACTCGGCAAATATTTCTCGAAACAAGTGTAAAAAGAAACGACTAGTGTAAAACATCGGATATTAATATATCTTCAAAGTGTTTAGCAAACTTTCTTGTACGCAGCAGCATGTGATTCAAACAGCATTGTTCTAAATAAAAATTAAAAAAAAGAGCTGTGCTACAAAGGATTATTTCGGGCATGACAGTCGTGTGGTTAACACAATGTTTTCCCTATAAAGCACTAATTTCTACTTTCTTCGATATTAACGATATATCATGATAATTGACGTTCGATATTGATAACCACATTTGATACCAATGCCAATCCATACTAATTAGTAATTAGCCTGGCTGATTTCAGAGGTACAATTGAGTTATGTATGTTACCAGTAGGAATGGTCCTTTAGCGGCCCAGTCTCGTGAGGAACCCGAGCCGTAATCCTTGCCGACCAGAGCGATCAGTGGGACTCCCTCCTGCTGGTACCGTTCAGAAGCATCAAACACGTCCATCTACGAACAACGAGACAGTTAGAACAGGGGATACACACAGGCGGGTCACAGACAATGCCCTATATACTTATGGGTAGAAAGTATAAACAATTTTAATAAACTACTCCAGGACATTAAAGTAACAATGAACAATGGTAAAAAAGAGATACTGTACCTATATAAGAGTAAAGTAAAACAATTAATTACTTTTAGTACAACATGGTGTTTATGCTCTAGGCCTACATGAATTTCTGGACTATGCATAATGTTTCAGATGTATTTATTATATAGATGTTCTCCTTTGTTATAGTATGTATGGTATTTTTATGTACGGTGAGCCAGGTAAAAGTTATAACACCTATGTGGACTGACTGTTTGTTGTACATTCATTTAGTTACAGAAAATTTGACAACTTTCAAGACTCACATGTCTGTTGAGTGTGTAATTGCCGAGATTATGGCATTAGTTGCTTCTGTTTACACTATGTCCCTGGGTCAACCAATCAACTAATCAACTTATGAATAAATCATATTCATTGTTTGTATATATATTAATATACCTGAAAAGTGAAAAATCTTAATGCGTGCAAGGACCCAGCGCTACTGAACAAAATGTGTTACAATCAAGGTGGCAAAAGAAACTGATCTACTATTCATCTGCACGAGAGGAAAGGCCCTGTTATGTGCACGGCAGTACATCACAGTATGTACCACTTCAAGGCCCTGTTATGTGCATGACAGTACATCACAGTACGTACCACTTCCATGGACGGAATGTGCAGCGTCTTGGGTCCAGCCTTCCCGATGAACTTGTTGACCAGACGAATGTTGGCGAAGGTGCCTCGAGCCATGATGTCATCGTTGCCGCGACGCGAGCCGTACGAGTTGAACTCTCGAGGAGTGAGCCTGAGGAAACACGAGACGTTACACTACCACGAGATAATTACAACTGAATACAGTAGTATACTTAACAGGTTTTATATTTTACTAACATGTTGCTTCCATACCAGGAATGTAAAAGGATGAAGGCCACATGTCATGTGGAGGGAGATCATAAGGAAATAAACCTACCTGCACAAGAGAGGCGATAAGCAGAGAAAACAACGGTAACCGACTAAATGTACACAAAAAAAAAAATTGCGATAGTATTACTATTTCACGTAGTAGTTGTGATAAGCAATACAATATAGACAGAGACTACAGTTAACAATTACTACAATATCATGTTTTTTCTGGGACCAAAGTCTTAAAACTGACGTTTTGAATTAAAACGTCAGTTTTAATTTAACGTCATCGTTTTGTGGTTTGAATACAGTGCAAGAGTCTTAAATATCTGAACTGGCATTGTGATACAAACTTCGTAGTTGGTTTACTGTCGTTCTCGACAATAATGATTAATGAACCAATCAAAATCGAGTATAACTCATTCTAGCAGCTCATCTAGAGTAGGCTACTACCCAGAGGGTCGTGATTGAGAATGTAGTTTTTAACCACAAATTATTTTCACATGGAATAGATGGTAGGGATCTAATGTCTGAAAATAAGCAATTTGTTTACAAAACTAGCGTTTTGATGAAAAAGACGTTGTGAGACCACGTGACCTCAGAAGTTTTTTAACTTCTAATGTGGATTCAATTCCATTACTTCTTGGCTTAGGAATAAGTAAACGGTGACTTTGGAGCCGTCCTAGCAACGAAGCACTCAATAAATTCAAAGTTGTTCTGAATCGGCCTTGTTGATTCTGGCATTTGTCCGCAGGTGTTTGCACTGTCCAATCACTGATTCATCTGTTTCATATTTGAAATATCGATCTTTGATTGGTTATCGCTCACTCGTCGATGGTGTTCGAAGCCTACAGGGTTGGTTTAGTCACTTTAAAAATTAAAGTCCCCCACTGCAAATCAGTTTAATTACTGAGTGGGTAGACTCTAAATGTGAATTTATTTTTTATTTATTTAACCCATCCGCATCGGTAAGCGGACTGGTACGCTTATACGAAACTGGCCGCGGTAACCAGAAGCGGACTGGTACGCACTTGCGCGGATAGTGGTGCTATCTAGTGTACGATATCGGAACTAATTCCTGCAATCTCTTGCTCAAGCTAGTGGCGATTCTAGTGTGCATTTCTTGAACTCTGTCGGCTTTTGTTTGTTCTTAAAATCGATTTTATCTCCGCTCATCTCGATCCGAAACTTAGATCAGCTGTCAAATTTGTCAAGATGGACTCGGGCCGGAAAGCAGTCGTTGTTTTCGGGGCAAAGAAAGTGACATTATACAGATTTTAGACGTTTTTGGATCTGATTTTAGTGACAGTGATGGAGAAGGTGTTTACAACAACCCAAACTTACAAAATATTGTGGTTTCAAATGAGAGTGAGAGCGATTGTGAAATGGACAATGACAGTGACACTATAGGCCTAGGTCTCGCGTGTAGGTGTATGCCTAGAGATACGAATGTGCGTGTTCCGGGTAGTAAAACAGCTAGGTCTACTATTATCAGTGACAGTGATAGCGATGTGGACATTGGTATGGACATTGACGAAAGTGACAATGAAGACGTATTCGTGTTAACCTTGGCGCGCGCTAGAAGTGCGTGGTTTCCGGGGGCGGCCAGCCAAATAAGGCAACTGATGCGGATGGGTTAATGTCAATAATATCCCAACGTTTTGTTTCAAGTCTTGGGTCCTGATGCCAGAAAGCTGTGAGCCCACATTTCAGGTCCCCGGGCAGTGATGGGAGCCGGACACTTATGGACAAAATACACTGGCAATGGGCTCAGCTAGCCTGATGCCCAAACAACAATCATTCCGGACACCGCCACACCGCGCCACAATCACACCGGACGAGTCCGGAGACTCACCCCTTGGAAGCCAGGAACCGTGCAGCCGGACTGTTCCGGGCGATGCTTCCCGCAGGAGAGATGTGATCGGTGGTCACAGAGTCCCCAAGATTCAGTAACACTCGGGCGTTCTCGATGGGCTTTATAACGGGCAGCTCCTGCACAGACAGATAACGTGTGAACTGTGGAGCTAATGGACATGTTTCATGCAGATACTTGAAGGTTTGGACTAGTGAAGTTATTTTTATGTATTCTTTAAATTGACAACAGGTCACAAAGACCCACAATTGCAATAAAATAAAATTAAGCAAGAACACGTACAATAGTACAATTACAAATAAATACAAATACTGGTGATAAAAGATAGAGATGTACATCACAAAATATTCACACAATGACAGTATGTCAGTAACAAATAAAATAATTCTAAGTGTCGGATAAAAGAGAAAGAAATGAACAGTCAAGTTATCGGAGTTGTCTTCTTCCTCTTTTCTTATACCCACAATTGACATCTCATGTCATCATGTATCGGAGTTGTGTAGATAGCAGACTTGAACACATCCAGTTCTATGGGAAGAATGCCCATTTGCAATTAAAGTATTGCAGGCTGATTGAATTCTGTTGATGGGAGAACTTGCACACATTGACACGAGAACGCGGAATGCTGAACATTAGACGGTTTCTAGTGTATTTTGTGAGAATGTGGAAATTAACAGATTCGAGAAGTTTTGGGCTTTTAGTATCTACTATGCATTGGTAAAAATGTACGCCTCTGTAATATTTATGCTGGAAACAGTATACACAGATAACATAGGGTGTGTTGTGGCTAACAAGCAGAGTTGGGTAAGGCTTGTGTGATGACTGACTGCTAGAATGTGTACCGACTGCCGCTACTTCGTTTCATCGATTTAAAATGCGAGCACGATTATAGATATTGAATCATAGCGAATGGCAACCCTTATATAAAACCATAAATGAATTTACTGATGAGCAGTAAATCTTCATTAATACGAACATCAAGGGACCCAAAAAGTGTCAGTTCGTAGTATAACAATTCGTAATAAAGCAAAAAAGTTAAAATTCAATAATATAGGCCAAAACAAACATAGCGTCAAAAGATCAACATTTTCCGATGGATGCATAGTAGCGTGCGGGTGCGATGTTTAGTGCGCGAATAGTAGACCTACAAAGCAGACACGTCGTAGTGAGCAAGCCAAGCATAATCACAGGATTCGCACTGACAACCGAGTTCGTTACACTGAGGGTTCACTGTACGTTGATTAGAAAGTAAATAGAGAGACCTAACGCTTACCTTAGTCATACCCTCAAAGAAGGGGGGTCTCTTGATGTACGTAGAAGCTGTGTCCCACGGGTACAGTTTGCCCCCGGGCGCCACCAGCTGTGCCCAGCTAGAGCTGCCCTACTAGAGGCTGAGAGAGACCTAACGCTTACCTTAGTCATACCCTCAAAGAAGGGGGGTCTCTTGATGTACGTAGAAGCTGTGTCCCACGGGTACAGTTTGCCCCCGGGCGCCACCAGCTGTGCCCAGCTAGAGCTGCCCTACTAGAGGCTGAGAGAGACCTAACACTTACCTTGGTCATGCCCTCAAAGAAGGGGGGTCTCTTGATGTACGTAGAAGCTGTGTCCCACGGGTACAGTTTGCCCCCGGGCGCCACCAGCTGTGCCCAGCTAGAGCTGCCCTATTAGAGGCTGAGAGAGACCTAACACTTACCTTGGTCATGCCCTCAAAGAAGGGGGGTCTCTTGATGTACGTAGAAGCTGTGTCCCACGGGTACAGTTTGCCCCCCGGCGCCACCAGCTGTGCCCAGCTAGAGCTGCCCGTCTCGATGGAGCTGTAAACCTCTCTGAACATGGCGGGGATAACGTGCTGCTGCTCAACCGCGTGAACCTCGTTGCGCTGAGGCCACACGTCGCGCAGGAACACCTTCTTGCCGTCGGCAGACACTCCTGGAATAACACACGACTTATGGCAGACACTCCTGGAATAACACGGGACTTATGGCAGACACTCCTGGAATAACACGGGACTTATGGTAAGAATGGCACCAAACCTCCACACCACCAAACCTCCACAAATCCACTACTTGTCCACTCGTATTGTGTAAGTATTAATAGGAACATATTTACTGCATTTTAAAATCAGTCTCATGCCTCTATTCTGCAATAGCTGCAGTCTTTCAAGATCACCCAGGAACAACTGGTATAGAATCGATGCACAAAAATCAAAATGTGGTTGAACAATTGTAAGATATTTTATTTTGTTTTACCATGGAGATAAGTTGCTACCAATTCTTTGAATATAGCCTATTTTCTTATCTATTTTATTTTTTATATGTTCAGTGTATACTGTACATGGAAATTTAATTTGTCATCAATGATAAAAAACAAACCTAAACTCTTTTACCAATTTACATTCTTCTTCATTTATTGTGATTCTACTGCTAAACTTAAACTGATCTTTTGTTCATGGTAACAACCTATTAACTTGCTTTTATGATAACGCTTATTTTTTAAACTTATTGCACACCACTCTACAGAAATCATAAAATACCTAGAAGAAAAACATATGCTAAAACCTTTAATATTTAGGGTGGTGATTTCATTCTATTCTCTACTTTACCCAGAGGCTCCGTCTCAAAGTCGATGTCAATCCGCCCTGCGATGGCGTAAGCAATGACAAGCAGAGGCGATGCCAAGTAGTTGGCCCTCGTGTTCGGATGGATTCGGCCCTCAAAGTTACGATTGCCAGACAGAACGCCACAGCACACCAGGTCATTCTGAAAACAATAACACACGCATGTAACCATGCCAAGACATGAACCTTCACACATTCATCTTGCTTGCTCAAGTTAGGGCACAGTATCGGGAATGCTAAATGTAATACTGAGGGTTCACGCAGCCCAAATAATTTGTTTTTTAGTTTTGGACGTTGATAAAATCCTTTTTAATGTAGCATCCTTATATTTTGTGTATTTAAGTAAACAAAAAAAACTGACTGAACTGTGTGAACCCTTGCAGGTAACCAGAAAAGCTTGGTGGGCACCACAGCATCTGCCAGCGCTGGGATGGGGATGCCCGTCCAACAGTGCTTATAAAACACAACAGAAATGTGTTGATGAATGCGACATTGTATGAGGATGAGTGTGGAAAGCTAAAGCATCTCGAACACTATGGACAAACTGAGAAATACAGGGAGACGAAGTTTAAGATGGAAAGAGGTGATTCAAACGGACGTGTAAAAGCGAAATGAATCATGGGTAGGAAGTGTGGGAGGAAAAGTGTGGGAAGAAAGAAAACTATGGAGAGACCGGAGAAGACATTGGATGGAGTAGCGATATCAAGAGGGAAGATAAAGAAGAAAGAGGTGACGTATTATTATAGCCGGCTTAGGTAGACTCGAGGCCCAAGTGAATGGTGGGAACTGGGATTCGAAGCAGGAATAACCCACTAGACAACGAGCCACACTCTACTCCAGATTTACCTTCTCAATAGTGTCAACCATGGAGTCTGGCAGGGGTCCACTGTTGCCGATACACGTCATACATCCGTAGCCCACCACGTCGAAGCCGAGAGCTTGCAAGTACGGGATGACTCCGCTCTCCTTGAGATAGTACGTCACTACGCCCGAGCCTGGCGATAGACTGGTCTTGATGTACGGGGCGACGGTCAGCCCAGCCTCCACTGCCTTCTTGGCCATCATGCCTGGCAAGAGAGAACACACACACAGCAGATTAACATCAAATGCACATTCAGCCTTCACAGTTTGTTTTTGGTTCACGAAATTGTTACAACGCAATTCACTTTAAAATTAGCGCAATGAAGAGTTTTCTTTAATTCAAATTTCAAGGGACCCAAAAAACACAATGTTCTAAATTAAAACAACAAAGAACATTAACATCAAACCTCATATATTACTAAACTTTCTGTAGAGACGTTATCTATCGTTTGAATTAAACACAAATTTGAATTAACACAGAGTTTAGGGGACAACAAACTTTTAAAAAATTTGTTTTGAACATCGACAAGACCTTTTTTTAGTTGCACTCTCTAAAAGTTTACTTTTGACAACTAAGTGGTTTCAATTTAAACTTTCTATGCAGTAATTGGAGATTCACTACGAACAAACAAGGTGAATGCTATGAATTTTGAATGCAACGTTTGTTGAAACTATGGATACAAAACGAGCTTTGGTAAGTATGTGCTTACAATTTCTAATCATTTCTTCAATATCTCCCCGCCTCCACCCAAAAAGAAACTGGCTAAGGAGAAACTGGTAAATAACGTGGTTTTTCCCGAATGATGTTACCGGTTTTTCCCAAGCATGAAACTCCCTAAGTCCGTACCTGCACCCAGCATGACGCTAGGGTTGCTGGTATTGGTGCACGAGGTTATGGCAGCGATGACCACAGACCCATGACGTAGCACGTACTCGCGACCCTCGTGTATGAAGGGGACACTGACGCTCAGCTTGTCTCCCGTCAGACCGAAGCCCTTGAAGCCAATCTGTAACAACAGAGTACAGACTATATCACTTGTTGTACCGATAGAGAAGCTCAGAGATGCCCCCTTCCCCGTAATACCCAATATTCATTTTTATTGTATTCAAAATGTTGTAGGATGTTTCTTAACCATTGAGTGGACGAGGTAGTAAAACTAAAATTCACATTTTCCAAACGACCACGATCATTGCAGAAAAATACTCCTCCATGTCAAAAACAGAAATAGTGATTTCAGTATCCTCAATCAAAAAAATTTTGCCGACGACCGCTGCACCTATGAGAGATGTTTCTCATTGTTAGGGAGTATGCTGCCCCCCCCCCCCCCCCCCCCGCCCCTGATTTCGAACCTACGGGCGCCCATGACAGGAGGTTCTGATTTCGATCCTGAATCTGGCTAAATTTGTATGACAAATTGCTATGAGGTATAAATTAATCAATATTCATATAGTTTAAAAGCATTGTAAACGACTAGTGTATACTAGCATTTTATTTATATCATTTACCTTTTATCAAGTACAGCCACATCACAACACAATAATGAAAGGGAAAGCCCACAATCACACGGAACACTTGCATTCTCAGATTTGTAATTTTTGGTGTAAAATACCATAAATGTTTGTTTTTCATAATATGGACAAGAAGTAGGTATTATCAAAAACAACAAATTTGAAATACTAAAATTGTTTGGAGGAAATCGAAGGGTAAAATATTTGAGAAAGTTTTGTCTAACATTGGTAATTTTTGGTTTAGCCTACTGTAGTTCCCAATCATGTTGTATGACTCACCATGGGTAAATCCAGCTTGACTGAGAATCAAACTTTCAGTGAGGGAAACTATTTCTGGGTATTACTTTATTGATGTAGATAAATGGGGGTTTGGCCCATTTACCACAATTATTGTCACATAGGTATTATCCCTTATAATAGGTCGGGTTATTCTCAAGCCTGCTTATCTAACCGCTGAAATGTGCTTGATTCATGCACGCTGTTCCATCGAGAGTACAGGCCGACTTGTGAACGATAACACTCTGGGG
Source organism: Isoperla grammatica (assembly GCA_945910005.1). NCBI lineage: Eukaryota > Metazoa > Arthropoda > Insecta > Plecoptera > Perlodidae > Isoperla > Isoperla grammatica. Next base: position 114,710,902 of record OX246738.1, on the reverse strand, counting down.
TGTTGCTTGCATTTAGTGACTCCAACGGCCTTGGGTTTAGGAACAACAACCGCCTCGATCTCTGTGTGTGGGAAATGATACGCCAGAAATCGTCACTGCCAATACAAGGTCAAGATTAAAAAACAATGCCGCTTATTGTTGACCTGTTTCAAGTAGATAACGAATTATTGTGGCTACTTTGCCAGCCAGCCAGCGTGGGAACGTGGGATCATTCTCCAACGTTCTTTACCACGCCCTAACATGGGGGCTGTAATACTGCTGATGTGTCGTATCGTGCAAGAACAAGCCAGCCAGCATAGTTAGTCTGAGTCACATGTCAAGAATAGCATCGATGATGTCTCGCTTGACAGTGTCATTTTGACAACATCTTAAAAACACCAACACAAAGAACAGCAGCAATTTGCTGGGGGGACACTGACTAATGTGGTGGAGGATAATAGCTTTTCTGTAACAGGAAATGTAAACAGATACATGAACAATCACGTCGTTGTTTGTTGTGAGCTGTGTAGGCACTTCGCTAGCGGCACGTGTCGTGTTGGGAGGGTGGGGGGGGGGGGGGGCGGCCGCGCCAAAACTGCAAAATGGTAATAACTATTGATAACACTCGTCGTGAATAGTACCGACTACCTAGATGCTGAGTAGGTGAGATAGCCCCCCCCCCCCTCCCCCCTCATACTCTGTGAGGACTGAACCTGGGCAGGGATCACAGATAACCAAAACCAAAGATAATAATTAATAACATTTCAACAAAACAATGTTTTAGCTCCTAGTCCAAAAATGCGTATTTCTCAGGCCAGTCCCCACACAGTAATATCATTGTATCATGGGCCAGTCCCACATCTAAGGAGGTACCCTACCCTCCCGTTGCACCTACCGTACAAATAGAAAAGTAATCCCTGCTGTAGGGTGACCCTCTTTTCAGGTGACCAACAGAATGTTAGGGTGATCGTGGTTGGATTGTTGCTAAGAGATTTCCGAGGGAGTAATTAAAATGAGCATGCAAAGCAAAGTAACACCTAGAAACGAAAAGAACTCACATTAAAAGTTAACCGATAGAGGTGGCTAAGCGGTAAGACGCGAGACTCTAATTCGGGAGGTCGCCGGTTCGATTCTAGACACCGGTAATCCTGACTGAAGTTTATTTCCGAGGTTTTCCTCAGACATACAGGCGAATTCTGGGTTTGAGCCCTACTATAACAGCCCTCGGACATTCCTAAAGCTGGTGTCCACCCTATAACAGGTATTCCTACGAAAACTTCCCACGAAAAATTATTGTTACTAGAAACAAGTTAGAACAGGTTAGAACAAGGTAGCGTCGGCTTGTTATGAAGCGGGCGCCGGACCTAATGACCGTTCAGCGTTCTTCCTGGCTCGGTGGCCGGTGGCTCCGGTCTTCGCTTATGAAAATGTATTTATTTTTCTGGTATGTTTCATTGCGTCATGTCTCCCCTCCCCCCTACAATAATTTCATTGAACATAGATCCAGGTTAAACGTGTATAAATATTACAGGACCAATTATTTGATTTTACACGCCTAAATAATTGTTTCAAATAAAATAATAATATTATGTAATTAAATATCACAAGTGCCACAATTCAATATCAATAATGTCTATATCACAAGTGACTTCCCTCGCAATTTGCCAGGTTAGACTACAAAAATGAACGAAAATTGTACATAAAATCATCAAGAAAAAGGAAGAAAGGCATGTGTGCATTTACCATAACACACACGAATATCATCAATTGTATTTGCTTTGTATTTAACAGTTTTATAATACATAAATATTTCCAATAACGAAGCCATTACAATTATTTTCAGGGGATGTACAAAGTATAAAATGAAATCTTTTTGGACAAACTCATTTGAAAGGGAGCAACCCGCAATGTACTGTACGTGACAATAATAATATGGTGATACATAGTCATATCGAATCATGTTATGTTTATCTCGATCAGCATCGACTCGACTATTGAATACGAATGTAAGCGAATCGAATGAATCAATGGTTGGTTATAAATAAGACACAATAAGTTAATAACGGTGTTGGGACTGAAATATCGCCGTTATATGTTACCGGTAAATCCCCACTCATCCGATAAAGTCGAGTAACAGTGATGCGATGCTGAGAAGATTGACCGAAATAGTACGTTGCAAGTAAAGGACTTCCCAAGCAGTCGTATTGGGGGGTGGAGGTGATCATGGGGTAGCCGAAGTGTTGAGCTACGACGGAGTGGCTGGATAAACCCACACTATACCGGTAGGCCTAGACCACAGGCCCGTCCATGACAAACAATGATATCTTGCCCAAATATTTAAAGATAAGGAAGGAAAAAGCAGATTGAAATAATTGAATATTTATACTATATTACTATTAATGTAGTATATTTATTTAGTCTAGTATAGTATATTTAGTATATTTATAATAGCATAAGCACACAATCGCACATACAATTAATTCCAATACTACCCCCAGTCTCCTTGGGTAGTTACTCCAAGCACGATCTGTTTGTTTGTACGAGAAGGCATAGGCGCCGACTTGTTAACATTTCAGGGGGGGCTCAAAGAGATGACTCGCATACACATTGGAAACACAGTTAGTAGTTACGAAGTTTGGATAGATTTATAGAGGTGCTATAGTTCAGAGAAATATCCAAATCCTCCTTGAAAAAAACGTTCAAACTTCTCTGTCAATTTTTGAAGTTGCAAATTGTTTCAATTTGGTCATGTGATTTATTACTTTTACCTAAGACCCATTTCGAAAATTTGATCACAAACTTGAATACGTACTTACAGATATGTCGTTTGGTAATCATGAGTGTCACTGTCATGGTCAAGTCGACGGGGTATTTTCCTTTTTCTGCAGAAAGGTTGGCTCTACTAAATAAAGCTTGTGAGCTCGACTGCAATTTTTCCCATCCCTAAATATCCGTCACGACGTAATACTAATACCTCGATTGCCGTTGTAATTGTGGCGATGTTAGACTGTGACATTTAAAAATAGAGACGAAGTAGTGCTTTGAAAAATTTCGACTTTCACTGATCGTCAAGACGTGAAATAGTAAGTTTCAAACTGGAGAGTTTTGACAGAAATCCATTGGCTTTTCCAGCCCCATCGCCCTGGCCTGTAAAGTGAACGTCTTGCAAAAACGGTAAAATCTTTTGAAAGTAAGACTCGGTTTGATACAAAACACCATCACCGTGATGGGCAAAATCCCCGTAATGGCTTTTGAATCGTCATCTTGAAATTACTTGGATTGCTAAACTTCTTGGCGAGTTTCGAACGAAAGTTATAAGTTCGCGCATCAACATGAGAAAGTCTCGTATTTTTTCTATGCGTTGCATTGAATTTCAGGGGGGGCTCCGCCCCCCTGACCTTCTTCAGGGGGGGCGCTAGACCCCAAGCCCCCCCGTAGTCGGCGCCTATGCCTGAGAACGTTCTGGTCTGCAAGTATCTGATATTTCAAGCTAGAAATCACAATATTTTTTAAATTTAAATTCAGAAAAACAATAACAAAAAATTTAATTTAAATTGAGAGAATTATGACCTGATGACTAAATCGTTTTTATTTATTTTTATTATTATTATGAACTTTTTCTTCAAACAAAAAGTACAAACTTCAAATCTCAGGGGGGGCTCAGCCCCCCCTGAGATTTGTCAGGGGGGGCGCTAGACCTCAAGCCCCCCCGTAGTCGGCGCCTATGCGAGAAGGTGCAGATCAGATGCCTTGTTTGTGTTTCAATGAGTCATCGTAGGCATAACATATTCCAGGAAGGGATAATGTGTCATTCACTGGTCATTGCTAAACCCTCCACACGTCACGTGGGCCTACTCACCACTCACCACCGAGCGACACCGCACAAAGAAAATATGCTACAAAACAGAGACTGTCCGCTAACACGACAACTAACTATAACTATATTGTGTGACCTGTGCCCGCAAAGAGGGCTCCAATCTTGCTCATTTCATTGTCTTGCTCACTTTTTAGACATTCTTTGTCTGTCTCCTCATTCTCATTCATGCAGGCCCTCTTTACGACCTGAACGCCTCCCCCCCCCCCCGTTTCCCCCCAAACCCCCAAGTTATTTCGTTTTCCCTTATGCCGACCCCGCCGATGTGTGACGTATCTGATTCGGCCGACGTCATGCATCTAACCTAGCTGTCGAGTCGTCATACAACTCGAAATAATAATCAAGTTGCCACAACGTAAATTCTCATAATGTTACCAACTTAATTTTATATTTCTCTAGTCCCTACCATCTGATTGAAACACGCTCATTATAGGGATCATTTACGACCTTCGGTTGGTTACCTGGAACGGTGGGCGTGACCAATGTGACTTGAGCACTCTATTATAAGCGGAAGACTTCATATACGAATAGAAAACGCCAGGACTCTGTTGATTTTCGTTGAATCCGCGTGCATGAAGGGGGTCGTAGATAAGGATTTGAGGCTCGGTACGCAATGATAGTAGAGGACAAGAAGAGAATAGTCTATAAGGTGAAATTTTACCCCGCTTTCTTTTGAGTATAATAATATTAAAATTGTAGACCTCGAGAGTATAAGAATGAGGGTTTGTGTGTATTGATTGCCTCACCGCTCACCCACTCCTTCAGAAGCAGCCCCCCCACACACAATACCACTCTCTACCGTCTCATCGTAACTATGACGACTGGGCTAAAATCCCTGTCAAGACACAAACATAATAGAATCATAAGTCTCATAAATGTTCTAACGTGGGATCCGATCGCGAAGAGGCTGTGTGATTATGAACATTGAACAGGAGTCAACATCAATAACGTTACTCGATAGTTACGATTGTAAAACGAGTCTTGAGACCGTTTTTTTTTTTATCAGATAAACATTTAATATACAACAATCAAAGATAGTTGCAACAATGGAGTTCCCTAGCATTAGTAACAGATTGTTTGTTGGCAAAAATGACTAATGTCAGAGAGCCACAGCGGCATCACTCGTAACTTCTCAACTCTGTCCCAGGCTACTAGCAATACCAAAAGACAACAATGAAACAAATTAATTGAATCAATGAACAAACAACAAGCTGTCAAAAAATAATTTCTTCTGATTTTGGAAAACAAAACAAAACAAAAACAAACAAATACACATACAAAACTTTCACTTAGTCTTGTCCATCATTAAAAGTTTTAAATGCAGTGCGTGTAAAGTGTATAAAGTGTAAAAGCAGTTACTTTACTATTGCTACACTTGTTTTTATTTGTATGGTTGCAATTTTATTGTTTTGACAGCTGATTGTTTGTCCATCAGTTCAATTCATTTGTTCTATTGTTGTAGTGTAATGGTACGGTTGGCACAACATAAGGGTCGCAAACAAGGTTCCGAATTACAAGCTTATCAGTGTATGGGGGGCGGGGGGGGGGGGGGGAGGGGGATAATATTATGATAAACCTTCCAGTTCCACACATAAACAGGTTTGGAGGTAAAGCGAATATCTTTTTGGTGACTTCTTTCTAAATGGGAACCTATAAGAACCAGAGAAGCCATATCGTAATCATGTTGCTACTTGACCGGTCTCATCTCAACATGGTTGGTCCTGTCTTCAGCATGTTGTTAAACCCGTGAGTCATGATGTGTGACGCGATACTCTGGGTTATCCCTCGTTGGCTTGTTTTCGTATAATACAATGGCAACGCGAGGGCCCTATTATAAGAACAATCCAAAGAATTTAGTGATGACCAAGCTGTAAACATTGACATAGAAACTAAATAACTAAAGCAAGAGCGAAACACAGATCTCAACACTAAAACGGGCATTCGTCGTGAAATTCACGATTTACCAACATGTTCACAACGTAATCAAATTTGAAAAACACTTCCCATTGACATACTTTAATTTTTAAAAGAAATACAACAACTGTAAAACTAAAAATAACCATCGCGTGTACAAACCGTAAATAAGTTATTATCCGCTGAGGGTAAATGTATGTTTTTAGTCAAAATTGAGTGACAACAGTAACTTTGAGGAGTGTTTAGTAGTTTATCAATTATTACAATAACGAAGTTTATGTTCTTAGCAACTTTTAGGGCTACAAAATTTCACCTTATTTTGCGTAAATATATATATATATGTCATGTGAGTGACAGAGGGGTTGTTGTTGTTGTAGCACGTGCGCGAAGCTCAGTGTGACCCATGGTGTGACCCAAGGTGTGACCACAGAGTGTGACGAATCTAAGCACAAGCTGAAGAGAGCCGACCTGAGACTAAGAATAGCACCAAGTCCTACATATTATTTACATTCCAAAATTCTCACTGATAACGGAGTTCCGAGTGTTTACCGCAGCCAAATCCCTTCCGAGAATCAGTTCTGTAAATTTAGTCGACACATACGAAACGAAATAGGCTAATTGCGAGAGTCCTCCCTCCCGTCCTAGGCAGGTGGCTAATGACTAATGACTAATGACTTATGATCATGGGCGACCGGAATATGAAAATGTATGTTTCTAGTATCACTTTCATCATTCATTGAAATTGTTTCATAGTGCCTGGGAATACCTCCCCCCCCCCCTCCCCCTCACACGGTGCTCGGTATTTATACATTGCATTGCCACAGAGACATTGATATTGCCCCCCCCCCCCCCCCCCGAGTGTTGACTGATTTGTGGCGCGGGGGGGGGGGGGGGGGGGGGCACTTCTTCACCTCTCATGTTGCTTCCGGCCGACATTCATATTACTCGGCTTCTCAAATTATAATCTACGGTATGTGTGTGTGCAAAAACATAAACTGAATGGGTAGGTATATAGTGTACCATGATCTAACAATATATCTAGTAACGAGAGATATTATTAGATCATGTGTATGTACTGAATACTGATAAAACCGGGGGGGGGGGGAGGTCACTTCTTTACCTCTCATGTTGCTTCCGGCCGACATTCATAATACTTCGCTTCTCAAATTATAATCTACGGTATGTATGTGTGCAAACCATAAACTGAATCGAGACCGAGACTAAATAGTGAGACAACAGAGTGACGTAGTAGGAATGATTAGACAGAATCGCCCTCGTTATCGCTCAGCTTCTAACTAAAGGGCGTAATCTGCTTAGAACTGTGTAACATGAGCGCCAGTATCTGATGTTACCTGTTGCTCGTCACAACATGCCTTGCTTAATATTGCAACAGTGAGTGACCTGTTGGCCCTGCCACAATACAGTCTGATTGTCGCCGGTCATAGACGTCTATTATGATGAGTTGCAATCATTTAAACTCAAGCTGGTGGGACAAATTATTTCAGGCAAAAAGCAAGGGAGGTTTGGGGACGAAGCCCCCCAACCAGTGGCGTAAGAAGGAATACATTTCGGGGAAGCTGCCCAGAGTAGAACGTAGCTGTAAAAAGGTGCTAAACAAACGACACAGTGGGGGGGGGGGGGGGGGGATGTCCCCTACAATAGCGCCGCAGGTAATTTTTTAAAAATCCGTATTTTTGAAGTGGTTTTAATGTGTGTTAGAAGAAGGCAAGGTGCCTCGGTGAACGGGATACGGGTTACAACGGCGCCAAAGAATAATTTGAACAATCAATATCATAAAAAATTACTATATTTTTACAACTTATAGGCCTACAATTCACCTATACGGGAGTGTTTCCCGACTAAGCAATTATAGAAATTAATATGTAAATCTACTTAATTTTTTGCGTAAATTGAGACTATTTGCAGAGTATAAATAAAGCTGGGATTTTGGGGGGAGGGGGGGGGGACTCCAGCCCTCCCCCAGCCCCCCTCTGTATACGCCACTGCCCCCAGCAATAGCACAGCAGACGTTGCGTTCTGAGCATTTCAGAAAACAATACCGTACTGAATGCAATACCGAAACACAGTCGGTTTCGTAGTGCAAAAACCAGAAAACCACCAAAAAGAATTGGAACACTGACGAGAATTATTTTAGTAATAAGTTTTGAAGATTGTTAGGCGCGATAATAGCTGTTGATAACTTGAGCACGTTCTGGACTGCAGATATTTAATATTGTAAACTAGACATTGCAATTTTTTTACTAAGCAGGACAATTGTGTCCCACGGGACGCGGGACATAAAATAGAATATCGGGACTGTGCCGCCCGCCGAAAGCGGGGCGAACGGCAAGCCTAGTCTACATTGGAAATGTTTATTTTGATTATGCGAGAACAACTTTTCCGTTACACAGCTGACTTCTCACAACACAACATTTGGTGAAGTGAATGTATGTCTGTGTACAGTGTACGGTGACACACCCGTTGTTTGGCGGCAGGGTAGCCTATGCGATCACCAACAGAGGACACTTAAGTTCTAAACTAAATAGAAATAATTAAATAAACGGCAATACATTTGTCAAACCCCCAGTGCATCAGGGGAAATCGCAAAATATAATTAACTTTATTAATTTATGTTACATATAATTGTTATTGTTTGAAATATGTATTATTGTTTAAATCAGGGACAAAACTCAGGTTCCCTTGGAATGGTTTAAGCTTGTATGGTTTCACTGTTTTGTTTGATGTACACATATGTTTAAATAATAATAAAAAATAAAAAAAACTACATTCACTACATAGGGCATGTTTACTGCATATTATTATCCATATTTTTAATTTCGTTCATTATTCATTCATTGTACATACAAAGATAAAGGGAGGTATAGCAGTTAAAAAACTAGTTCTTGTAAGCTCTCCGTTCTACTGCCTACTCCTGAAAATAAATGTATATCGATGTAAATCAATGCGCGTGTCGATAATTTCGATACATTTTGTCATTTGTCTCAAAGCAAATATATATCATTCATCGAAACTCTATCCAAGATGTTGCTAAAAAAAATAGGAATGTTGCTATATCGTTATGCGCTCAGTTAGGCGACGTAATATCACGGAATCTGTAGCGTCTAGCCAAGAAACAGGTTAAAGTCAGAAATGTCCACCAAACAAACAGAGATCTGGCTGGTCAGCAGCAGCAGAAAGCAGGGATTTACGTCCGCGCGCTGAAAAGCCGGGGTCAGCGACGGGTTTCCCCAACACTCGGCCTGGGGGTGTAGAATGCAGATTCCAATAGCCCTGTGATGAACGCACGCTTCCGTTATGAATACGTCTTGACAAGAATATGCCCAAAGTGAAAACATTAGTTTTGGCCAAGTTGAATAATTTTGATAAATATTTTGGGGAACTCGTGTGAAATTGACTGCGCAAATGTCAATATATTTAAAATAAAAGTATTGTAATATTATATTAATATTTGTAATATTTTTCTGTAGCGACGGTTATATTTATAAGCTTATATATGTCATATTGGTCACTAGGTTTCATAGGAATCCATGATGTTGGAACTAGAAGAAAGCAACTTGTGTGTAAAAGGGGCTCTGCTATAATTTTGTCCACCGTGCAGCGATGTGCCTGTAAAACCTCCCTTCCCTCACACTGAGAGCATTTCATCATGTACGGACTTGATTCTCAAAACAAAACGATTGACATTCCAGGACTGATATCTTCCAAGAAACATTGTTCGAGTGAAACGAAACACCTGTTAGTGTTACGGGTGCATGTGCACTAAACCTCCATAATATCAGCGACCAATGTGAGAAGATGGTTCTATCATTGACTTTATTACAACGCATTATTTATTTATCACAATTGAGTTAATTACAACCCTAGACTAATAAACTCAATGCTATCACTAATAAACTCAATGCTATCACTAATAAACTCAATGGTACTATGTGGTACTATTTTATTTATTTATTTCAATGCCCTCTTCAGCCTGACGAATGATGATTGATGAATGATAATGAGGAAGGGAGGAGGGGAAGCCTGGTACCGGCACCGCCGGCACGTAGCCTACTCGTGTCGAAAAGTACCGAGGGGACCATCGGCTTTACGTCCCATCCGAAAGGACGGTGTAACTTTGACCAGTCATACAGGTTCCTCCACTAATCTGGACTGCCGAGCAGTTGACGAGAAGAACGAAGCTGTTACGCAAGCTTTCGAACCCTCTATTCTGTTCTAACCAACGGTAACTACAGTAGTGTTTCAGTGGAGTGGTACTATTATAAATCCACGAGTTAGTGAAGATTATTTTGGTATTGGAAAGAATTCCCATTGAAATAACAAAACGAAATAATAAAGTAAATACAAAAATATCTTCCAACAATACGGTAGCGTAAGATTTGTTTCAAGCGAAGCTACATTGCCCGATATCCCCACAAAAACGTATCGTAACAAAATAATCAAGAATAACAATTTGCTATATTTTGAAATGTCGTCCACGCAGCCTGGGCTAATCAAGGCCAGGAGTTGTTGTTTCCCTCCAAACACACAACAGTCGTCTCATCTCGCAACCATGTTTGTTGTTTGCGGCTACAAATTCTCGGAATCTCATTCAATAATATTGTTGAGTCGTGGCTGCAGCAGTCACAGTCAGAGCGCTGAAAGCTGAAAGCTGAAAGTGACAAGATAATCCAAGGCGAGTCTCCTTTTAGTCGGCGCCACGATTATTGTCCCCAGCCTCGTTTTGGAAATGATTTTTAAAAGACCAGAGAATGAATGAATGAGTTTAGAGAGAGAAAGAAAAGAACATTTCCTGGAAGGTCAGGGTAGCGCGAGTTCAGGTGAATTGCATTCTTGTTGGTCGACCCTTTGGTGTGGCCGTGACACCTGCCAACTGTCAACTGACAACTGATTACCCTCTCGGAACGCAGATACTCTGTTCTTTGAGAATGGTTTTATTTTAGTGCGAATTACGTTTTTAAATTGACAAATGTTGGTTTTATTTCACTGATTCATATGTTTCGTATTTGAAATATCGATCTTTCTTTGATTGGTTTTATCGCTCACTCGTCGATGGTGTTCGGAGCCTACAGGGTTGGTTTAGTCGCTTTAAATTAAAGTCCCCCACAGCAAATTAGTTTCGTTACTGAGTGGGTAGACTTTAAATGTGAATTTATTTATTTATTTATCAATATTTCCTTAAATTTCCCGTGCGTAGGTTGTTATTGTAATTTATTTATATACATATATATATGCATATATATATTGTGATTAGATTGAAATTGCTCCTATTCAGTTCGGTTTGAGATACTGGGAATACGTGAAGATTTTCCGATAACTATGATTGAAATACATCGTGGAGTAAAATTGTGGATCTACATTGGCCAAATAACAAAAAGTTGAAACAATAATAATATTGAATTTCATGAAACTACTCGCTTGTCTTTGCTTTTCGTCATTAAAAACACAAGTAATGCGATTTCGAAAGTATTCGCTAATTTATAACAATTTCGGTGTTTGGCAGTGATTAAATTTTGGTATTTTCTGTTTAAAAAATAAAATCAATCAATTTATGCTCTGTGTAATAAACTGTTCCCACAGTGTTATCATTTTTCACAATTTCACGGGGCTCTGTCTATTCTGTAAGGTATAAGTTATAAACGAAAACAACCCTCGTGCTTTGGATCTTTCGAATGTATATCGTGTTTTAGATTCTCACATAATTTCTTAGCAGTAGAGAACTAATTTGACACTGGCAAACCACAAATAAAGGAGCCCGTGTGCAAGTTGAATATTTTGGCCCCTCCTCCACCCATTTGTTGAAGTTTAGAAATCTGAAATGTAGGGTGACAATATTTACTTACGTCTTACGTTACGTCGACATGTTATGTTTGGTAAGTTTAGATCGCAAATAACAAAAACCAATTTGTATACGATAACAATGTTTATATTCACAGCACTGACGAAACGTCTAGAAAAGACACGGGATTGCTGGTAAACGATTTCATCTTTGAACCTTTTGTTACTGCAAAAATATTATTTTGATAAGTTGACACGCCTGGATAGGCCTACAGACAGACAGTAAATCAAATAATTGCTAAATAAAGGCACTCGAACGCAAAAAGGTTCGCCATCCTTGGTTTACAGTAATGTATCTAGACTGTAGATATCTTGCATAAGTATCAAATTATTTGTTTTTGCATTTGTATTCATCTACTTCTGCGGCGGCGCACCTCGCCAGTGGCAGAGCTAACCCCCCCCCCCCCCAACCACTTCCGGACCATAGCCGTGCGTCAACATTTATTAAAATTTATTTGTGTCACACGCAGAAACTTATTGACCCGGAATAATGTTAAAACCACACACACAATTATAAAATGAAACCAAGGTCACTTACTTTTAAAAAACCGGTGAATTTTCGGAGTAATCCGTTCCTACTCCTTCCTCAGACCGAGGCCAACTGCCCCACATGGGCAGTTGGGCAGTTGGCCTCGGTCTGAGGAAGGAGTAGGAACGGATTACTCCGAAAATTCACCGGTTTTTTAAAAGTAAGTGACCTTGGTTTCGTTTTATAATTGTGTGTGTGGTTTTAAAATTTATTTGTTTGTTGTCTTATCGGTTGTTTTTGTGTTTTGTGAATTGTGTTTGTTTATGGACCTTTAGGCCTGGAATAAAAATAATGAATGAATGATTATAATGCGTACGTATGATATAATGGATAGCAAGGAGGAAGGAGGTCATGTACTATGTGAAATGTAATCGTTCCCAGGGTGTGTGGAGTGGATTGTACCGCTTGAGTGTCTGCTAGTGAGTCACCGCACGGCGAACATGAATGGGCAGGTAAGGCCCTACAGGTTGCCACGGCACCGCCACCAATACTCGATCACAACAATGCGACGCACTGGTCAAAGACCCCATCAAACGCTCTCTACATAACGGGCCCGCACGAATTTTGCCAGGGGGGGGGGGGGGGGGGGGGGTGCAAAGCAATCTTCATGATCATACAGTACCAAAGGGGGGGGGATGTGCGAATGAGATTCTCAGCAATAAGCTTTGACAGTATTGTATCCACCACAATCCTTATGTTCAGAATTAGATGTACAACATTAGAAATTATAGGGCACACTAGCACACATCACATGACAGGCACTCAACACAAGAAACTATTTTGACTAAAATAAAATTAAGTTTTTAATCATTTTTTCATCAATAAAAAGCAGAATGATGAAAGTGACACTATATATGATAAATATCACGTTATCACTTTCCAGGGGGGTGTTAGTGCGCCCTTGCGTCCCCCGTCCGGTCGCCCATGGCTGTCTATAATGTGCTGTGTATATGTTATCGGTTTAATCTTACAAGGGGGGTACATACTACATACATACATACATAAATACATACATACATACATACATACATACATACATACATACATACATACATACATACATACATACATACATACATACATACATACATACATACATACATACATACATACATACTACATACATACATACATAAATACATACATACATACTACATACATACATACATAGATACATACATACATACACATACATACATACATACATACATACATACATACATACATAAACCGACGCGTCCGGCGTATCTACTCAGTGGCGTAGACAGAAACATATATGGGGGGGGGGGAGGGCACAACAGCGCCGCAGGTATAACATTTGTTTATGTTATAGAGGAGTACAGGTTGTCTTCTGAACGAGATAAATTCACCCAGATTCTTGGAGGATATCAAAGGTAAATTCTACCGTTTTGACCCACCCCATTGTGTATTCAAGGAACTTGCACAAGGTCTCAACTGACCGCGGGTTCGAATCTGTGTATTTTATTCATCAAGCCGCAACTTGTTGAATGCTGCATGTTGGGTTGGGATAAAGTAACGGCAGTGCACGCTATGTATAGTATGTACTATGTATATCGAATCACGTGTGTTCTACTATCACATTCTAACTGTTAACTGTCAATATTAGTTGGGCTCATACATATCTGGGTCACCAGTGCTGACCACCGCTGTTGGAGGGGCGAACACAAATACGAGGAAATTAACCATCACCGAATACATAAACATGTTTCGTGGAATGCATGAAAGTTACACACGTTTGCTATCTGTACAATATTATGGTAAACAGGTATATAAGCAGAATTTCATTTCCAATCGCTAATTTTAGTCTCAACTCAACCCCACCATAAGTCTAATTAATAATACAGTTAACCGAGGAAAACAAAATATTCTTGAGAGGCAACGTTGCTGGTGACGGAATTGCGCTGGAATAACGTAGTGTTGTAAGGGGGGGGGGGGATCGTGGTTCGATCCCCGTCACCAATCAAACGATTGGTTGGTTGTTTGGCTTCGAATGTAACAGAAAGTATTCCATCTGCGGTTCACTGTTTTGATTCATGATATTGCCAATAGATCACATACGTAGTTGAACCTTGAAATAGCATTATTTTCCACCGGTAGACTGAGGACAATCGCTCTCTCCTCCTCCCCGTTAGCCCATTAACCAAAGAGATACAGGGGCGGGGGGGGGGGGGGGGGGGTCCACTAACTTAAATTGCAAAATTACGAAAACCAAATCCCCGTGTTTCTATAAACAACGTTACAACAAATCGGTGTTTTGAATGGGGGCCTTGCCTCTTGGCTGGTTGTAAGGGGGGAGGGGGGAGTGGAAGAGGGGAGGGATTGACGTCACGTTTCGGTTTCTGACATCTCTTACATTTGTTTGTTTGTTTGTTTTACTACATCTGCTACTCACAAACATATAAAACTGAAAAAATGGAGCGAAGGCCTCAAGTCTTGATTCATATCTAATTATTAGTTTGTTTTATTGTGATGTGAATTGTGTTTGTCTATGGACCTTTAGGCCTGGAATAAAAACATTTAATTAATATTCAATTAATTTAATATCAATTACATCTTATTGATCTATATAGATTGGCGATTGTACGACATTATAATATGTAGATTAATTTCAATTTCATTGTTATTTTCCTGTCCCATGAAAGGACGCATTATAATAACTGCATGCACTACCCTACCCAGGCTTCATCATCCGCGCCATAGGTAGGCCGCCTACTCATACTCCAGGGGCTCGTCGTACCCCTACCCCCCCTCCCCCCTCTAGTCTATATAAGCCAGCGCGCCGACCGCGCGGGATCAGTCTCACGTGGAATCTCAGTGTAAGTGTTTGTTCGGGAGTGCTGACCGGTGGCCGTTCACTGTTCGAGAGGGAGTCTAGTCCATCCATACCAACGTCCGACTTCACTGGCGAGTGGTGAGTACACATTTCAAGCTAATTCTCTGTATTGCTGTATGAATGTTATTTCATTTCGTTTAGGCCCAGCCCGGGACCTCGTGGCGAGCACCTGTTGACTTCATTATGTGTTTGTTCTCTCTGTGTCTAAGCTAAATAATGTATCTCGATAGGTAAAACTGAAACCACTAAATCGCTGTTTCACTAGCAAGAACTTATGCATACAACGTCCCGGCTCAAAACAATCTTAGTTTCCGGAACATTCATCAAAATATTGTCACTTGAATATAGCTATATTGCATGATTGCAGTCTGGCGCAATACGATATTATAAGCAGAAGCGTTGCTTGAAAACTAACCCGCAAATGGAGGGACTGCACGAAAACGACGTAGGACTAATCCTTCCGTTATTAGTTAGATTAGGGCCGGTAATTTCCAGTAATATGTTGATTCTTCGAATGACAAACGGGCGCTACAATAACCTTGATATCTAGAACAACTCGTTTTCAACGAGAATACCAATACACATTAAGGACATTGTTTGAAATAATCTTGATCTACGCTATTTGTTACACCGTACCACAATATCGACGAGGAGAAAAGAACTGGGCATTCGCGTTTCATACTTAAATTATTATTCAATGATTTGATTGTCTGTCCAGCCTGGTCTTATTTCCCGCAATTGGTATCAAATTAAAGACGAGCATTGTAGTCTAAACATTCATTACCGTAGTCTCAGTGTAGATAAGATTCTTAGAAATAGATTGCTTCACCTCGTGTCAACTTGCTACACAACGGCTAGTTTTCTTATAGAGCAGACCTACGACTAAAAGTGCTAAACCCTCGAAACATGCAGATGCAGATTGATAATGGGTATATCTAATAGGTACGAGGAACCACCAGTGTCCGGTGGATTTTGCTCAAATTGAGGCGTCGTATGTCTGTCTACCGGTAGCATGATTCACCTGCATTACCGGCAGCCTTGGCTTCGCATCGTATTTTCCTTTGGTGATCTCGCTTCCATGAGTGTGTTCGACGTATCATAAAGCTGGGTCAGCAAAGTAAAGTGTGGATGACTGACACATGAACCGCGCGAGGCGCGACGCAACGCGAGGCAACAGTAGGCTACGGCCGGCAGAGCAGCAACCTGTTGTAGAGTGATATATCTCGGTTGATGGAAAGCTGACGGCATCACTGGGTGATAGAACTCCTCAACATCTTGTTTTTAACCACGAAGAGATCTCCCGAAATCAGTCTCTTATTGTACCGGGGATTGTTGCGCTCAAAATCGCGTTGACGTCCGCATTATAGAATTAAATTAGGTTTGTTTATCTGTAGCTCATTACACTAGGCCTAGGTTGTAATTATTGAACACCGTCGAGTCGTTGTCGTTGGATTACTAGGAATAATGAGGTATGTTAATTGACGTTGTCTTTACATAGTATACTATCAAAGTGTACTACTAGTCCACATGTTGTAATTCAAGAGTATTGCATAAAATGCATAGGTGCAAATAATACTAGGGGTCAAATGCATGGTCGTTCCTCACGTGCTCCTCAACTCAGCATTTCCTCAGACTTGCCCAACTACCAATCACAGAGCAGCATTGCCATGTGGACTGCTCCGTGATTGGCGGTTGGGCGAGGCTGAGGAAAGGCTTGAGTTGAGGAGCACGTGAGGAACGTACGTGTATTTTACCCTAGGTATGACTGTGAGTAACAAAGATTAAAAAACTGAGCTGCATAATACAGCTGGAGATATAATTTTAGCATGTAACTGCAAGTATGCAATTATTATAAGGTCCTAATGTTAGAAAAAGTGTATAAATAAACCAATAAGCATAGAATAAATTCAACCAATAACATAAACCTAGGTCTACTTTATGTTGTAGCTGCCTTCTGTTATTTTTAACATAGGGATACACACGATAATCAATACTAGTATTCCGTGACATTTCCGTAATTGATAATAAAAAATAAAAATATTATCGAATGTTTTTTCAAACTTGTTCGTAACGCATTATTTCATTCTTCTCCGGCCGTTGTAGTACAGACATACTCAACTGCCATAAAAAATTACTTCCATGTTGTAAGTTGTAATTATTATCAATTGATAATGCGGTCATCTTTTTGATTACCGGCAGACTTATCAATAATTTTTGTTTTATCGTTGTGCATCTCTTATATATAGACCTACCCATATGGTTAACACATACATATATTTATGAAGTAGGGGGCCTAGGTATCTTTTTTATTGATACTTGACGTAACTTACTTAAAAACGAAAGCACATTTTTGGAGTGAATGTCTTGCAAACAGATTTGAGAACGAGTCCTGTCTGACCACCGAATGTTTTAAATATAGGCTATGTCTACGAACACATTTTTTCTAATTTACCTTAATTCCACTGTGATTAATAAGTGCTTTTAAATGTGATATATTTTTCTAAATTCCAGATAGGCCTACCTATGAAATCAGTCTCTTAAAAATAATGATTATGTTCAGATAGTTTCTCAGTTCATGTAAACAACACTAATGAAAATAAGTACCAAAACAAAAGTGCATTATTAATAAGGTTGCCCATCGACATCGATTAATCGATTAATAATCGATGTCGATGCAAATTCCCGACATCGATTTTTTTTTCATAAATCGAATAGTTTTTTACACAAAATAATAATAATTAAACAGTCTGTACTCCGTTCGTCGACAAGGTTACAGCACAATATCAACTTAACAGAAGGTTTTGCGATAAACAAGAAACAATTTTGTTAGTTTTTCTTTTTAGTTTTTACTATGTTCAAGGAACTTTTTTTTCCGATGTCGATTATTTCAGGTTTGATGTCGATGTCGAAAAATTTCCAACATCGCGATGTGACATCGATGTTTTGATTTCGATGTCGATGTTGTAATTTAACATCGATGGGCAACCTTAATTATTAATAGGAGTAAGCTAATTTGGGATACAAAAAGTTGTGTTTTAGTCTTTTAGTTGTAAAAAATATGCAACCTTGCAAGTGTTAAATTTTTTTATGGAAACCTTGATATTGACCATTTGTTCTTGGTCTTTGAGTGTCGGGAATGCAAGGCCGACCCAAGCACACAAGTTATATTGTATGTATTGAATTTGAATGAAACTAAACAATTGAATAGTGCTCATAGGATATTAACATTACACATCACGGAAAAGTGGTTGGCCATCATGCTGAATCCATCCGCATCGCAAGTACTGCTGGTTTGCGCACTCTTTTAAAATCTGTTTCTCATCTGATACGTTCAGGAAAATTGAAGTGTAATATTAATTAGTGTTGCTATTTTCAAAGTCAAGCATGCGAACCAATGGGCCGGCCCATGAGCATGCTCTAACCTAAGACTGTATTATATGGGTTCTCTGCAGTAGACTATATAATGATTTCAAACGGTGATTTTTGATTCTATTAAATTATGTTCAATTTTCTTAAAACAATTTTATTTTCATATTTTATACAATATTTGCCGTTTAATGAAACTTGTTCACGGATCAATGTAACATTTGTTGTTTGTCTCTTGATCACCCGGACTTTTTGAACGGAATGTCTACTTGGTTCACTCAAAAGAATTTATTTATTTCTAGTATATTAATATACGTGTTGATTTATGTCAAACCCTATTACTGATCATGCTGTAATCTGTATCTATAGTAGCGACTTTCTTAAAATCTTACTTTACATGCAAACTTCACTTAGTGAAAAATTTTGTTTTTGTTAGCTGTTTGTTGCCAATGAATTTATCTATTAAAAAAAAAAAACTGTACTAGGCATTCTATACCAACCCCTCTCTTTGTGAGTCATAGTCAACCAAATGCTCTTGTCCTTCCATGTGAGACATAATCGCCTCGTCACTCGCCAAGCTCTGTGCAAATGACGAGTGACGAACTAGTGTCACGGATATTAAACGGCGTGACTAGATTGAACACTCGTCATTTGCACAACGGCAATCGCATCGTCGTCGCGGGCCCGAAGAAACTTGCGAGTCTCGATACTTTTCTTTGGTGGCATTGCTTTCATGAGTGTACTCGACGTCATAAAGCTATATCAGCAAAGTAAAATGTTGACGACTAATTCGACCGTCGAAGAACGCGAGAGGGGAGAAATCTACCAGAAGAACAGAGAGGTGGTTTGTCTCTAGGAACTACTGGTGTGGTATGTAATAACGCATATATCACAGCAGTGGTTACCATTGAGTCAGTCCACCACTGCAACACGTCGATAGTTCTAGGACAACTTTGATGAGATTTTATTTATTTGTTTACGGGAATTATGTCGATGCAGTACGTTGCGGAGTTATACTCTCGGTTGATGTGGATGTTGAAACCATCACTGGGTGGAATAACTCCTCAATTTGCTGTGTACAATCTTCAATGTTATGTCACGATTCGCAAGAAACTTTACGATTGATGATGATTGATTTTATTGATTGATTGATGGATGGATGGATGATTTTTAAGAATGATTTTTTAAAGAAGATTCTTGACTTGCAGCATCAAAGCAATTGTTGATTCAAATATCAGGTTTAATTGAAACATGTACTCCTTGAGGGACGCTAGGTATGTTTTATGTTAAAATGACGCTTACCAATGGAACGGCATTGGATGAACCATGGTGGCATAGGACGAGTGGATCCTACCTGGACTGGGGTGTTAATAAAGTTCCTCACCGGGTAAGATTCATCCGTTCATGTCACGCTTACACGGCTCTACGAGCGTTTACGCTTCACAACGCGAGGGTCACACTGGTATTGACCACTTTTCTTTGGTGATCGTGCTTTCATGAGTGTGTTATACTTCATAAAGCTAGATCAGCAAAGGAAAGTATCAAACGAAAGCTGCGAGCGTCGTCACCGCTTCCAAACGACCGATGATCACGTCTATACCAACAGTTGGAAACGAGGAGCAGATTGTCTTAAGGAACTACCGGTGTGGTATGTAGATTTGAACATATCACAGCAGTAGTTACCGGTGACACAATCTGCTATTACAACGATCCAACCAACGACCAATGGAGCGGGCCTGGACTGCTGCGAGAGGTGCACGATTTGTATCGAATGGGTCTGACCCGGTCTGGGGTTTTCTAGTATCCTCACCGGGGAAGATTCATCCGTCACGGTCATTGCAAATACGTTGCGGCGGTGAGACTACCGAACGTTGCCGTCATTAGCGAGCTCTCTGCTATTGATGTCGAATACTAGTCTGTTGTGTTGCAGAGTTAGCCTTATTTAGTAGTCGAGGTCTCTGACTAAACTCTTTGAAGACATTTTAATTTGGTGATCTTTGATTTATGAGTGTATTTGACTTCATAAAGCTAGACCAACAACATAAAATGTCCATGATTAGTCAATAGGCCAGACAGAGGACCCAGTGTGCTATGTTAACATTTGTTTCAGGATTATAGCATGCATACACATACATTAACAGACAATTATGTGATGTTACAACATGTTTTGGTTGAAGATAATGACAATACACTTTAGACTTCTTAGGGCCGGTCTTACAATCTCCTAATAGGGAAGTTATTTGTAGCAATTAAGCTATTTGGTGGATTTCAAGGGTTTTGATTGGTCGTTGTCATGGAGAAAACAAGCTATTCGACGAATAAGTAGTTATTGGGACATTGTAAGACTGGACCTTACTTTAGTTGTGATGCTGATCTAGAATTCTTAAATGTTCAAGGTAGCTCTCCTATCACATTATAAATAATACTACATGTATCCACTGAACGGAATGCTAAATAATTAAACGACGCGCTCCCAGCGAACAGGCGAGAAGCAATATGTCGAGGTTGCTATAAAGGTTTGTGCGGCGCATTGTATGGCACACATCGACATCACAGCTTTACTGTTTATGTATTGATTTTTAAGGTATAACATACGGTATTTAGTTCACATCAATGGTTGATACATAATATGCTGGTTTTCTCCAATTCAATTAGTGAAAACTGAAAACCTTATAATCGGTTTTTGTTGAGAGTGCTTTAAAAATACATAATAGGATACCCTTGTTGCACACTAAATAACTGAAACAACTCGTAGCATGTACTAATATGCAGGGCGTGTATTTTCGCCGCCCAACTACTCGTCGAACTACATATTCTAAGTTAGGCCTACAGTATTTGTGAAATAATCCTAAATTATAAAATGTGTATCGTATATGAACGTTTTATGATTGATTTATTTGCTTACTATATAATTAGATCTCTGCCATACTGGCTTCTTAGATTTTGAATAATTTGATGTAAACTGTTGCTTTCCGTAGATTGTGGCTATGTTGAGTATCCTCGTAATAGCTGACCTTACACACTTCTCGCAGTGACTAGTAACACCATCTCGTGATAACTTTACCGGCCTATATGCTCAATGACAAACACGTGGCTGAAGCTCATTCGGATAATTCACTGTACAGACAAGTTTGTAGGCTGTAGACAACCACGACCCCGCAGACACCTCAATATGAGAGGAATCCCAATAGTCATAAAAATAGTACACGATTAAATAAAATGTAATACAATGTAACCACTCTGCTGCTGCACTGGTCTTGAGATTTTTTTTTATTGTCTGTATTTGCAAATAGATGCCAATTGGTTGGAATAGTCGTGTATAGGGATAGGATGCAACTATATATAAATTATAGAGATTTAACAGCCCCACAAAACACTGTTGTTCATTTAACGGTTGCAGGTAAATAGTAAGTGAATTAAAAAGTAAATAACCTTAAATTGTAGCAAGGTAAACATCAGCATTAATGGTAAACGGTAGCCTCATGTTATAAATCGTACAAAAGTTTGTTTTTCAATAGGTACGGTATGTTTCAAGAATATACCTCAAAATAAAACATCAGCAAACTGTGGTTGGGTAAACCCTACATATTGAATCATTATAAACAGCATGGTTGTCCTTTGTATTTAATTTGTAACCGCAGTTTGCTCTTGACTCAGATTTTTGATTTCGAGTATACCCTTATAATTTAAAAGTTAAAACTGGAAATTTTGCATGTTTTTTAAGGGGGAGCCTGCTCCAGCCTACTCATATACGGTACCTATGTAGGCCTATTTAATTATACCTATAGAGGTAGCCTACTGCAGGGTTGCCGTTTTTGCGGAGTTTATCCTCTTTTGCGGATTTTTAGGGTACCTCGCGGACATGAGGATTAACGGCCAAATTGGCGGATTTTCTACCATTATTGTAAAAACCGTGAAATTTACTATAATTTGAAAATTCCGCCGTAAAGAACGATTTAATAACGTAAAAAGTAAAGTTGGACAATCTACACTTGAACCCGCAGCATAGACACGATGTCTCAAAACACGTGTGAAATATCGAGATTTCAACTGTGTTTTTGTAAGTTGTCTTGCTATACTAGCAAGCAGAGGGTGGAGCTTGTGGGGGAGACAGCCAATGGGGTAGGCCTACCTAAAGCGTTGTGATTGGTCTAGTAGTAAGTAGCGTCCTCTATCGTCAACTTTGCAGAACGTGTGTGTTCTTTTAGTGTACGATAGAGCGCGTTGCCCGTGCCTCGTTGATAACAAGCAGAACCGTGCCCGTGGGCGTGAGTGAGCCCGTGACGTGACGACTGACTTTTTATATTATGAGTCTATGCTGTTATTTGCCTGGTTTCTTGTTTATATATAGGCCTATAAATAAAAATTAATTAATTATTTATTTATATATAAATTATAATGGAGTACTCCATGTCTTGGGCTAATGTCTTCGTTGCCGGCTAGCCAGGCCTGACACAACCACCTCCTCAACCTCTTCCTCGATCACTTCTTCCGTTACCAGCGGGCTGTTTAGTAGTTCCCTCCATCTCTCACGGTTTTCCCATAGTCTTTCTACTTCAACTTCGTTCCATGATCTTCCTCTATTCTCCACACTGTCTTTGATCTGATTTATCCACTTGTCTCTTGGTCTGCCTACTTTCTTCTTATGCCCTTCTTCTTGTTGTTGTTCAAACTCTCTTCTTGGTATCCTAGTCAGGTCCATCCTTTTCATATGTCCAAACCAACGAAGACGTTCTCTCTCCAATCTTACCTTCACGCTTTCAACACCTAATCTTTCTCTGATCACACTACTTCTAATCCTGTCATGCTTTGTCACACCCAGTGTGCTTCTCAAGAACTTCATTTCTGCTGCCACTATTCGATTTTCTGCTTTGAATCCCATGGTCCATGTAACTGTGGCATGGACTCCCGTGTGGCATGCTACTCCCCCCTACCCGATAAATTAATGTTGGAAACGGGGTCAAGATATATATATATATATATATATATATAAATTATAATGGAGAGGTAAATTCTTAAAGATCATCTGGCATAATGCATAACCTAAAAATAAACATAACCTAAAAATTTTGTTTATTCTTTCACACTTTATAATAGGCCTATGCTAAGTAACAGCAGAATAAATGTGTTTTGGAGGATTTTTGAGGATTTTTTTGATATCTTCAGAGGATTTAAAAAATTACTTGGTGGTAACCCTGGCCTACTGCAATGGTAAGGAACGGTTTCATACGAATATGGGAAATAGTATAGTTTTAATGCATTCAGACTGACATGTTGTGGAGCAAATATGTTCAAGTAAATGAGATACATCATACGTTGCAAAAATAACATTTGATTTTATTCCAGATACTTCAGGCTAAAGGATGGTCGTATTATTAAATTCATGCAAAATTCACTTTTTTGTTTTTAAATAACATCTTGGAACGGTACAATGGTGACATTTTTTAGTTCTTGTGCAAGCACATTGGAGTTGGCATCTTTTAATCTAGGAATGTTACCATACAGGAGCGGTTAAATACCTCTTGCGACAATGCTGAAAAGTAAACCCCACACACCCCCACCACCTCAGCAGGTATCTCCGTCACCAATAATTCCTCAACGTTACACAGACCGTAAAGTCCCCACCTTCTGCACTGGGCAGGCTCCAAGATACCAGCAACAACAACCACCATCTCTCCTAAAGGCTGAATGTTGACCTAACATGCGGAACCCTTGAGTTCCAGCTGTTAAAATTGCTTTAAAACTACGGTGTTTGAAATTACAAACAAAACACGTAAACTGAAATACGTTACCCCCCGGAGAATTTAATGTTCCTTCTTTTTTGATGTGATTTAATTTAAATTTAAAATTAACATTCAACTTAAATTAAAAAAATCCTCTTTAATTGTGAAAGCTGTGTTGCAACAACACATAACAAAAGTTAAGAAAGAACATTAACTTCTCCAGAGGATTCTCAAAACCTGCTAGAAATGTTCCAGCCCGGCCCTGCAAGGAGCGCAGAGTCCCGGAGGCTACAACCAGTTCCGCCGCCCAAGTCTTACCTTGTTGGTGAGACACTGCTGGAAGTCGTCGGGCATGTCCGTCACCGACACGCGGTCGTGTGGCCGCTTGGGTCCGCTCACAGAGGACACGACCGTCCCAAGGTCGAGTGTAACCACCTCCGAGAAGAGCGGGTCTTGCGATTCGTCGGTGAAGTCTCGCAGCATTCTCGTCGCTTTCAAGTAGCTCTCGATCACCTTTATCTTGGCTTCGTCTCGGCCTGAGCACAACATAAGCATACAGGTACACAACATTTTCATACTAGAGGGAACCATTTGAGACCATTTCTGTTAATCTTAATTTGTAATTCTTTTAGGTTGTACTGTAGAACAAATTGTCCAGTAGTAACTATATTCATGACTATTTAAATGAGCTTATAACGATCTGTACGCCATATGTGGCAGGTCAAATTTTATTAGAAGGAAATAAGTTCCAATAAAAATGTCAAATAGAATGCAGAAAATCTCACAAATAATATAACCAAAATAAGTAGGTCTGACGAAAGTGTCCTGAAATTTGATTTTGTGGGGTTCAATCCTCCTAGTGGGCTATTTTCTTAAATAGGGTTTGTAATTTTTGTTATGTTGTACAAGAACAAGGGGAAGAAAGAAGGAGGAAATTACTTAGGGGGGGCAACTTAACACGTGCCTTATGTGATTATTTTGATTGGTTTGACAAATTTCAGCTTCATAAATCAGTAGCAGATAGTGTTTAGTGAGCAGGTTTTTACCGACATCATGTAAACTCACTTCTCCACCTGTGCATGTTATCCACGCACAAACCATTTTCTGTAAAAAATGTAACTGACGTACAATCACGTTGCGTTGTAAATTACACACAATACATAGGCCTATAGCTTCATATGGAATAGCTAGGCATCATTTTTAACATTATTTTATTGTTCAATAAACTAATTAATAATAGCACAATTTGATCTACTTTAGTCTGGACAAATTAAAAAAAATTTAAAAAAAAGGTAGCAAGATATTTTCTGTTCGAAACCTGTAATTCAATTGGGGGACTACACAAACTAGAATTAAAACCAAAAAAGAAAAATGATTGATATTAATTTCACACTTCTTTTGAAAAGGTACGCAAACAAAGGAATTAGTATAGGATTGAATCATAACTATGATAAACATGAGTGAGCTTATTGATGCAACACTAAGGCCCAAATGCATAGTTCACACTCAAGTCCTCCTCAACTCAGCCTCTCCCCAGACTCACGTAGCCACCAATCGCAAAGCTGTCCGTATGGCAATACCGTTCGCTGATTGGTGGTTGAGCGAGGTTGAAGAGAGGCTGCGTTGAGGAGTCTGAACTATGCATACGGACCTTCGTGTATCACCAGCATCACCTATCGCTATCTGTACTAAACTAAAGGACTTCAATTATTGTAGAATTGAGAGTTCAAACAGTTTATTGCTGTCAAATACACACTTCTATTACAAATAGGGGTAAAACACAAATAATACACAGCCTACACACACATCACACGGCCTGTTATTAGTTGGACGAATATAACAAAACAAACGTAATATGTATTTGCGTTATAGTTTCCGTCACACTCTGTTATTTAATATTTATGATTTCATTTTTATTATTAATTGTTTGCATAGTCTAGTTTTATTTAGGGTCCTCCTTTGTAATCAGTTTTTGTAACTGAATAGTATAGACATTAAATAAATAAATATTGAATGTAAGCCTTCTCGGGAATCTGGCTGGAGTGTAGAACTAGAATGAGTTAACTATTCAGTAGAACAAGACAAATGAAATGACTGTAATGATGGGTCAAGCAGGGCATGGCTGCATGGGTCTTCAAGATAGGTATTATATTATTATAATTGGGCTGATCACTTGTCAGAAGAACGGCACAATAATTTATCACTTCTCTCATACATTTGCTCATAAAATATTGCCATTGACTATCTAGAAAATATTTGTATGTAATGATCCAATAGAACTTGAATTCAATATCAAATATACCATTGTCCATTGGGTAATAAATAATAACTGGGAGTACTCAACGGATCGTGGTTCTCAGTTTTTTTACACTACTAGTCTCAAATCAACAGGCCTACTCTACTATGTAAGAATAACAACAAATTATCATTAACACACATCTTATGTAATAATTATAAATGTATATTTAAACAGGCAGCAGCCAGCAGCAATGTACAGGAAGAAACTAGTATAATACAGGTTTTGAAAGCGCTTGCAATGCACCGTGATCACTTTGCTCCACTCACTGGTTTGTCGCAGGTAGGAGAGACTCCTGAAGTCCACCGGGAAGAATCCCACGGTCGCCCCATACTCGGGACACATGTTGCTGATGGTCGCCCGATCAGCGATGGACAACTCTGCAACGCCCGGCCCAAAGAACTCGACGAACTTCCCCACGACGCCGAGCTGGCGCAAGTGCTTTGTTATCGTCAGCACGAGGTCGGTGGAGGTTGCGTACTGGTTCAGCGTGCCGGTGATCTTGTAGCCGATCACTTGCGGTAGCAGCATGGAGATTGCCTGGCCGAGCATCACTGCCTCGGCTTCAATGCCTGTTGGACATATTACAATGTTATACATATATTGTAGCCGATCACTTGCGGTAGCAGCATGGAGATTGCCTGGCCGAGCATCACTGTCTCGGCTTCAATGCCTGGAGAAAAGACGATGGAAAATATATTAATTGTAAACTCTTCATAACAATAGGAAACTACAATAATATAGGTAGCCAAAATGTGTAAGTTAAAACTATTATGTAGCTTTTTCATTCTTGAATCAAGTTATTTGAGATGTAGCCTACACTTTGCACAAAAATTATTATTACATTATTTATCCTGTATTCAATAAATATAATCATAATTAAGCATGTTCTACCAACTGAATAATGAATTGAATGTACAAATGAATGGTATTAGTGAGGGGTTAACTAAAGTTGTCCAAAACATTGATGTCAAAGAACTAAAATGTTGTTCGAATTAAGTTTTTAAAATGTAAAATTATAAATTGCAATTGCAATTGCTTAGGCTCCTGTTTTGGGAAGCCACAGCTCATGCAAACCATATGTTTTTGGTTTGTCCTCCATTTACGAACTACTCTGTATATGTCAACTGGAAGTAAATAAATATAATTAAAATTAATTTATTTATTTATTATAAGAAGGACGTGTTTTACCTCCAACTCCCCAACCCAACACTCCAAGACCGTTAATCATGGTTGTGTGAGAATCCGTCCCAACAACGGAGTCTGGATAGACGAGGCCGTCTTCACTGAACACGACACGCGCCAGGTACTCAAGATTGACTTGGTGCACGATGCCCGATCCAGGAGGTACGATCAGCATGTTGCGGAACGCCTTGGCACCCCACTGAAGTATGGACATAAATAAGAGTTGTACCTATGGAATGATTTTATTGAGAAAAGGTAACATTTTACAATAAGCGACTGGTTTGCTGGTTGGGTCGATCTTCAATTTAATCAGACAAAATTAAACTAGTCTAAAATAACAAAGTATGCTACTCTGGCTACTGTGAATTGATGAAAGATGAGATATAAAATATCATAAAATGAAATGACTAGGTATCATTTTGAAAACTTCACTTAATAAGACAGAGGAACGCGTGCAATTTGTATTCGTATGAACTTGCTGTATGAAAAAGATTGTTACTTCGTTGTAATTATAATTGTCATTGTTAATGAACTTTTGAATTGAGTTAATAAAAAACAGGTCTTTAATTACTGGTAAAAAAATTATCAAATGTTTTTCATGTAGCATTGAGTGATTAGGAAACCAGACTACACTTAAATGTGTCACATGTTCCATGTTGTTTGACGTTTGCAAGGTTTTAATATTGGTGCACGGTGGTGGTCTTTCTTATTGTAGAGCTTATCAAACCACATGGTGCTATGTTGGCCTATGCCTGCAGATTTCTGATTTTGAGAAGCATTCTTGAGATATAATTAAGAAATTAATATTGTTGGTAATTGATCAAATAACAAATGTTCTAAGCAAACGTTCCACATACACATCTAAACCAAGGGTCAAGACTGAACTTATTACTTGTAGTCCTAAAACTGTAATTGATGTTACAAACATGTCATTGAATGAAATGATCTATAGGTCTATCTATCTAAATCAAAATTGTGTGCGGTTTTTAACGTAAGACTTTATTTTTTTAAAGAAAACTTTATCCGTGAACGATCGTCAAACAAGGTAGGACATAAGTTAATATAGTGGACCCAAAATTACTTTACACCTGCTTTCGTCACATCCGGGGCAGTCGTAGCCAACCGGCGAACCGCCGAGACACACCAGCGCTAATACCGATCGCTGGTTGGCTACGAACCAGTCGCCTGTGACGAAAGCATGTGTAAGGTAGTCTTGGAACAACTATATGAACTCATCTAGACTGAAGTAGCATTAAATCAATGGAACATGTAGGCCTATGCCAGTCCCATTTGTAATAGTAATCTTCTTATTAAATGCCCACATTTGGCTATAATGCCATCATGCTATCAATATCAATATATTATAAACTACAAAGTAGTAAAATATAGACACAACATGTTAGTTAGTATTCTGATGGTCAAGAGTATAGAATACTATCCGCTAGCAATAGCATTATACAGTAAGGGCACATTATGCATAATTTCTACAAATTAATAGTAGACATCTTTTGGAAGGTTTTTATTTAGGCAATTAATAAGTGGTCGCACTGTAGGGATGATCATGATACACACCTTCAAAAACATAAATCTCTCTTTGTTACGCTCAAACTCCAAATCCTGATTCTTCTGCAGCGCATCGCCCGTCCGCTCAAAGTCCACCTGCACCGAGTGATCAATGACCAGATCGGAAGGACAGATCGGATTGATCCGGTCCGGGTCGCCTCCGAGCCCCTTCACGGCATCGCGCATGGCGGCAAAGTCCACCACTGCCGGCACCCCGGTGAAGTCCTGGAGGATCACCCTCGCCGGTTTGAAGGCCACCTCCACTCCGCCCTCCACCACTTGGTTCTTCTCCCAGTCCAGGACACATTTCACGTCCTGCTCCTTCACTTGGAAGTTGTCGCAGTTTCGCACGGCAGATTCCAACAGGATGCGGATGGAGAAGGGGAGTTTGTCTGAAATCAGAATGAAACAAGTTAGGCTACTAACCAGGTCAAGTGTTTAGCAATATTACCGTCCCACACACAATTCCATTGGTATTGTTTCATAGTAATTTATAGGCCTATATTAGGTACTATGCATAAAATGAATGGCTGAAAGGTCATCATTGCATAAGAGAAAAAAAAAAATACATAATATTTTCCTATGTTGTACCAGTACATGTACCGGTATATGAATCATTGTTATCGCTATCATTTAGTATTCTTTTTTGGATATGTTTTGCAGCACTTGAGTTCAGCACTTGAGCTCATTCATATAATGAGCCTCATCAAGTGAATAGCTACTGTAGTCATGTTACTTGAAGGTTACGAGTGTAAGTGGAGCGATGTAGTGATCTCTTCGAAACGTCACAGGGTAGGATATCCCATCAAATTCACAATTGAGAATGCGGTCATCCCTAAGGATGTGAAATTGACATGTGTGCATTAAGTCGTGGGCATTAAGTCTGAGGAAAGTCTTGAGGTCTGGCTTCTAAAAAGTATTGTACACCAATTTTTTTCAAAGGAACTTTTCAACAAACTTCCCAACAGTTCATAGACATACTGGAGGTTTTAAAATAAAAGTTTTGAAAGAAACTGCAAAGATAGTTTTTAAAAGCTGACTTGTGATTGTGAATTGAATTTACAATTTGTCTATTAAAGAAAAGAACTTTCCCAACACTGGTTACAATTTGCTAAAACAATTTTTGATCTTACCATAATTTGGTCCCAATGAAGCTAGATCATAATATTTGTAGTCCTTCCCATCAACTGCAAATGTCTTCAGTTGGCTGCGGTATGGGTTGTGTTCTGAAAATAATAAAAACATGTGCAAATCAAATTTATTTTCTCCAAGTTCCAACAGTTGTCGCCTGTCGGGTAACTAGGTGTTGCCACCACGCCTTGGGCATGTATAAAAACAGCGCCAGCACGTAGACTAGTAGCACATCATTTTCTTTTTGAAGATCACACTTGTTACTTACTTCCATTACCTAGCACCTAGCACGTGAACTTAGGATTTCATCCCTAACAATCTAGAGAATCTTTATAACATTTAAGAAAGGTTTTTGAAAAAAGATAGGCTACATTGAATATCAAGGGTTAAGTACCCTACCTAAAGGGTGGCAAGAAGTCAGCCAAGGAATTCTGCACAATGATCGAGTTGCAGTGATCATGTCCAACTAATCTAGCATTTCGAGTTCTCCAATACGTAGTTCTACGCATCTTTTAACATTTAACATTTTGAACCCGTACATCAGTAGGCCTACCGATACATTTCAAAACGTTTTACAGTGCTTTGTATATCGGTACTTAGATGTGGTAGGCAGTGCTAGAAATTAGGAATTATAGACAGCAGCCCTTCGGGCTACAGTCTTATAGTTTTTGGCAGCCCGATTAAGAATTGAATAGGCCAATTTTTGTATTAACATTTTCGTTTTATTACGTAATTAACATTTGAAATTATATTTTTGGTCTTTTAATTATTGTTAAGAAAATGTAATTTTTTTCTATTATTAACGTGTTATGACAATAATGACATACAATTACAATGTAAAAAATTAATATGAATTATATGATCATGACTAATTTGCCATGTTCTTGTAATTCAGTGCTGCTTGAGCTGCTTAAAGTGACATCGTAGTTAGTATGCGTTCTTGGTTTAAGACTTTACTTTACTTTTGATTTAAAAAAAAAAACACTATTTAATAATGTGTTTGTATGTGAAATTTGAGGCACCCGTCGGGCTGCCTGGGTTAAGCCCAAGCATAAGCATAAGCATAAGTGGCAGCCCGAGTACATTTTGGGCAGCCTCGGGCTGCCGTTAATTTCGAGCACTGGTGGTAGGCCTATTCTCAGATCATTGTACAGAATTCTCTCGTAGGCAGTGGTGACTTTTTCTTTTTTGTTCTTTTCTAAAATTTCTAAAAAAATCGCCTAAACTTGCTAGCAAAGTATTGCAGCAATTCATTGCTCATGTTAATGGTCTATAAGGAGTTTAGAAGGATTGGCCAAAAATATGCTTGGGGTTGCGATGTCTCCACCAGGTGTTCCACTAATGAATCCTCCATGTTCAGAAGCCTAACTAAATCCCACTGGCCTCTATAGGGAACGTGCAACTGACGTAGGGCCTAACAGCCGAACTACAACAATGGAATAAATGAATTGAACTGGTGGACAAACAACAAGCTGTCAAAGTAATATCTTTGCAAATAATGAGGAGAAACAATTAGTTAGTTGTAACGATAGTAATTGTTCGCCAGTTAAAATTTATGTTCAGTAATGGACAGCAACTATCTGAAAGTTTGTAAACGTTCTGAACGTTTGTTTTTTCCAACTACATATTTTTTTTGACAGCTTGTTTGTCCATCGGTTCAATTCATTTGTTTCATTGTTGTGTTTTGGTGTTGGCGTACCCTATAGGCGACCATGTTACACACCATGTTGACCCTCTCTATAATATTATTACACTGCTATGCCAACACCTGTGAACCAAGGGAAGTTACTTTGATCAGTCATTAGGTTCCTCCACTAAACTGGACTGCCGAGCAGATGACGAGAAGAAGAAGCTGTTACCGAAGCTTTCAAACACTCCAATCTGGTCTAACCAACGGTAACTTGAGTTTCGGAGGAGAGCGGTCACCCACCCTCCTCCTGACCTAGCCCGAGGTTGCTTAAATTCGGTGTTCGTATGGAAATAGGCTAAGTTATAGTGGCTAAAACGTTGGCTCAATCAACATTAAATCGGGTGAAAGCACAACTAGGGCCTAGCCTAGCCCAGGCTACCTAGGCATAGGCCTAGGCCGAGCCTAAGACTGAAGGCCACAAACATTCTGTGTGGGCAGAGGGGTGGATTTTGATTTTTAATGCAGTTCGGTCTTAGTATCAAACCCCAAAGGTGTAACGCCTAGCCTAGTATAGGCTAGCCTATATTGGTAAACGTGCCTCGGCTTTCGGCCGGGAGACGTGTTGTGAATCCGTTACATAACCTCAACTTTCTAGGCCTGAGGATGGGTTATGATGACTAGGCCTAGGCCTACGTTAGCTTTACAGATGGGTCAAATGTCAATTAAGCCAAGAAAGGTCTAAAGTGCAGGGTCAATGCATTTAACTAGCTCGGACCGTGACGCAGGCCTGAACACAAGGCCTAGCATAACCTAGTTAATTAGCAAAGCTGTAGGCTAGGGCCTAGGTAACCTGGAAACCAAGAGTAGGCCTAGCCTACCATCATACAGTTTTATGGTAATATGCAAGTATGGCTAGTAGCCAAGTGCAGTAATGTCTTTGTAAACGTACCTGCCATGTCAATGCCTCCCGGTTGAAATTAAAACCTTTCAGCGTAATGAAAACAAAGTTGATTTTTGAAATGTCACAAGAAGCAGCACTACTCACACGACAGCAAGGCAAAGCACATCATACACGAGCGAGTACTGTTGAGACTGGACGCCACAGGAGGCAGCACTTTCTGATGAGCACTGTGACCATCTATACGAAAATATATTGTAGAAGTAAAATATGTGATCGCTTCCTAAAACTACATATTTTACAATATGATAAGCTACATCTCGTTTAATACTTCTGTTGGATTTAATGTACATGGATATATTTTAGCTGAAGAGCTCAAATTAAAGCAAATGTACGATTTTGAATTAGCTGAAGTTGGCAATATTGAAGCGCCCAATTTGAAAATAAAATAAAAATTACGTACATTTTGTACCGGCATACAAAACATACAAATAAAATTGCGTATCTTTGTCTAGGGAAAGACTAGGGTATATTTAGCATGTTTTATATCATAAAAATAGAGTAGATCCGTAAAATGATCATGAACATTTATGGTACGGTACTGAATTTGTGAATTATAGGGTTTACGGGTGCTGGGCTTGAGGGGGAGGGAAGGGATGATAAAAATTGACACACCGCAACACAATCAATTCGTGGATTGGTTTGTAACAGCTCTGCGTTATTTCCCCTCTTCTGCCTGTAT
The DNA here is from genome assembly GCA_945910005.1 of Isoperla grammatica. Lineage (NCBI taxonomy): Eukaryota > Metazoa > Arthropoda > Insecta > Plecoptera > Perlodidae > Isoperla > Isoperla grammatica. The sequence goes on along the minus strand of OX246738.1, from coordinate 114,677,362 downwards.
TTTTATTTAGAATAATTGTCTATTGATACACGCCCTAGATTAACGGGAAAAGCTCAAGGATGTCCTAGATTCTTCTTTCTCCTGCACTATCTTGTCTTGCTGTGAGTGTATGCTCGCCTAATGACGTCATCGCCTGTCCAGCAGACATTAGGTGTACACAGATGTACACGTACGCCACAAATAGCAATAATACTAACAATTGATATTAATATTATTATAATTATGTTGTGCAATTATTAAGTAATAGATGAAAGTGAAGAAAATAATAAAATAATAATAATAATAATAATAATAATAATAATAGTAATAATCATAATACTAGTTGTAATTGTAATTATAAATTATAATTAATAGATTATTATTATTATCGTTATTATTATTAATAATTTATTAATTAATTATTTGTAAGTATTCAGTATTCAGTATTATTAATAATCTTGCCCACAATCAAATAGGCTATATTGATGTAAAATGATCATACGTGAATGTTGTGTCATAATATTCGCGGATTTGACGTGTGGGTGACTCGGGGAGTGACTGGAAACAATTTTTAATCATAATAATGAGACGATTAGCCTAAATTAAGATATTGGGGACAGACACTTGGCGGTTTAGCTTCCGATTGAAGACTCAAAATAAAGAATTATGAAAATGAAACAAAGAACAGCATTACAACCTAAAATATAAAATGGGAATAATTTTAAAAATCCCTTTTTGGCATACTTTTGTACCAATGTAGTGAGACCATTATATTTTTAATGTCGAGTATAACCTAGTGAGTTTCCAAAAGCAAACACATTTTGTCGCGTAAAAATGTTTGAGCAAACCTCGCCATCACAGGTTGTGATACATTATGTTTAGGTAGGTACTGATGTCTAGAGCAAGTAAATAAGCATTTATTTATTGACATTTCTAGATACAGTACTATATTCGTAGGGAATGATGTGATGAAACTTTTGGCAATGATGCCAAGTGGGTGATTATGAAGATAAAAAAAAAAACGCCACACGACATCCATGCCCAAGCCAGGATTCAAACCTACAGCGCAGAGACTGCAGTTTACTAGACCAATGTCTAATCGACCGCAGCCAACTGTGCTGGCTTCGTAGGGGAAACGTAGTCAACAGATGTTATTGAAACATACAACAGTTGATTGTAACATTTAACATTTTAATAAACATTTTCATTAAAATAATATCACATAATTATATATAATGGATTCCAGCTTGCGAAGTAAAGATACATACTAACGACAACGTAACGATTTGATAGTGACACCACAGTAAATGGTGACACTACACATGAACTTTTCCTAATGAATTTGTATGCTATTTAAAGGCACACACAAATTATCGATAGACTGATTACATTTTTTAACACACTACGTGTTTTCTGAGCCAGCTCAGCTTTCAGTGTCCTGGAAACCAAATTGTTTTAACACTATCTGTGTCTGTGCAGCGGTATGTTTCACTTTATGCTTATTACCCATTGTATTTAGATAAGTAGGTATTCATTATTCAATAAGTTCAATATTTTTCCTTTGCACCCGTCAATGTTAATAATTGCTTACCTATGTATAATAAGTGGATTACATGAATATACTGAAGTGGTGGTGTTAGATACATAAAAATTGTAATTATATGTATAATTTAAATTTTTTTGTTTTGTAATTATGGATGCAATTATTATTATGTACTAACATATGCACTATATTCTATTTCAAAACTAACTGTACCATTAACATACAGTAAATTGCACTACGAGGATACAATACACAATACTGGTACCTCTTTAACATCATAATAGAGGCCTTGAGCTTATGTACACAAAATAGAAATTGATTGTTTATTTCCAGTGTAACACAATTCTATTATAGGCACAACCCTAATTTACCGATCGTACAAAGATTGTTAGTAAATGAGCATGGTACTGTAAACATATTACATAATTAATACATATATAATTTCAATACTGCTTTAATTATTTATTATTATTTGTTGCTTTATCCCATCCCCCCCCCCCCCCCCTTCCACTTCTTATGAGAGGCAGAATGTGTCATTTATTTACTAGACATTTGAGTGCCGGTAATGATGACATCAGGAGCGGTCATTGTCTGATCTAGTATTATGTACTGTATATACAAAATAGTATTCAATGCAAATGCACTGTACGCTACAGTTATTATACCTCCTTGATGATACATGAGCATTGCAGTCGGTGCTGAACAAAGAAAGCTGCCATTATTATGCAAGTCATCTTGTGTATTCAGAAACTATGTTAATATTTTGCCCATATATCCATAATTGTCTGAAATCATTCAAAATACTTAAAAACATACAACAGGGAACATATGGGGAGTATCAATATTCTCACTGGTGAGCAAAATGTGTTCAACTCTCAATAGAAGACGCTTACCAAGAAGTACGAGATTTAAAACGTACATACAATGATCAAGTTTATGAAAATGATTGTGTATAACTTTGTAATCCAAAGAAAGAGTAAATGGTACAAGAGTTTCTTTGTTATGTTAATTAAATTATTAAGTGTGAATTTATTTTATTTTAAATTTTATTTATTATGCTTTTCAGTAGTAACAGCACAGCAATGTTGAAGAACAGTTGAAACACTGGCGCAATAAGGTACAGACGAAATGTCAACAAGCATCACCACAATGTGCACTGGATTCATTCACCGTATTGTCAAATTCTCAATAAAATGTAATAGAAACTCACCAACTTTACATAAAAAGTAGCAGCTTTCAATTATTATCTACCTTCGTGTGTAATGCCACGCTACGGAATCATGGTATGATTGGATTAGTTTCCCTAACTAATGACTTCTTGTTGCCAGTTAGACATCATTTTATGAAGTTAAGATATCCCTTTAATCTATATTACAGTTATTATAATTAATTGCATTGCCTACTCATTTATTTACATTATATTAAGAATGGGGGAGAGCAGAGTGACAAGAAAGGCACGAGCCTTACAGTATGATATTCTGGTATGCCATACCCTCCATCATAAAAGCAATATGTGTAAGTACAGTATATTAAATACAAACTGAAATAAAAGAGTCATTAAAGTTGCTTTTAAAAAACGATTCATAACTGAAATAAGCGTTGGTTTAGTGAAATAGCAGTAAGGTATAAGCAAATTGGAACATGCAAAAAACAACGTTCACGTCCGTCACAGTGTTTTGAAATAGTTATGAGACATGAACCAATTCCATTTCTTATTTCAACATCCCATGATGCACCTTATGATAAACTAATCAGAATGTAGAAGAGCCAAAAGAGCACACCTACGACGGAAATCAAAACAAGAACAGTGGGATGGGATATGTTGCTGACATCGTCAATGAAAGTAAGTGCATAATTAAAGCACTGGTTAGTTTAGCAACTAGTTGACTGTTGTGAACCAGTTGGTTATTATTTCACTACGTATTCCACTATTTCTTATCGCAACTCTTATTTCAATTGTGAATCGTCGGTCTTAATAACATTTTGAACTATGCAACTTCTCATCAACCTGATACAGTACAGTGAACATTTTATTTTGTTACGAATCGTGTTACGAACAATTGGTATTTTTTTATAAGAGTGGTACATTCCCACGTACAAAACTGTTTGAGGCCACAACACCAGTTAAAAATAAAGAAATACTTTTGTTAAAAATAAGTTTTACTTTATGCTTCTTTTCATTTTCCATTCACGTAAACTTTGAAACATAATTATAAAAACAATTATTAACAAAGTCCGAATAACCTAGCTCATTTGGGAAAAAAACACAAAAATATACTTAATACAAAAATTCTGTATCATCTCAAGCAAGAAATTTACAGCAAGAAGTTGCATCTGCTGCATTTACATTTACAAATAAACTCACCCTCACGTTACTTCTCGAGTTGAGCCTTTATAATTCATACGCAGACATATAAGATGACATTAGTTCATGCTACGTCGACCAAAGTCGAGTCTAGTCCTACTTTCATCAAATTTGATGAAGATGGTCAATTGGTGCTTGCCCAGAAGGCAAAGGGCCATTGTTCAATGTACAACATTCTACTATTTATGACAGCAGACGTACCTACATGAAGATCTTAAATTAGTGTACGTTAAATTTAGAAACGTTGAGCAGATGTAAGTGCGTCTTTACACTTTATAAAATTTAAATTAATCAATTAAAATAAAAAAGTTGCAGCATTATCAACAGAACTATTTGAATACTTCACCAATAACCTAGCTATGTTTAAGGCTTCAGGGTGTTAACTCCATCAAATATCGTCCACAATGTGTACAGTTAATAATCATAGTCGTCACTTGCCGCACAACCTCAATCTAAGTTATAATAACTTACTGAAATAAATATATTGCAGGTTTCCAGTTTCCTAGTGCATCCTGGTATGACTAAAATGTAACATTAAATCTACAATACAGTACAAGATGAGTTAAGGCCATGTGAAGATAGGTACAATCCTTCTTGTAAAGGCTCATTAAAATGATAATTGATTAGTTTCGTAACTATTGAGCAGCCCAAGACACTGAAAATATAATACAGAGGGGTTATGAATTATGAATGACAGGAAAGGTGCTTTAAATGGCTCAAATTAATCGATGGCCCTCCCAACAATTTCATTTAATCTACTAGTAACGTATTAATGCTAGAAATACCATTGTGTTACACTGGAGGATTCCAGCCCACTGTAGCATGTACAGCAATGAAAATACCTGGCCAAAGAATAAAGGAAACAAGATATTGTCACATAAAGCTCTCAATAAATACCACCTCCATGCTTCACTGTGCTAATTAGTAATTACTATATATCCTACATAGATGGCATGAAAAGGGACAAAACAAAGTATGGCAAGAATATACAGTACTAACTATAGCTTCCATGGCAGAACAGAAGGAGAGAAACAGCCAATCCCACTTACAAACAGGGCTCAACTTACGTCGGAAAGAATCTAGAGCTGTACAAGATGGAATCATAGTTAACTCCGATACATGATGTGTGGGTACCATGGATGGGTACTATGGTTGGTTAATAACTTAATTTTAAGTACATATTGAAATAAGCTTGAAAATGAACCATGGCACAAAATGGAAATTGGTATGGATCAGAAAGAACGGGGGTCTTACCTCTACTGGTTAACTACAAAACACATGACAATGACAGTATGAATAATGTAATTTGCATTGGGCATATTAAAAGAAGAAGACATAAATTCAAAACAGTTTTTTGAATTTAATATTAATAATGATATGCTTTGCAATTTACATGGGGTAAAGTGAATATAATTTTAATTTTCAACACAATTCAAGGTACTGAAACAATTGGAACAACATCAAATTAGACTGTTGGTAGAATAGAACTGTATGCCAACAAAGATTCAGAGCTTGCGTTGTGTTGCTATATTAAACCAAGCGGTAAAAATAAAATACAAAACAAGTAACCAGGAGAAGTCGACCGTATTTAATACAAATTGCTCGCAAATAATAGTGACAATACCAATACCAGTACTACAAAGCCTAAATAATAAAAGAATGGCAACGGACAAGGCGTTACTGGAAAAGTTACTTAAAAAGTAATTTTATTACTGAAAGTGAAATGCATTGCTGATTTCTTGATACAATGGGTAATTCCTTATAAGGTCTGAAAGGAAATGACGTTAGTTCACTGTTCTTTGCACTTGTTCGAACATGCAGCAAATCTTCTGTAAATAACAGTTTCAGTAACAAAAACTGAAAAGGTAAAGGGGGCAACTCGTGTAAGAGAAAATTTATTGGGAGTAGCCTGCCCTATACATTTGAATAGCACTTAGCCATTGAGTTACATTCATACTGATTTGTGACAAGGTAAGATTCTAATGTTTATAAAAAAATTACAACTTTGGTGCCTCCCTTTTATTGGGCACAACCGTACAACGCACAAATAAATATCTTTACTATAAAGAAGAAGTCAAGCATTTATCATTTGTGAAGTATATCTAAATACACACAACATGCCATCCATAATATTTCATACCTTACACTTTTGTGATCGGTGAAGTAGTCCCGATTGTATTGCTGTAGTCTACTAGTGCAAAACCAGTACAATACTTTACGTATGAGGTCGCTACACTATGCTACTATATGTACTTTGAACCACATAATTAATATCTAGCTACAAAACACCTCAACTAACCTATAGAATGTTCTCTAGATAAGTCTTAATATGCAGCCTTGCAACGGGTGACTACCAACGTATCCGCTCTTCATATTCCTTCTTAATGCTCATACGTTTAATGCTTTCGTATCCTAAAATGATGGCAAAACTGAAGCATGCCGATTGCACTAGACGGGCCGACAAGCCTTTGGTAAATATTCTCAGTCTTTCCTCGGTCCACAAAGTTTCAAACGTCTTTGAGATGGAGTCCAGGCGCTGAACCTGAACCCGCGCTCGGATGATGTCCAACGGATTGGTGAGCAACGACGTCGTGAAACCTCCCAGCGTTCCGGCTATACACTGAATCATAAGATGCGATACCCAGGGGGGCAACAGCACGTGGAGATGATCTGAAACAACCGCGAGGAGAAACACGAATAACGAAATACAGATCAAAGTAACCACAAGGACGATCATCAAAAGAGAACTGAGATACTGTTGGCTATACCTCTATACCGTACAAGCACACATAGCTGTTTCTTGATAATAGAGATCAGAATGTACACATTTTAATTTTTGAACACTTTATTTTATTCATGAACTACCTACCCTATTTGTTAACAGTTAATAAATATTCTACTTAGAAATACAACTACATATATGAGCACTATGGAAAATGAGGGTAGGCATAAAAAAAAAGAATACAGGTAGCCTACTATATGCCTACCGTAATTATAAAACAAATAGAGACTAGATTGATGGGGTTACGGCTTATGCACAGAAAAGCAGGGTTGAGAAATTTTGCCCAGCCCGAAAAAACCCAGCGGGTTTTTGAACCAAAAACCCACTTGAAAAAACCCAGTACAATGCGGGTTTTTGGGTTTTTTGGGTAAAACAATTATTTCTGTAATATTCACTGAAGTAGTGCAAGAAACAAGTACAAGAAAGACTAATAACTAGTCAGTAGAACACACATCCAAAAAGAATTATACATAAAAACTGCATAATACTGCATAGTACTGGTATTTATTTATTGACATTTATTTGTTAACTTAACATTTCACTAGTTTATAATATTTTAGGTAATAGGTAGGTAGGCCTAGGTACTATACCTACATACATAAAATAATAAGAAAGGGATGCTTGCACGTTCCCCGTTTGCTTCTAAGTGAAAATAAGTATGTAAACTATTGTTAATAAATAATAATGATAAAAATGAATAAATTGTAACTAAATAAAATATAAACATTACCAAGGGCAAAAGGGAAAAATAGACAAGGGAATTTGTTGCACACATTTAATCTTTGAAATTTCCAAAAACCCATTAAACCCCAAAAACCCCAAAAACCCTGAAAAAACCCGCCCGGGTTGGGTTTTAAAAAAAAAAACGGGTTTTTCTCAACCCTGCAGAAAAGGATAACATTAAAAAACAAAAACAATTAAGCTTCATTGTTTTATTTTCCTCAGCTACTCTTTTGGCAGCTCTGATTGTTGGAGGAATATGAGTAGTCACACAGTTAGATTGTAAGCAAAGTTAGGGGAGGGCAGGGGGAATTTACCAAACAATTTATTCTATGAACTGATAAAATACTAGGCAAACACACGAAATGAAAAATCTTTTTCCCAAGGTATATTAAGAGAGGAAAGGATCCAACAGCTTACCTTCGTGTAGTAAGATGACGGATTTGCGAGTTTGAAGTACACAAAAAAGACATAATACAAAATATAACGAGACGTTTCGACCGAGGTCTTGCTCACTCGCTAAGTCAAGTAAAGGCTACTTTATATTGCTTGGAAATCTTTCAAGAATGGTTAATGATTGGATTTGAAATTTTTAAAGATTAATTACTTCAATTAACTAATTAAATTTCTATAGGCAAACCGCTAACCGATAATCTCTTAACTTGATGCTTAATTTGTGTATGCCTACCTGCCAAGATAGGCAGGTAAGATTATTTGGGAAAAAACAAACCAACAAATTAAAAGTAATTTTAATTTGTAGCCTAATCGACTTACCTTGGTAAATGGTATAAAAAGTCCACCACATTGCACTGTTTGGAACGTACGTGCACAAGGATGCTACGTAGCCACGGTAAAAGCCACGTACCCCATCTTGCTGATAGATCGCTCGAATAATATCTGTTGTTGTTTGAAACGGTGTTCGAGATTTATTCAATGACAACCCTAAAGGGTTAAGATGAAGGTTATTATTTTTATGACCGTTCACTAGGCCCAGGACCATGAGATGTTGACTTAGAATATCAAAAGGAACAATAAACGTCTGACTAACAATTGAAGCACCTCCGCCTGCTATCAGAGCTTTAAGGCGCATGTTTGCATCGTACTGAGTCAGAACGAGTCGAATGCCTTCGTAGGTCGATATGTAGAAAACTCCAGACACAATTTGGAAAGAGCTGACCCAGAAACCTCGATACAGCCCGGCTGCTCCATCACTTCGATAAATTTTACGCCACGCATCCACTAAACCTGTTGACAGAAACAAAGTATGATGGTCTGGTGTACCGTGTAGGGGAGTAGTAAAAGATAGAATTTGTATGCAATAGTTAATAGTAGAACCCCTTCAGGTAGTACTGACATGTATCTCTAGACTGTCCAAGATTTTGACACATTTGCAATGATTGAGGAATAACATAGCCTAGGTCTCAATTCTAAAAACAAATTTACAATTGTGGCGCTGCCACAGAAAGAACTCCGGAATTGCAGACAAACAAAGGTTTATCATTATTATTATTGTTGTTACTTTACAAAGTACCGGTACTCGACAACGAGTTCGTATGAAGTCGGCCTACTCAGATCTATCATCATTTAGTGTGAGAGGGTGTTTCGGGTTGTTGGGCGCTTAGATCACAAAGGTTACCGGCATGAATGAGAAGGAGAAGAGAGACTGAGACAAAAAGAGGGGAAAAGTGAGGAAAATCATGATTAAGAGAAATATGGTGATTAAAGATATGTGTTTGAGAGGCCCCTTTGCAGGCACCAGTCACCACGAGGAGGAACCCACCTCAACCGGTTATTCGATCAAACATAGCCTATCGATATCCATAGTATATTCAGAGTTATGAAGCCTGTTGTTTTTTTGTCCGCACATATGTGCTCTCCATACAAATGTGTGTCCTTCTTTCTAATCTAATCCTGGGCAGCCTTAGGCCTAGGTCTATAAGAACAAAGTAACTGTGTCAGTTTAACGCATTATATCTTGGTCGGAACCGTTGAGTGAGTAATATAGGGTCGAGGCGACGGCAATTTGTCCACCGCGTCTTACCATCCAACATACTTTAGTTGGGTGGTAGAGTTTGCCAAGCGTACACAATGACAGAGCTTTCAGCTGTTTTCACATATCTTTGGCATAATAGCTGACCAATCAAGCTCCGTCATTGCGTCGTTTGGCGAACCCCTCCTACCCTATTTAGATGCGCCGCCCTCAAGAAGGACATTGACTCCCTGCCCGACTCAATGAGCAGGACAGAGAAGGAGGCAGCCTTATATTGGATAGCAAGAAAGAAGAATGGTTGAAGAAACCAACTCTGCAAAGGAAAAAAAAAAAAAAAAAGATATTACCCACTCAATGTCGGAACTGTTTTTCCTTTCTTTCGAAGCCTAAAAAACATTCACTTTCCTGAATCCATCCTGCAAGTAGGCCTATTATTGTTAATCAAAACTGCAAAAAGAAAACGGTTTGCCATGGTTTTACCAAATGCAGAATTAACTTGTTTGGTAGCCTATTTCAGAAAAAAAAACATAGTAGGCCAGTAAGGCCATTTATTGATGTCTTTATTTAAGTGCCAGGAAATTGTGAGGAATAAAGAGCTATACCTAGTAGCAATTATTTAGATCGAGGCATAGACCTATGCAATTTGTGTTAAAGTGTGCCCATTTTTGACAAATGTTGGAAAGTGTTGCATGGTTTAGGTGATGGTGATGGTGAAAGCAGTATACTTTGAAAATTATTTGTTCCCTATCTGGTATCTAGCAAGTAGCAATTCTCCTGTTTTGGTGGGTGTTTCTTCTTTTTTTTTAGATACACCTACCAGTACTATGGGACAGGCATATACTGTGCCAATAAACTTGAAATACAAAAATGAAAATGACAACACTATGTTCTGTGCTTGACTGTTGGCAGAGTAATGGAAGAGCGAAACCAGAGACTGTCACTGGGTGCTGTTATGTAAAACAAAGATAATTGTCCATAAGTTTCAAGGACATGGTAAGCCTACAGCTATGTCACTAGGTCGTTATTGAACTGGCTAAGGATATGCTTAGGTTATGAGTTAGAAACATATCATACCTTTATACATTTCATCATGTCGTTGAAGTTGTAATCTGGTTTTGATGACAGTCAAAGGATACAGTACGCATCTCACCGAGAAAGAACTAAGCATGCTAAGTGGAAAGAACTTGCATTTGTCCATCATGTCTAACTCGATCGTTTTAATAAACGTCGGAGGTTGTACGTCTCCCATCTTGATCGATTCAACCGTTGTCATCTATCAATAACATTTCAAACTAAACGCGAACCTCGGAGATACCTTGTTTTGCAAACAACACATCTAGAGACCAGGCTTGGCCTAGGCTTAGTTGTAGGCATAGTGTTGTGTCGAATCCTGAAAGTCAAGCATGACATTGAAGTATTGGATCAAATAGGCTAGGCTTACACCCTAGGTATAACCAACTGTACCTAGAAGAGGCATAGGGGCCTAGGGCCTAGGCCCCCTACCCATGATCCTACCTACCGAAGAGGTTAGGTCTAGGCCTAGCCTAGGGAATATCGCTGCCTAGGCCCTACGCCTGTTGATATGCGTTAACGTTCAGCTGAAACTATACGTAACAGAGGCGTTCCTGCTACTTCCAGGTTTGCATATTAAAACAGTAAGATTATAACAAGAAAAAAATGTCAAGATTTCCTGTGTGGCAGGAAAACAATACATACATGACGTAAGAACAGCTGTTTATTTCACGTGATTATTGCACTGCCGTAGTGATGAGTGCTCGAATAACCACGATTGACAAAGGCGGTGTCCGCCGTTTCCATAGCAACGTTGTTATGCTTTCAAAATGGCGCGCAGGAGATAACCTCACATTTTTATCAACAAAATCAATGACATAGAATTAACTAATGTATTATGTCTAGAACATAGCAAGACACAACTAGGCATACCGACTTTGCCATACAGGTCTTTGATTGATTTTCAGTGAATTTTTCTGACAATATTATCTAGAGGCCTACTTAGGTCATACAAGGAACTGCAAGATGGTAAGTATGTCTACCCAAGCATTACCTTCGTATACAGATAGCAGGATAGGGCCCTAGCCTATGTTGCACAGTTTCAATAAATTAAAAGCCAAGGTAGACCTCATACGCCTAGACGTTCCTTTTTGGTTGGTTGAGGCTTAGCCTAGGCCGTGGTATGAATGCTAACACATGACTGTAATGTAGCTATAGGGCCATAGGGAAATCAACGGAATGGAGATGAAAAGCTATTCCGTGGAGGACATTGAGGAAGGAGGAGGAGGCAAGTTTAAAAAGTGAGTGCGAAACGCGAATCAGCAATCCTCCTCATTTACCCTGAATTCTGTAATGAGAACAGAGGGGCGGGTAAGGGGGCAAGTCTATTAGACGTACCAGGGTTATGAATGCAGCGGCGGTATGGTATTCATACAGGAAAAAGGACAAGGCGGCTATGGAGGACGTACAAAAAAGAGCAGAGCAGCGAGGAGGGCGCTGAGAAGGGGGAAGAGGTGGTCACAGATAGATACAGGGATGGCAGGTCATCAAGGGAGTATGAGAGTGTGACGAACATGGTAGAGGGGTTGGCTGGGAGAAGATGGAGGACAGAGATAGACTAGGGAAGATGTACAGGATGGCAAGGGCAATGAGGGTTGAGGGAGCTGAGTGGGGCAATGGAAGTAGCGAAATACAGTGGCACGAGGGGGATGACTAATGTTGTGGTTTGTTATTGTCTATTGTCTAGCCTATATCTACTGACAGAGTCCATAGTACAGTGCATATATAGTAGCCTACATATTCTATTGCAAAGTAGAGTAGGTAATTATGTGTCAGTGTATCACTCCTATGTACAAGTAGACCTACATAGCCAAATAAAAATTCATGAACTATTTATGTTGAATTTAACAGCCACCCAAGAAAAAAGGAGGAGGGAAGGGGAAGAAAGAGGCTGGCTATGTGATTGATGGTGTATCAACAACCGAAATGACTCGAGAGCAATTGGAAGTGTTTGCTCATCGGCTGCGAGAAGAAATGGAACGAGAGCGAGAAGAGCGTAATTTTTTCCAAATTGAACGAGATAAAATCCACACCTTTTGGGAGATCACTCGACAACAACTCGAAGAAAACAGAGCAGAATTAAGGTTGGTACTCTCATTTATTGTGTGACAAATTAGTACATAGGTAGTTGTATTGGAAGCAATATTCTAATTTCATTTTTATTGAAATTATTGAAATGAGTACTAGATAAAGCTTATTTTGAAGACGTTGTTGTTGTGTGATAGGAGGATTGTTATGAAAGTTATCCCCGATTGCTGTTCTAGCTTGAATAATCTCTTTTGTTTGTTTGATAAAAATCAAACTTGGCTTATAAAACTTGGCCAGTAAAGATTATTAACATCACAGAAAGCATCTTTGCGAAAACTGTTGTGGTTCCTACTTCCATATTTTGTTCATTTGAACATACAACAAGTGAAGATAGCTAGGATAAGTCAAACACTGGCTCGTGTGACTGGGTTTATACTGTCTCTAGGCATTGGTAACCCATTGAAAAATTCTCAAATAGGTATATATAATATTTAATAGCCCATTAAACACGCGTTAAGAAAAAGCAGGGCAGGGGATATCTACGTAGGTGACATTTTATCTTAGGTATGCAATCAATTTACAAAGGCTAGGTTGTTGGTGCTGAATTATTAGTTGAGTGCTGGTAATCGAAACTAAATATTTTTCAGAAATAAAGATCGTCAAATTGAAGAAGCAGATGAAGAACATCAAGTGGAAGTTAAAATATACAAACAGAAAGTTAAACATCTACTATATGAGCATCAGAACAATCTTGCAGAACTCAAGGTTAATATTTTGATTTCAGTTTTTGAAAATTATTGTTTTTGTTTGTGTATTGAGGTTGTATTGCTCATTTTTACTAAAAATAGCTGCCTAGTTTTTGATAATTATTCCTATTTTATATTTCAAAAGGTCGGTTTCCAAATTCCGACCAGGAAGTAGTAGGCCAACTTACCAGTATTCGTTTTATATAGCCTAGTTACACAAAAAGTTAGCTGAAAACCATGTTGACACAAGAAGATAAAAAAGTTTTCTTTAAATTCAATATTTTTCATTGTATACCGGTAGGCCTATATTTATAAAGCAAATTGAAGTCAAAATTTTTTTTAAATGAAAGTTTTTACCGGCGTAGGTATTCTTAGATATGTGTAGGCCTACTATTGTGTTGGATACAGTAGATTTTTTTTATGAAGATAGAAGAAGGGTGCTGTCACAATTTTTTTAGATAAAATGTAATATGTACTATTGTGAGAGACATGCATGTGTGAGAAGCAATTTTTATGATTTTGCTCACATTTAAAAATAATATTCAGTATTCACCATAATTGTCACTCACTCAAAAAGACAATTACCTTACCGAAATTATAACTGTCGCTACGACATCTCCATGTAATCCAACAGCAATGAAATACAAATACAAACTATACCATAGTTACTGTAGTTGATGTAAGCTTAATCTATGTGACCAACAGCTTACCTTTTATGAAATACTTTTGTATTATTTATTTTCTGCTGTCTGAATTATCCTACAGTACCTATAATCACACATATTTGGATTTTATAGGAACTATAAATTAGTTCAGAAAATGTAAATGCCCTGTCAGTGATTAAAAGAAGCATTTTTCTTTCTACTTTCTAGGCTGAGGGTATGGTTTCTCTTAAAATGGCTCAAGATGACTACACTGAACAGGAAATGGAATTGCTGAAAGACAAGAAAGCACTGAAAGCACTCTATTGGGAACAGGACCTAGCTCATCAAGATGAAATGCGAAACCTACGATTGGTGAGAACACTAACCTTTTCAGTTGACACTTCCAGTATTTGCTTCTGGAAGTACAGATTAATGCACAATGTAGTCTTCAAGTGCTAGCTACATGGTTGCCAATCAGGTGTCTGTTTTTTTGGGAACTTGGTATTAGATTATCTATTATTATTGTTACACGTGTGGGTTTAAGATAATTTTTTTTTTTTTATTTCACCATGCGATTTGTACAGAGTACAAATATAAATAGGTCCTACTATACATACAAAATAAAATATACATACAAAACTACAAAATATACATATATAGGCCTCCATTCAGAAATAACAGTAAGGATGGGTGAGAGAAATTTACATATTAACACTTTAATTTCAGATCTAAATCTATTCTTGAAAATGAATTCCTTTTTCCCAGTCGTCTCGATTAGCATCGTTGCAAAAATATGAGACGTTAGACGTTAATCAGGTTATATCAGGTTATCAGGTTGTTAATACCTAATGAATGGTTGAAAAGTCATCATCGCATAAGAAGAAAAAAAAAAAGACCCCCAAATATCATGATTATATTCTTTTTCCCAGACTGCCAGGTCCACCTTACAATCGCTCCTAACAACAACAAAAAACGGTGCCTTCTCAATGATTCGTTTCCCTGTCAATGCACTATTGAAAGGAGAATCAGACCAATTATTATAACTTATATACAATGTGATTGTGATAACTAAAGCTGAACATTTTCAAGTGTTCTTTTTTTATGAAAATCTTGCTCATGAGCACTTTTGAAGTTGGAGTGAAAGGTCGGCACTATGTGCTAGATGTGCCCAAAGGATGTTCCGGTACCTACTATAGTCACCCTACATATTTCATCTCCCTCCATAGGATATATAATATGTCTTCACTTGACTTGACTATTAAAACTTGTCGTAGGCTTTTGCAACCGGACTCGCTATAAAGTTGATTTTTACAGTAATTAGAATTTAATGTTTTGCTTTGAATTATGGGTAAAGTCAGTCGGAATAAGAAACACCACACGCTATGAGTTGAGCTATTCATCGCATCAGTATGATGTTGTCTCTTCCTGCAACGTACTGAGTGGAAGAGTGGTACAGTATTCTTATCATAATGATATGGTTGTGTGTTCTCATTATAGCAACACAGCTCTGAGTTAAGTAAAACAAGAGCAGCTTTTGAATCTGAGGCTCGAGAAATCGAAGCAAAGTACGAGAAAAGGATGACCACTCAACGTACCGAGCTCAATCTCAAACAGCGAATGGAGCTCACCGAAGTGGAGGAACGAAAGAACAAACAGATAGCCGATCTCATGAAGAACCACGAGAAAGCGTTCACAGAAATGAAGAACTACTACAATGACATCACACTCAACAATCTGGCTCTTATCAGCAGTCTCAAGGTATGAATAAACTGTATTCTTATTTTAATCACAGCATTGACATTGGAGACAAATAATCTATGCCACTCTCACATTGCATTGTCATTTTTTTAAATTGTTGAATAGTAGGCCTACGTATAAAAGCTTCTTATCTAGACATCACTAAAACAAGCAATATGTATTTGTTTGTTGTATACCAAGCAACAAAAGTATCACTGATTAAGCGAGCGAAGTGAGCGCCTCCACTAGACTTTTATAGCACTCGTTCTGTTTGTTTTTTTTTGTTTTTTTATGTTCTCGATAGCGGTGGAACGGAAACTCCTATCAAGTTGAAATTTGGATCATCCACAAGCCTCGATGTGGATTGAATGTGTCGAGTTTTGTGGCAAGATCGTTCGAAAAGTTACAAAGTTACACCATAGTTACTGAAATATATTTTTCTGAAACAAAATGGCGGCAAAATGTGAGATAGCCAGTTAAAAGATTAGCTAGTTAGTTTCCCGATCAATCCAAAAAAATGTCGAAATAAACACCGATATCGATGGTGATGGTCTGCCTTAATTTGTATGCAGTCTCTAGTGCACGAGGAAATGTATTATGATATTATCCATGATCTTTGCTAGGATGTTTGTACGTAGTGAGGAAATTTTTTTGATTTTTTCGAGTGTTTTAGGAACAAATGGAGGAAATTAAACGTAGAGAGGAACGAATGGACAAAAACCTTCGTGAAGTTCAAGCTGAAAACAAGAAGTTGGTGGAGCCGCTGAAAGAAGCTCAAGCAGCCGTGGCCGATTTAACTCGCAGAATGCAGAACTATGACAAAGATAAGACTTCTCTTCAAAACACTAAGACACGCTTGAATGCTTGTCAGAAAGAATTAGACGATCTTAAATGGGAGAACGAAGTTTTGGAGCTAAGATTTGAAAAGGTAACACCTGAAACCCGTGTGGTAACACTTGTATTTGGAAGTTTATATGGGTATTGGATTGGGTCTAGATTAAAACATTGTATACAGTGGCGTAAAGGAGACCCCCGCCGCCCCCGCAAAGCGGGGGGACCCGCTGTGTAGGGGGGCCCGGCTCGCCAGACGTACAGATCTTATTTTTTCGTCATACAATTTCAAATGTTGTCAATTTGGTTCTGTTATTTGCCGGGGGAGGAAATTAGAGGAATGGGACAATTTTTAAGGAATATATTTAAAAACGCTTATTGGTGGAATTATTGTAACACAAAAATTATAGTCTTCAGCTATAAACTGTTTTTGATAATGCCTGTTACTGCATGAAAACCGTCATTAAATTCGATGTAAAACTCTAAAGACTACGAAAATTTGCTCGAAAGGCTGATACATTGCCCCAGGTCCCGTGCGGCGTCCACCAGTGAAGAGCTTACCCTATGTGGAATGTCACCGCAGGGCCAAATACTACCACGGGCCGGACGGAGGAAAATTATCGTATTATATCTTGTATCATTGTCCAATTCTGAAATGTGTTTACAGGCGTGTGAAACGTCACATATGAAGAAAAAAATTCGCCTTCGGCGAATTGACCTCCGCCGGCTGTGACTTTCGCCCCAGACTCCTTTCATGTTTAGGATGTTCAATCCCTTCCCCCACTGTGAATTCCTCGATACGCCACTGTCCCTTATGCTATTTCTTACTATTTTGGGCACAGTAGCAACATACCGAAAAATTATTTTCAGATTAAAAAAAAAAAAAAAAAAAAAAACTATTTGAGGAGCAGCACTGCAGCGTGTCCCAAGACAGTCTTAGAGCTTTCTCAGTATACTCACTTCTCAGTATAGTGTGAACTGTGAGCAGAGAGCAGGCCAAGCAGTTGAACACGGATGCCTTAATTGACAGCTTGGCTTGCCAGTCACAAGAATGCTCGAGGTCAAAACCGCTTCTTGTGGTATTACTAATTTTAAGATGACTGTGAGGGGGTATTAGAGCTCAGGTAAAAGTTTATTTCGTTATGTAATCGATTTAGCTCTTAATTCACCCCATATAGGGGGCCCGAAACTATTATTGCGGGGGGGCCCGGGCAATTTGCGTTACGCCACTGATTGTATATCACAGTACCTTGCTTGCATGAGTGGCTCGTTGGTCTTGTGGACCATGTTTATGCCCCTTCCAATGTAGAAAGTCGAGGGTTCGAATCCCATGGTGGGGCTGGGGTTTTTATCTCTAGAAATTGACTTACTGTATGGTGCTGATGTATGTTTAACTGTAAATGTAAACGCTGACTTGCAAGCAGTCATAGCAACAAACCACATAATACTTGGTACACAGTATAGGCCTAATGTCCCTCACTGAAAATCAGGGGTTGTAAGGAGTGGGTAGACAACAAATTCAAATGTATTTATTACCTAAAATCTGATTATTACAGCCACATTTAACTGTAGGTACCTAAAATACTCAAAATAGGCTATATTTCAGAGACCAACATTTTGTTAATATGTACCATAGTTGTGTAAAATGTTGTTTAGGTTGGTAACTAACATCCCTGTCTTAATCTTGTTCTGAAGCTTCAGAGTGAAAGAGACGAGCTGCACAGCCGCTTCGTGACGGCTATCATGGAACTGCAGCAGAAGACGGGTCTGCGCAACGTCATTCTGGAGAAGAAACTGACGGCTATGTCGGAGCAGCTGGAGCACAAAGAGGCGCAAATAAGTGAAGTCCTCGCCGCGGCAAACCTCGATCCCTCCGCAATGGCAGCGGTAAACAAGAAGCTTGAGGTAAGATGCTCATGGTGTGCAGTTCTCTCCAGTGGCAGCTCACCCATTAGGGCTCGCGGTCACTTGCCCCCCCCCCCCATACAAACACTCACATTACGAGTTCTAGTTATGGTTCCACAACGTGAATATCACTACATGCTATACAATGATTTCACCTTATTGTAGAGCCGAAGAGAAAACACATATTTGCTGTAATTTACATAGGCCTAATAAAAATGATTCTTTTCAGGAATTGTTGAATCGCAAAAATAGCGCCATTCAAGACTTGCAGTACGAACTGGCTCGTGTGTGTAAGGCACACGACGACCTTCTACAGACCTACGAAGCCAAGCTTCAGCAATACGGCATTCCTGTTGAAGAGCTCGGCTTCCAACCCATGAAGATCTCAGTGAAGGGACTGAAGATTGGTCGTGGGCCAGCTGGGCTAATCACGACCAACCAGTAACTCGAGGTCGCTGACACGTCAGCCGGAAGAGTCATTCATTAGATAATCTAAGAGATTGCATAGTACAAGTTATTAAAGAGTAATTCTGTAACATGCAGATCAGTTGTGCTACAAACTACAATTGTGTGACAGATTTTGCAACAATTCTTTGTGAAAACAATCCTACTGCGGTAAAGACTTTTGTAAAATTATTTATCATATTTAATATTTGTAAGTATATTAAACCATAAACATTCTACATCACATTTCATGATGATATTTAACTTTTAAAATAGATGTTATAGTACAACATGGTGGTTCAGTAAATGATATACACAGTTTTGTATTGTTCTACTATATTTATAGATCTCCCAGTCCTTATAACTTATAAGTAACAATTTAAAAACAAATATAAGCTTTCAGTTTATAAATTTACAATTGCTGCCAGTAATCTGCAAGCTGCATCTCTATAAAAGTTGTGAAACCGGCCCGGTTTCACAACTTTTTAAACTCCGATTAGCCGTTAATCGAAATACTCTACGAACAAACATGGCAACTGCCGTACATTTTGAACGTAATGTTTGTTGAAACCAAACTTACTAAATCGGAGCTTAACAAAGTTGATGAATTGAGACATAATATGTATAGTAATGTTCATAAAATGTTTTCTTTACAGAAAAACGGTGTCAGTTACTGAACTCGCCATTAATGAATATGTAAGAATTAAGTTGTTCAACGCCATATGCGTCGCTAAAAACTCCTCACCTTGGCTCTCCCTCATAGACTCTATGGACAGCTATGCTACATTAATAACATATATATATCTTCACCCCGTTAACATTATTTAAAAAATTAAAATCACTTCTTCCCTCACAGCCATGATTATCGCCGCCCTGCACCCCTCGTGCACTGAGTCGAGGTTATGTGGTATTTAAAGTGATTGCAAAAACTGTGCCGTAAAATATGGTTCTCACTACGCTTCTGGCCTTTTCTTTTTGTTGAAACCCAAGATTCCAGCAGTGCTCTTGTGACGTGATCTTCTTGGACCATAAGAAAACATATTACAATTCTATTTTGTTATAGTTCTTTATAATATTTAATTTATATTGAGATTTTTTGGTTTGAAGTAGACCTTGAACAATTTTGAACCTCCGCCACTTTCCGCAATGCAATAAACCTTGTTTGTCTTATGTTTATAAGGCTGTGTATGTTTTCCGGCAACCAATAGCAACACACTCGTTTTCTGAAAATCATAATGGCCGATCAAGCAACAAGTAGGTGAGATACCAGCAAAAGTTTTCAAGTTAACTCTTGCATTATGGAAAATCATCAGCAAGATACACGATCTCAACATCATGAATTATTTCTGCAAGAAATTGAAGGTATCGATGAATATTGGGGACCAACTTTCAGGTACGTATGGTCCATTTTAGAAGTAGTAGGCGTACTGTGGGCCGAATCGCTCACTTGACATTTGGAAGGGGGTGTTGGCTTTTCCAAATTACCCGCGAATCAGTCCATGAAAAAGTACGCAAGTGCAAAATGTGACATCCCTTCGATCTAGAACTAGCTAAGTCACACTTGCGCAAGAACTAAAAGGCTAGCCTAGGCCTAGTCATAACCTTACAAAACTTTCATAACTACAAATTTGCAGTAGGGTAGGCTAGCATTTGGCATACGATTGCCCTAGGCATATCAGTGGGGGGAGTAGCCTAGGCCATTGGCCTAAACCAAGGGCTCACCTAAATATATGCCCAAATTTAGGTATGGTCCGATTCGAGCAGGCCCTACCTGAGTATATTAGCCTAAACTAGCTAAGGTCCATAACCTGTCTAGATGCAGTTTGTTTATATCTGTATTTATAATGGCAGAACCACTTGGAGAACTAGGCCTAGGAGAAGACCTAGGCCTAGGCCTATCTGTTAGACCTAGACATTCTCAAGACAGTATCAGCACACAGTATGACCATTTATTATACGAATTGGAGACAACAGATACAAGCAGTGTAGGTTTGGTTATCAGGTAAGTCTATAGGCTATAGGCACAGATAACGGATTGTCTAGCTAGGGCTTACTATGATTACTGATTAGTCTGCTTGGAATGTGCCAAAATAGGCCTTGCTTCTAAAAGCACTAGCCTAGGCTAGACTGTATTCAGCATTGTTAGCCCTGCGCCTCTATAGTTGATTAGACCTAAAGTTTGTTTATGTCCTGCACTTTCTCGCGGTGCAGCTTTTTAGCGTAGCCCTAGACTGTTTGCCCCAGATTTCTGTACATTACACCTGCTGCACCAGTGCACCTCCCGCGGGATAAAATAGCATGATCAGCGCAACCTACTCAAGAGAAAATAACATTGCAGTGCAAATGAGTAAAAAGGATAACGCGTTTGCTCAGAAATGAGGATGGGTAGGCATCTAGGCCTAGGTTGTTCACATTTTCAATGTTGTTTGGTGACGTTCTTCAGATACAACAAAAACCGCTAATGTCGTGCGGCTATTATACTAAGAGTATCCTTTCCTCTAATAAAAAATAGCAACATCAACTATGGGGCTACTTTTTGTCAGGTACTTAATGAGAGTTGGCACTGGCACTCGGGGTGTGTACAGCAAAGGCGATCGGGCTGGCCAATGACAGTGAGAACAATGAAAATAACAATGGCCTGGGCAGTTTGGTCACTTTACAGTTCATGCACTCACTAGGGTTAGACTGCTATAGGTTGTCCCTAGTATGGTTTTTAGCTTTTGAGTTTTATAGGTAGTGTTTTTCTTTTGTCTGTTTTTTATGAGAACAATCTCACCAAGCTATATGCACTTGGTAGGTAAATAAAATACAATCCACTTCGTTAAGGACTACGTATATCAGCACGTCAAGGCGCTTTGGCAGCAGCCGCTTTCATTTCAATCGGTAGGGATCCGCTCTGTATATCACATCAATCTTAAGTGCCCTCATCCAGGCCGCCTACGAATTCAGCCATTCACATCACAGGCCGTGGCTGTGCGCGCATCGCGGAGCCGCTTTGACGTGTATATCACGTAAATCAAAGTGAATTCTATCCTCCAACTCGTTTGCCAAAGTGTATTGGATCTGAGTCGCCTTGAAGTAAATTTGACGTGTATATCAACTCTGCAACCGATTGGAACCAAGGCGGCTTCATCCTATGCGCGTTAAACTTGCTTGATATACGTAGTCAAGGAAAGTCACTCAAAGACCAATAGAGAAATATCTTCACAAAAGAGAAAGAAAATATTGGCTACGTATATTGAAAGCCAAGTCCTAGACATTTAGCCTATGGCTCAATGAATATAATAATTACATAGTCAGCATGTCCAAAACAAAATTCTACTATTCATTGTTTTCTATACATGCCTACTTACTTTTTCAATTTGTTTGCAATGGTTAGAAACACAATCTAGGATTCTTAATCAAAGACTTTTCTGGCAGCTCTCAGGACCTGGCAAAAGGATATCAAGGATGAATTAATTGTTAATTCTCTCGCTAACACCCACCTTTTCCATTAAAGACCTACTCTCACTTATTTACTTGCCAACGTTCGGTGATACGTGACCCAACTTGTAGGCCTACCTACTAGCTACACTTCAGCTTCCTGTAAACTTTGATTAAAGTTTCATCCAGTATCAGTATTGTATCGCAGTATCCTGTTGAAACCACATCCTGGCATAGACTTAAGCTTACACAACATTCTCTTTGTGTTTTAGTTTACAGTTTTCAAACAAGTGACTTATATATAGCTACTATTACCATTAGATGGTGACTAGGTTCATTTTACGTAACGATCATCTACCGGTAGTAGTTAGCATAATACTAACTAAATAAAAACCTGAATTGGTCTTAAATAGTTTGTCGGTCAAGTTATTTATCAAGTGCAGTTAGATTGTATAGCCGACTAGTATATATCTTTATTTTATTAGTATTTATTTACAATCCATTTAATCATGAGTCTATGAATTCTTTGTTTCTTAATTCTGAGAGTACATGATCACTAGACCGGCATTTTATATTAATATTTGTGTTTAATACATTGAATTGTGTTAATTGTAGAGCCCTAAGCCCATGTACATTATGTACATACAAACACCGCTGCTGCACACTCAGCCTTATGAGTAAAACTTTTGAAGCTCCTGCATAAAACATGAGAATTATAGTTAGATGATGTTATGAAGAGTCAATTCAAAGTTCAAACTAAAATCGCTGAGTGTTCATACTAAATTTGTCAGTAGTTTGTAATCCATACTTATTTAAACTGATTTTAATTCCGTAACATCAATCCAATGCATGTAGTTTTGTGAACACACTTTTGCGTTATACAGTATTTAAATACCTAGTGTGCATGTTTGTTTCAATAACCAACCAAAATAAATGTTAACTCATTATTGAGATAACTTATCATGTAACTGGAAAGTTATATAAAGATTTACTTAGTGGAGTGCTGATGTACATAACATAGGTCACAGTTTACTTTAATTTCATCAGTATTGTCCGTCACACATTGGGCTGACTTGGGCGTTGACATCTAACAAATATGGCGGAATCAGTTTTAAAAGATAATCCATGTAATGGTATTGTCGAAGATAACTTTGAGAAAAACTTCCACAAGTTTCCATTTGGTTTAGAAACTTTGTGAGTGTTCCTGAAATTGCTCTCATGTTTACAAGCTTCGACACTGCAATCATTAATGCATCTTCTTAGTGGCATCATTTGTTGACATTTCAGAGCAATTTATGATGGGGATGAACATCAGAAATTCATGGAGCGGCTGGATGCCCGAATTAAGACACATGACAAGGATATTGAGCGAATGTGTAACTTCCACTACCAGGGCTTCATCGATTCGATCCGAGAACTTTTGCAAGTCCGATCACAAGCACAAAAACTTAATGTAAGTAGCCTATTGGGAATAAGCTGGGAATTGATTCTGTTGAGATGTCAATTGTGGTGACTTGTTAGCTACATATGTGTATTATGTGTGAGTAAGGAATAGAATATTGTTAAATTGTTAATTGTCACGTACTGCATTGCTCCGCTTCTATGTAGTCCACTCATTCTCTTTCTGCGTGACAACTTGACTGTCAAGTGGTTAAGGTGTATGTATTCAATTCATAGTTCCCACGTGACGTCACAGTGGCCATGATTGTGACACAATTGATGTAGACATAATTCTCCTAGTTTTCTAGATCATTGCCAAATTATGTTCAAATTTATTAAATAAGCATAATTTGGAATTTAAAAAGAAACATAACCTAGGTACCTAATTAAAAAATCACAAATTACTACACATACCAATTTCATTTAAAAAACAGGCTGAATTTGAAAGAACTAATTGGATTTCTGTGTTCTACCACAAAAGACTAAAATTGTTTCTCCATGGCAACGTCAAAGTTTGATCACAAATGTGGCCGCCACGCGCAAAGATGGGACGTACGTGCAATCTATGAATTGTTCTGAATTGCAACCCATGAAGAGCCCCGATGTATTATTGACTATTGACATTGTTTATTGTCGTGGCAGAGCGAAGTCGTGCAGCTGGACGAAGATCTACAATCTTCCATTGCGCAAGTGGTGATGAAAGGGGAAGAACTGGTTCAGGCGCGTCGTGTTGAAAACAACATCGCATCGGCCATCGACAACCTTTCGTTGTGTCTTCCGGTTCTGACCACATACGCCAAACTGCAACGCCAAATGAAGGAAAAGAGGTAAACACTCCGATTGCTAATTTGCCCATTCATTATTATTTGGTAGCATGAAGTGGCCTCTGAAAGGTAGTAAATACATACTGTACCATCGTTGGTTCATTTCCCTAATAATGTTGGAATATTCTCATGCTCCCTTATTCAGCTTTTTTTTTTAGAAATTCACATTTTTTCTTTTTTTCTATAAAATATAGAATTCGTGGGTAGAAAGTTGTCAACTTGTCTGAGATAATTGGATTGTTCTAGCACAATAATTTATTTATGATTATGATGATATTTGATTAGGCACAGCACATTTATTATGTTCTTAGTTCCAATTATATATTAATTATTGTAAATAAATAATTAGTAACCATAATTACTAGTGTTTGTTTTTATTAGTAGGCATACTAGTAATTAATTAATAATTATGTAGTATTCATTCATATTATAGAGAAGTTTTAATGAAAACAACATGTCATCAATGTATCAACATGGAACATGCCAATGTGAATGTGAATAAATGTGCTTTTTGCTAGTTGTGTTCTATTTTAAGTTAATCACACATTTTGTGGTATAGGTACTATCCAGCCTTGAAAACACTGGAGCAACTTGAGCATCTGTATTTGCCCCAAGTAGCCAACTACCGCTTTTCTCATCAAATGAGGGAAGATATACCAAAGTAAGTAGAAACTGATTAGTTACTTACTGATGTTAAGTTAGGAATGCGGCTAATCATCGTTAGTTGGTTTGAAATTGAGTAATCGTTTGATGATTTCAATCGATTTCATAGTTCAAATGCGACGACCAATCGTACGAATTAATTTCATGTATGAAATTGTGATTGTCTTTTGATCATTTAAATTATCATTTTTTAAAATTCGGCTCTAAATCAGCTAGTACGGGCACATACAAGGGCGGACTGGGATAAAAAGGCCCGGGATGCTGGGTTTCTGGGGGGCCTGCACGAGGTGCCGTGGCGCAGCTGGGGTCTGGGGCAAAGCCCCAGCCGCCGGACGCAAATACGCCGAAGGCGCAAAAAATGTATTAGGGTTGCATTGAATTTTATGTCTTAAAATACGATTTTAGGGCGCGATTAACAGAGGCCACCGTACCAGAAGCAAAATAATTTCCATTAGGCCTATATTCAATAATAGGCTATAGGCCTACATTAAATATTTACAGTAAATATTACAATAAATTCAATAATAATATCAAAATAATACTTGTGAGTGGGGTTAAGATTTTTTTAGCAATATACAGAGCAGTATTTACCTAACAGGACTTTCTGGTATCAGCCCGGGAGCCCGGACTGCCAAAGGGCCCGGGATGCGATCGCATCCCGGCATCCCTAGCCAGTCCGCGCCTGCCTACGATACATGGTTTAGCTGTAAAATGCAATTATAAATTGATCCCAAGGCAGCTACTACTACTAGTGTTGTATGGGAGTCTAGTGGGGGTGCCTGTGTGATGTCAGAATAAGCCCCGTTTCCCTCTACGATGCACGGTTTAGCTGTAAAATGCAATTATAAATTGATCCCAAGGCAGCTACTAGTGTTGTATGGGAGTCTAGTGGGGGTGCCTGTGTGATATCAGAATAAGCCCCGTTTCCCTCTATGATGCACGGTTTAGCTGTAAAATGCAATTATAAATTGATCCCAAGGCAGCTACTAGTGTTGTATGGGAGTCTAGTGAGGGTGCCTGTGTGATGTCAGAATAAGCCCCGTTTCCCTCTACAATGCACGGTTTAGCTGTAAAATGCAATTAAAAATTGATCCCAAGGCAGCCACTGATGTTGAATGGAAGTCTAGTGAGGGTTCCTGTGTGATGCCAGAATAAGCCCCGTTTCCCTCCCCGATGCACGGTTTAGCTGTAAAATGCAATTAAAAATTGATCCCAAAGCAGCCACTAGTGTTGTATGGGAGTCTAGTGAGGGTGCCTGTGTGATGCCAGAATAAGCCCCGTTTCCCTCTCCGATGCACGGTTTAGTTGTAAAATGTATGGGCGTCTAGTTTCCCAATAGGCGAACTGTGATTTGGCCTATTGTGCATTTTTTTTTTTATCCCTACCCGATAAATTAATGTTGGAAACGGGGTCAAGATATATATATATATCTTACAATTATAAACTTAAAATTGTACTGCATCCCTAATATGTACCAAATTTATGAATGTCCCCACTTAAAATCAGTTCTTGTAACTGCCTGGGTAGACTATAAATACAAATGTATTTATTAATTCAAATTGATTCCATAAGCTGGCTATGTAAGTACAGGTATTGTATTAACAATGAAATTTGTTTAAAACTTTCAGGTTGAGAGAAAATATCAAAGATGCTTCCATGTCAGATTTGAAGGACTTTTTGGAAAATATACGTAAATTTTCTCCGAAGATTGGAGAAGTTGCAATGCGACATGTAAGTCATCATTTTTTAAATTGTTTTATCCTTGAGGAGATTGCGTTGAGTTAGCTCAACAGACATCGAAGTTGAATATGAATATGTATTGATTATATAAATAGAAAGAACAATGATGCCTGACAAGGTGACACCTAGTATTAAAAGTTGTAACTTAGTAATGCCATCAGGTTCAAGAAGTCCAAACCGATTCTCCTTTTTTGTAACAATTTTTCAAGGTAGTTTTTTGTTTAGTCATAGTCATTTGCAACAGCTTACAATCAGCAGATCAAAAGTATTCTTTTAAAACTAAATTAACTTATATCTTGTAACAAAACAAAATCAAATTAATATCAAATTGATTGAACCGATATTAAACCCGACTATTTAAATTCTATCCTGTTACGTTTGTGTTTTTTGTGTAGACAGCGGAACAGTTGGGTAACGACCCCGGTGTAGTCGGTCGTAAGAAGAGACAAGCCCCTCCCCCTCCTAACCCGTTCACTGGTGAGGTTGAGTACGAGCAGCCGGCAGAGAGTACTTACGACGCTGAAGAAGATCTCAGCGCTCAAGACCTGATAGACTTCTCACCCGTCTATCGGTGTCTGCACATCTACACTGTCGTGGGGTCCAGGGAGACGTTCGAGACCTACTATCGCAAGCAGAGGAAGAAACAGGCACGGCTCGTGTTGCAGCCCCCCACTAATATGGTACGTCTTGAACAATACAAATGTACGTAGGTATTGAGTCATAGCAATGAAGCACATAGTCTCCCACTGAATATCAGTTCTTGTAACTGAGTTTTATCATTATTGTATTATGTATTACTGCAGTAAGCATGGCTGCGTAACCACTTTGAGATATGCTATTGCCTTGGTCTCCTCCGTTCTATTGTCAATAAAGATTACATTGTTTTCCCTATGCTTCCCACACTTTGACAGGCTATCATCATTGGTGCATTGTGATCTGACTGCCATACAAATGGTTGCACTACACAACTTGCTTTGGATTATAGGTATACAGAAACCAATAAAAAAATATTAGTTTTCTTATGAAACTTTTATAAACTATCAAGGACCAGAATGTTATTTTGTTATACATACATACAAATGCTACATTTCCATCTAAACCCACAGTGTAAGAATCTTTTGATCCTAAAAAAATAGTTTATTTAGATTTACTCTTATAAAGTTTTTTGTTATTATAAGAAAGGCTTTGTTTTACCTACTGCTGTACCTTCATTGGACAAGATAAGTATTGGAAGTGTATTAATATTTGTCACAATTTGTTGCAGCACGAAACGATAACGGGATATCGAGCGTACATCCACGGTATAGTGGGTTTCTTCGTTGTGGAGGACCATGTTTTGAATACGGGCAACGGTCTGGTCAACAGAACGTACCTCGACGAAGTGTGGGAGATGGCGTTGTCCAAGATTGTCAACTCGTTGCGAACGCATTCGGCGTACTGTACGGACGCTACTCTCATGTTGAAGATCAAGAACTTGATAATGCTCTTTAATACAACACTCAGGGTACGTGAATTACTATATTGCAGTTAGTTATTCTCTCTGAAATCATTATCAGTGCCGATAATTGATTGAGTTTGTTGCAGAACTACGGCTACTCTGTGAACCAGTTGTTTGATCTTCTCCACGAGATCCGTGATCATTACAACGAGGTTCTGATGCAGCGGTGGGTTCAAGTATTCAGGGAGATACTGGACGAAGAAAGCTTCCTGCCGATACAAGTAGCGTCGCAGGCGGAATACGACAATATCGTGGACTCGTTCCCTTATCAGGATAAGGTTTTGGAAGTGGCGGCTTTTCCCAAACGGTTTCCATTTTCCCCTTTAGTACCAAAGATTTATCAGCAAGTAAAGGAGTTTATTTATGCTTGCCTCAAGTTTTCTGAAGACCTAAACCTAAGGTAAGATCCAATCTGCTTTAAAGAAAACAATTGTATGAACATTTGCATTAAACGATGTACCGTACTCTATAAGCTCATGCAGAGCATTGTTAAATAACAAAATTAG
This sequence comes from Isoperla grammatica, assembly GCA_945910005.1. Lineage (NCBI taxonomy): Eukaryota > Metazoa > Arthropoda > Insecta > Plecoptera > Perlodidae > Isoperla > Isoperla grammatica. Next base: position 114,648,483 of record OX246738.1, on the reverse strand, counting down.
GTAAAGCGTTAGAAGGGAGCTGGAAAAAAACGTACTTATCTTCAAGGTTAGTGTAGCTAGCTATGGGACGAGTCTTTAAATAGGTATTTAGATTTTAGATAGGTCTCTACTAGAGCTAGATAGTGAATTAGAATTAGAATATTATTATTACATTAGATGTTGTTGTAGATATTGGAGAAACTGTAAATAACATGGTTGCCGATGAGAGCTCAGGTCCCTCTTAACTAGTTTATCCAAAATGGCAGTGTTGCCAAGTTGCATGGGGAATGAGCTCTGCAATGCACAATGTATAGTGATACGTGAAAATAGCATTTTCAATTGTCATTTTATAGCGTTTTGTAGCATCTATTTTTTTGCCAAGATTTTTGTGCCAATAGTTGCATTAAAATTTGCTAGTTCAAATGGAATTTTCATTATACAAGGAAGGAAGGAAGAAACCATTCTCAATTTTCGTCATTTATCATAAACAAAGTATAATTACTTTGTTAAATATAATAAAATCGGAACAGAAAAACCTTAGTTTCTACTGAAAAAATAGCGCTTTGTAGCATCTATACACAAAACGCTATTTTCACGTATCTCTAACAATGTAGGTCTAGTAGAAAAATGGTAAAACGGTTGAACTGAAATACATATTTTACAACCATCATGTGGCAATCTATATAATGTATATTTTCTGGAATTACCTACCTACAGTCGTGTTAAACCAAAATCCCATACTAGTATTCTGTAAGTCAGGGTAAACTTCACGTGATGCTTTACGTTATAGCATGTTATACTAGTAGAAAACGATACTCAGGCTATCTTTGCCTTATGTTTTTTCAGCCAGTCTGAAGTGGACGACATGATTAGGAAGTCGACCAACTTGCTACTGACTCGATCTTTTAGTGGCTGTTTATCATCGCTCTTCCGCAAGCCTAGTCTGGCTTTGCTTCAAGTCATTCAAATTATCATCGACACTGGCTATCTTGAAGAAGCCACGGTTTACTTGGAAGAATTTGTGACCAACATAACGGGGTAAGATTCCTTCTAATAAATACACCTTACACAGAGTGGTTCAAAAGTGCCCAGTTCTACGTGGAGTAGAATTGCTGCTATGCTGTCTATGCAGGAGTCATGAAACTCGCTAAGGAATCTATTTGTAAGAAAAATACATTGATATATTTATACAGTGTATGTATTTTTATTGTTATGTTACACCTGGTTTCATTTCATTTATGATGTTTACATTTTTACATTAGTAGCCTAGTATAAAAAGAAATGTATGCCTACACATCTCTTGGACCAAGGGGAAGTTTGGAATTGTGGTTCAGCGGCAAATGAACGTTGTGTATTGATTGGTATTAAAATAATGTTCATCAACTGATTAATTTTAAAATCAGAAATCGCTGATACTGACACATAATACGTATTGGATTCTGTTGCCAGCGCCGTGAAAGAAAGCCACCGTACCCAGGGCCAGACCAGTATGTTCCGAGTGGCGAGGGACGATGCGGAGCGTCAGATATGCGACAAGCTCAAGCGAAAGCTGGACGAGTTCCTCGAGCTTGAGAACTACGACTGGCTGCTGGTCGAGCCGCGAGGTCACGCGTCCAGCTTCATCACCGACCTCATCGCGTTCCTACAGAGCATCTTCCTCTCGTTCACCAACCTACCGCCCGAGGTCGCGCAAGAGGCGTGTAAGTCTGCGTGCGAACACATAGCCAAGTCTGTCTTGGGCTTCATGACCAGCAACGACGTCAAACAGATATCTATGGGAGCTCTTCAACAGATCAACTTGGACACGATTCAGTGTGAACGTGAGTTTTTTTCTTGTATTATTACTTGTAGTTATTTTTGACTTACAATGAGTTAGGGATGACTTTCTTACTTACCTAGCAACTGTAGTAGGCTAATGTGTTGCTTTACGAGATGGACAGATACCTGTGTCCTGTAGTATTGGTAGAATCATTATTGGTACATTTCACCGACCGATACCAAAACGCCAGTTTCAGCTATTTCACATCTACTGACAATAAAAACTGTAACATCATTATGTCGCTAGTACTGCAATAAAACACCTCAATTTTAATTTAAAAACTTAAAAAAAAATGTTCTTGTGTCCGAAAACTATAGTTATTAATATTGTAGTTTCAGAACGTAACATCATAATACACAGGTATCGGTATCAGTATCTGCAAATGATCGGTCCTTAGTACCTAGTTACTTTTTTAAAATTGTGAATCTGTCATTATTTTGCCAACGTAGGCCTATACTGTAGGTCAGTGGTTCCCAACCTTTTACACCTCACGGACCGGCAAAATAATTCAGTCAAGCGCAAGGCCCGGCGCGGCTACAAGGGGTCTGGGGCGAAGCCCCAGCCGCCAGAGGCGAAAATTTTTTGGGTGTAATTATACCCCAAAACGGCCTCTACAGCGATCTGAGCAAAGAAGGCAGACGAAGGCGAGGGGCAACTGGAAGAATGTGAACACAGGAAACAATTCAAATCATCGTTAATAATAATATAAACATAAATTAAAATTTTTAATTATTGATTGAATATATTTTTTTGTGTTTATTATAATGATGTATTACTAATAATTTAACTTGGGATTGCGCGTTTATAACCGTGGTTGTTTCTAGTCTCGGGTAGTTCCGCGCAACAAGCGTGTCATACTATCATACTTTGTAATAAAAACGGCTCAGGGTATTTTTTTAAAAACATTTTCTTTACAGTTTTTCTCGACGATATCATTAACATTACACGAAAACTATCATACTTTATTTTCTACCTATTAACAGTTCCACAACAAATTAATAAATTGAAAACAGAGTAGATATAGTCCTTATTACTACTAAGTCGAAATTTATTTAAAACGAAAAATCGAATAAATAATTCGATAATATTTTCTTTATCGATTATCGAAATTATATTGATTATCGAATATCGATTGATAATATCGATTATCGTGTGCATCCCTACTAAAAACCAAGTCGCATCTGTGAACCTACTGTCATAAAATCATTTATGTAATTGCAGTTTATGCCGCCTTGCAGAGGGTAGGTCCGAGCAAAGTGCCATGAATACGCGGCTGTTTCCGGCTTAGCGGACCTTCGCAGAAACCCCTTGTCATTTCGCCTGTCATGGCCATCAATGCTCTCAACTTTCTGTGTCGGTGCAAGTGGGTGTTTGTAGTTGGTATTGATTGATTTATAAGCAAGGGTCCCCTCCTAAGAAAATATATTTTTGCCATTCATAAGAACACGTACACGTAAAATAATTATGTGTAAAATCTACTTTTTAAATTTTATGAATTTTTTAATTTTCACGCGTTTCTAAAATATTATCATAATTACAACAAACAGGCCGCCAATACTTTGCGGACCGGTAGCAATGAGTCCGCGGACCACCGGTTGGGAACCACTGCTGTAGGTATTACATACCTATACATATATGTTTGCAGAGTTTGCAGCATCTGAGCCTGTTCCTGATTTAGAAGAAGGCATCTTACTCCGTTACTTTGCCGACTTACGGCAGCTGTTGGATTTATTCATGACGTGGGATTGGCCGACATATTTCCACGACTACGGCCAGGAGAACAGCAAATACCAGCAAGTCAATCCTAACACAGCCATCGTTCTTCTAGAAAAGTAAGTTTGATTTTTGGCAGTAAACAGCCTCACTCTCATGTGCTTGTTGACCAAAAAACTTAAAATATCATAGTTTCTTATTGCTTTCTACACAACTACTAATGAGGCTTAACGTTGCTACTATTACTATGGGGAGATATGAAGACATGCCCTGATTTCGGAGCAAAAGCAGATCCTTCGATTCTACGTACTTGTGCTCTTACGACTTAAGCTACTGTGGCCATGGAACGAACCTCTATAATCTGGTACTAGTCAGACAAACTTTGACCCAACATCAATTTGAATGTCTGTCCCAGTTTTTTCTTTTTCTTAAGTTTTCATTCACTACGTAGCAATCTAGTAAATCGTTAATTCCTTCTAACTATGTGTAGAGGAAGAGCCTTCCCCGATTTGTAGGGTATTCTCAGTGTCCACTTGAGAATGTGGCAGATGCTTGGAATGACGCCCGACATAACTTGTTGTAGACTGCGTGAGGCCGACAAGAAGACTGTTTTCTCAGTGCTGAAGAAGAGTGAACGAGATAAGAAGAAGCTTTTAGAGACGGTGCTCAAACAACTACGCCAGCTGGCGCTCACAGCGCAGCAACAATAATCGTTCTCGATCATAACGTCTCGATATCTGCGTCCTCGGCTACGACCAAAAGCGAGACGTCTCGCAGTGTTGTAATAAGAACGGCGTGTAGTTCTGCGATCAAGAGGGCCACAAAAACACTGTGTGAGACGTCTCATTTTTGGACGCAGATATCGAGACCGTTACTTACTTAACTATATCAGTTCATCAATATCAATTCATCACTATGTAAATACGCAAATAAATCGTTGTTATTATAATTATTAGTATATTTATATATCTTGTGTTAAGGTGTTGAAAATACACACCCTTACAGTTCTCCAATGTACATAGTATATATATTATAAATTATAATAGTTCACGCTTATTCAAAACTATAGCACCCATGAATTTTATTTTAAATAACCTATTCACCAGTTTTCTAACAGACTGATCAAGTAGCAAGTAGGGGGTAAGAATATAGTGAACCCAACAGCTTACCTGGTTGGTGACTGCATCGGTCTCGTAGATAAAATTAGAGTTTACATATAAAAGAATTCAGACAGAAGACGTCGAAGCCGTTGGCCCTCCTACGGTCCTACCACACATATTGATCAAGTAGGTAATACACAGTATTAAAATATGGACTAGGCACAAGTGTAGTTAAGGATACTCCCCTATGAAAACTACGTGAAATAAACGTTTTTTTTTTGTTTTTTTTTAGTAATTTCTTGAGAATGCTACACAATATTTAAAAAATGATAAATGCCCAAATTGTGGTTTCGTAAGTACTAAAAACTAGATTTAAAAAAATAGGAAACACATTTTGATCATTACGGCTGTTATTGGTACCTTAATCTATTGTGAAATAATTGCAAGTACTGTATTCATGAATTACCCAGTAGCAATAAAAATACTTGAAAGTTTTTTAATCCATGTTTTTAGTTATTTGGACATTTATCACTTTTTTGATATTAGGCCCTAATCACTTTATCAAAGTTTTTATAATCTTTTTGTATCACTGTTTTTGTCACGCACTCGCGATATTACTGAAAAACGTTAATTTACACGGTTTTTATAGTGAGACTACCCTTTTGCCTTAACTGAGGACCAATCATCTCAGACTAGCAGTCCTGGGAACATTAGTTTTCTTTTTTATTGAGTTGGAGTGGAAACACTAGAGTGCAAATGATTTAGAAGTTAAAACTATAACATAATTTAATTTTACATGTTAAACCATTAAAATATTTATGTTACAACATAAATATTGTTTTATGCACTCTTGTTTTACAGGATAGAAACAAACAATATTTCATCCTCAATTTATAACTGTCCAAATAAGACCACTAATAATAACAGTATTACTGTATTAGTATACTATATGTACAGTTTTTGTTAACTTTGTTAGGAGTGTCAACAGGTTCAAGGATCAAAATTAGTCCTAATTTCAAAATAGTTATAGAGTGGGGACACCCTACACTATACATACAAATCAAATATATAATTCACCTGTTTTTGTATGTTGACTTCTAAAATGGGAACGGTTCATTCCATCTTTAATTTATTAATGTCTTAATGCTTTGCTAAATTATTATTAACATTAACTTATTAATTTATATAGTTGATACTTGATATACACAATATGTTATTGCTGTAATGTTCCATGATTGGTAGGGAGATGTGGAGATGATGTGGGGTGATTAAATACTTGGATTGCTTCTGATTACGTTGTTTGTTCTTTAGTCTGTATTCTCCTTCAGCATCAGCAATCATTTCCAGCCCAATGCTCGAGCATGTACGAGTCAATTTGCATCCAGAATGACGGTTCTAATTACTTGTTAGTCATTTTTGATGTCATAATTGTCATTGTCAAAAATTTAAACAGTCATTATCTCCCCCTCTCACCTCCCTGCCACCACACCCCCCAACAGCGCCTTGTAAATATATATATTTTAGTCTAGTTTATTTTAGTTTAGTTGACTAGAGTGGTTGCAGTAGCCATTCTTCTCTCGAGTGAACAAGACCTCGGTCGAAACGTCTCGTTATATTTGTATTATGTTTTTTATGTGTACCTACTTCAAACTCGCAAATCCGTCATCTTACACGAAGGTAAGCTGTTGGATCCTTTCCTCACATTATATACGTACCAGTCCAGCCGATTGGCACCTACTTTCATAACCTAAACAGTCATTCTGCAAGCGAGTTGACTTGTACATGCTCGAGTTATCAGTGACCAGTATATCAGGCAGAGGGAAATGATTTCATAGTTAGTAGGCATGACAATTTAAAATAACCTGATTTCTAGTTGTTCACTGAGATGTACTAGCTTGGTACTGATAGAGTTCCTTGATCACAGGCAAATGTAAGGACCCTTGGTAGTTATTACTCGGAACACGAAAATAATAGTTACGCGTGCAGCAGCCAATGCAATTCTGCAGTATATTGGTATGGCTGGCCCACACAGTGTCCAGAATGCCATGACATAGAGTAGGAAAGCACAAAAGTCAGTAAGATAAAGTGATTGAACTGAGTTGGGCAACTGTGGTCTATTAATAGTCTCAAACAATACCTACCAACATATTTCTTACAAATGAAGGTACAGTATTTAAAAAATGCTGGAATCGTACATTCACGATGCTGATAATTTTTACCTCATCTTGGCCTGTGGTAGAATAGGTCAGTCCTAGATGATGGCTCTGGCTACAGTAAAACAAGCCAATAACATGATGTCCCAAGACATTCAACCTACTTAGCTTAATAACACAACAAATTAATAAATAATACAATCAATTCTACTTTGTTGTGTTTTCTTGGGACATCCTGCTATTTTTGGTTTTTAGCATAGGAACATGTGATAGGTTTGACATGTCTTTTCTCTAAGCATCATTATTTCATGTATGTGAATTATGTTTAAAATACAAAGTACTGTAGTAAATAAAAGACACATGTACATACATTACATTTACAGTAATACTAAAATGATTTATATTTACATTTATTTATAAACCCATAGGAACAACAATGGTACAGTACATATTACAGTATAATTGTATTTTTTTAACAGCCACATTATGTAACATTATAATTTATTAATTATTATATTATGAAGTCTGAAATTAAATCAATTTTTTCCCTTAAAACTCGAGTTTTGTTAAAGAGCAAGCGAATTATCACTGATTGATAAGTGATTAACGATTGATTTCTGTCGAGTGACTACTTGCAAGACATTAAATAGAACAGTAACCTAAACAGTAAACAACATACCAGTTTTAATCGAGTGAATCTGTAAAAGTACAAGAAAACTACCTACTTTGTGATAAGACAATGATCTAGAGGTTAAGAAGTGTACAGTGTATTTAAAAAACACAGTCAGCTAGCTTCATCGACATTGTTGTGTGATGTGTGACAAATTTAATTTGATCCGACAGGACTAGAAACTTACGTAGGTAAAACCAGATAATTAGGTTTAGAGTCCCGGGACCCAGATGGGACAAATTTTAACAACAAATGTTATCAGACCACATTAAGCAAATGATTTATTTTGCAGGTGTAATTTCATTTGTTGCACATTCCAAATTAACCATGCTTTGGTGTCAAAATGAGAACGAGACATCACAAAATGGGCATGGTACAAAACGTTTAGGACCATATCACAGAATTGGGTCAGATGATATGATCTTATTGTAGAATGAAATGCCTAAGTACATGTATGTTTCTGTAAAATGTTTGCAATAAGCAACACCTTCATTCAGGATGCTTACAAAATTAACACTATACATTGCTGAGTGGCCAACAATTGACTTACACATCAAAACTTTGATTATCATTGCCAGACTTTTTTTTTTAATCTCTAAGAAACCAAACAACATTCCAACTATATTATTTCACTGTATTTAACTTTTCTCATTATTTACTATAATTTATTCAGTATTACAGTATTTATTCTGCTGACCTAACTCATGGAGGCGGCAAGTGTTAGATTATTTTATTATTATTATTATTATTTATTATTATTATGATTATTATTAGGTAGGGTATATGTTTAGTAGGGCTACCCAACGATAAAAAATCATATTGATATCGAGGGAAAAAATATCGATATCGTATGGCGATATCGAAGTGTTCAAGTGACGTATCGATATCGGCGATATTGGAACTTTTCTCGTCCATTTTTAGGATTTCCAGACCAGCCAGACGCCATTCATTATAAATAATATTATGTAAACAATTTAACTCTGAAATATCTTACTATGTGTGTCAATTCGTGTGTTGTTACTCAAAATTTAAAATTTGCACACAAATCGGTGAGGAAAATGCAGAACTGTAACACTGCCAAGCTCTGATGTACAGGAGCAAAATCGTTTTTTTCATCCAACAATTTGGCACATGGTTGATATCGCAATTATGAACGATATATTACTTCTATATCGATATTCGATATCGTATTACCTATTTTTCTATTATCGATATCGTTGGGCAGCCCTAATATTTAGTTAGCTGGGTAAGTATCATATTATTGCTAAAGACTCCAGCTTTGGCAAATCTAACCAATGGCACAAACAAGGAGTACGCTTGGTAACTTTTGATAACAAGTTAGGGAAAAAGTTCTGTGTGACGTCTAGAAGGACAAAAACCAACATTCTGGCCAATAAAGCTACCGCCATTGTTCAATAAAGAATATATGCATGACTAATGCTTAGTTCAGTTCATGGATGTCGACGAGCGCCGGAAGTGGATGATCCGACCGATCATGGCGAAGCGGCGCTTGCATCGCCGAAGTTGGTTGGTTCCAACTTCTTCAGATCATCTACTTCCGGCGCTCGTCGACGTCCACGTACTGAACTAAGCATGACAAGAATCAACCAGTGCATGCACAGTCTTCCAAGTAACTCACGGATAGCACGGCGTCTAGTCTATATGCTGGTTTTTATTTTCAAAGAGCATACATTTTCCTTGGTGATTTTTTTGTCATAGTTACCTACTTCATTTTTTGACAGCAATAGAAATGTAATTTCTACCTCCAATACTTATCGGATCAGCAGAGGCAGGTATTTTTGGTATCCAGTGCAGCCGTATTGACGTACATTGGAATGAAACAAGTGTGAATAAATTGGCAAACTTCAGCTGGCCAAGTATTTTTTCACACAGCGATGTTCACTCAAACCATTCCCGAACCCAGCAAAATATTTTTTCATTTTTGCCCACACACCAAAATTTTTAAAAGAGCTAACATATATAATGTAGAACATATATATTAAAAGTTGTTCCATTGATATGAGATAGTCAGTTGAAAACAAATTGAAGTTTTTACTGGCAAATACTGATTACCAGGCTTGTGTTGTGCTGGTCCACATCTTTCTCTCCATCGATCGTAATTTCAGTTTTACTTTTTAGTGTTTTACTCATCCCCTGAATAATACATAGATACTATTTTAACAGATTTGGTTGAAATGGACACAAGATAAGTTTAACTGTTTGTTCTTGATCCCACCTGAAATAAACACCTAGTCAATTGTTATCTCTCCCCCTCCCCATGCAGCCATGCTCACCCTTGAAAACACACAGAATTAACTCTATGGTCAACAGTCGACACCCCAAAGCATTTCAATTAGAATAAACATGTAACATGTCTGGACAATCAGAAACACTGTAGCTTTTGCTCCATGCTTGTACTGTACCACACTACCGGTAATGTTCGTTCGCATTCCATTACGTATATCATTACATTTCATCTGACCTTGGCAGTAAAGAGTTGCTCCAAAACATGGGATTGATTAGACCAAAGCTGTCGTTCAACTTCACCTACGAGGTTAGGTTGGTTCATAGGTAGGTTCAAATAGACAAACGTTTTGGAAGTAGAGAGGCAGTTGGCATTGGTTTTAACAAAAATAATTACAAAAAATGTACCAAAATTCAGATTGTTTAACTTCTATCAATGAATGGTCTAGGCGTCTAGCCTACTTAAGTCCCATGTAGGGAGTCTAACTACGTAGATATTTAAGTTACGCACCTGCTCGTGATGTCATTATTGATCAATGATCCAGCTCAGTCACTCAAAATAGGCAAGTTCTTATGTAAGTTTGATACAGATATTTACGTCACTACATACGTAGTTTTAAAATTAAAATGACCAGATATCAACAACACACACACAGAACAAAACTTATACTATTCAATTTTGTACTTTACACAAGCTCAGAAAGCCTTTTTGCTACGTTGAGGTAAAACCGAATCTTTTGCATAATTGAACAGAGACAGAAGACCATACTTTTTCCCTTTCCTGGAGAAATAGTTGCTTACAACGTCGTTGTCGTCTGCAAAAAGGAAGGCAGATGTACAGTAGGATTAAAAACAATTTACGCTTTACAGTCTTCATTACTGATAGCAGCCTTACTGATGTACTAACTAATCAACTATTACCTAACCAGTATCACAAGAGAATGCAATTTATTACTGTGCATGTACGCCTAAGGGTCAAGTGCACAGTCGTTCATCACATGCTCCTCAACTCAGTCTTGCCTCAGATTCGCCCAACCACCAATCATGCAGAGCAGTCCACATGGCAATGCTGCTCTGTGATTGGTGTTTGGGCAAGTCTGAGGAAAGGCTGAAATGAGAGCACGTGAGGAACGACTATGCATTTGACCCCAAGAATCTACGCTTAAAATGATTTAAATTCTATTATGTATATTCAGAATTTTAGCAGAGTGCATACAAATTAGTCTGGGAGACGAATTTGACAAAAAAATTGTATATGTACACACACGTAGGCCTACCGGTAATCATAATTAGTTTAAGTGATTTGTTTACATACCTAGTAGAGGTCTTGTTTCCGCCAGCGTGGGCAACACATTCTCGTTAGCCGACAGCGAGACGAACAGAGCAAACGGAACGAGCCACAAGCAAAGCGTGAAATATGATATCACCTACAACATGAAAACACATTGAATCCAAGATGAATGAATGTGAAACTAATAAAGTAAACGTGTGTATGCGTATGAACTTGATATGAATGTGAAATAAGGATACTGAAATAACTGAACTTAGCTTACCTCTGAAAAGGAGTAATATACAGATGAAAAGTACTGGAATGCCAAGTAATGGTTAACAACCAGCATAATTATAGCTACGATGAATGAAGGGGATGTCAATGCCACATATGGAAATGTCTTGAGTATAAATAAATGGGACATATGACTTATGATGCCACATATTATGAACGATGTAGGGAAGTCTTCGAATAAAAAGAATCCAACGTAAAATAACAGTGTGATCTGGAACAGAGAGAAGAGCAGATGGATAATTATGTCATAGGTATTTATGGGGACAGACCTACCATGAAGCATGTCAAAAACAAAGATCTACATTTTTTGCTTCAAGGCTATTTAATTTTTGTATGAACATGTACATAGACCAGGTGCATAAATTGATCAGGAATGATACTTAGAGAGTAGGCTAATGGTAAAGATACAGAGTAGCCTACTACAGCCATGAAATGTATGTATGTAATGTTGACAAAAGAAATTCACCCAAGGGAGTACAATATATAATCTAGGCGTATGAGTGACTAACGTTGTGAACATGGCCCATTGTTGTAGGTAGGCCAGCCAGTATAAGACTTACCATTGTCATCCACCATATTACTTTCTTAGTCAGCACTGTATACTCCTCTACTAATTCGGCCAAGTAGTATAAACCAGCAGCTGAAAGAAGAAAAACATATTTTATTAGTTACATTAGGCCTACTTGGGGTGGCATGCAGGGGTTTTATTGGGTGGTCAGCACGAGCATGTGTATTGTGTAGGCATACAGTACACTTGGGGATATACCCACCAATGTGTAGGCCTATTATGGGTGTATCTCAAATATTTCGACTAGCCTCAGCGACTAATATAGCATCAATTGACACTAACTGTTGTTACTCTGCTAGCTAGTCGACTCGTGCCAAACTTGAGAAACAGTACGCCCTAATTAGTAGTAGGGCCTAGCTAGGCTAGTAGGTTGCTTTGAAGTCGAGCCGTTTTCGTTCAATGCGTATTGAGGCTTGTGGTAAACATAGTGAATGATGGCTATGGAAAAAATTTGACATCACTTGTGCTGGTGCACATTTACCACATATAATTCAGCTCAGACAGTGTGCTGGCTCTATGTTTTAACAAAGCCGAATTCAGTTTGTACCAAGGTATACGCCTAGGCTATTTCAGACACAGTTAAGCAAGTACGTATCAGCTACATCTAATACCGATTCTGCTCAAGTGATAAACGTTGTAATTAATCCTGGTAGGCCTAGGACCAAGCAAGAGGTTAGAAAGAAAGGGTGTCCACTAGGCCTATGCCTAGGCCTAGCCTCCATCGGTGTATCTACCGGCCTAGAATAGGCTAGGCCTAGGCCTAACCGGGGTTCGGAAAATATGTCGCATACGGTACAAGCCTACACTAGGCCTAGACCCCTACACATAGGCTAGGGCCTAGGCCTAGGTAGGTCTAACATAAGATACATGTTTGCCTGCTCTTGATGTGCTGCTACAGAAAAATAAGACCTACGCCATTATCACATAGTAATTATCATGCAAATATCCTAGTTACACTTATAACAGCATAGGTCTAAGGACGAAAGCACTTGGAGATTAGCCTAGGCCTAGGCCTAGCCTAGATTAACTTACTCGACGACCATAACCTAACTTACCAACTGCTATGGTTATGAAACATATCTGGACAATCAAAGCTATCCAACTCAATACATACAAAAACCACATTTCTTGATGAATCTATATATAAATACTTCACTCAATTTGCCTTTTCATTGTAATTGTATACACAAAAAACTATTTAAAATGTGTAGTGACAACCATAGAGGTGACAACACAAAACTCTAACGTAGTGCCAACTGTGCAAAGTAAAAATGTTTACAAGTTACAACAGTTGCCACGACCGCACTCTATCGTTGTTTTCGTGCAGCGCGCTCTGCTGCTGAGCACGGTGCGCAAAGACTACGCTAGAGTGCGCTAGCCACGACAAGCGTTATTTAAGCGGGAGATTTAAATCGTATTCGTATTCGGACAGTTGGTTCCCGAATATTTAGATGAAAAATGTCTATGCCATCGCATCTTTCAGAGGCTAATTTAAGATCATTTTTTGTAGTTGGGAATGTTACTGTTTGTTCATTCTGATCTAGTATAAAGTCGCAGTTATAGTTTTTATGCAAATCATCAGAAAGGGTAGGGATTAGTAAACATAGAAGTGAATGTGATAGACTGGTTAACTAATTAACAGCTGTTAGATTACATAAGATGCCTCATCAAGTAGCCCTACGTGCATCGTAACATGAGCATTGTCATATTTGTTGATAAATTATATCTATAAACATTACAAAATAATTGTGTTACAGTTAAGATTCAGATTCAGATTCATATATGTTTATTCTTATTATAATATATACATTTACACAGGTAATAAAATATCGAAAATACATTACTAAAATACATAGATTAAGTTGCAATTTCATACATTGTGTTACAGTTAAAATTACATGTTGTTAATATTAACTAGTCTACAGATAGATACAATACAATATAATACAACACAATATAATACAATACAATACATATAGATGCGTACATGTAGGATGACACAATATTGTAGTCATGCTTCCTTGAAATTCATAACGACATTTTTCCAGTAGACAGTTTTTCAAGTATCTTCTCTTTATCTCTTTATCTACTCGGGTAGATAAGTATTTTCCCTGCATTGATAGGAGCTTTATCCATTGTTTTATTTTAGTTGATAGAATGTGAAGGTTATTCCTGTCCCGTGCGTTGTACAATATTGTACTGGAGTTCTTTAGATAAGGTGACCAGACGTACCGGCTTGACCGGTACAGTACCGTTATCGGAACACTTGTGCCGGTCCCGAGAGATTCATTGAAAAGACGTATGTTTACCGGTTTGTAATTTTTGGGGAAAAGGTATCCCGGTATTCTGTCAATAAAGACAACGCGGTCGATTGTAACAGGGGGGAGGGGGGGGGGGCTTACAGTTGCTGGTAGACTCTCTAGCCCTCGACACACTACACAGTCATGCGGGTAGCATTCGCAGACGCTGACTCACGCACTCACGCACTCACAGTCAGGCTGGCGAAATACGACCGGGCATAGGCCTAACATGCCCACAAAAATTTACCCACATTTATTTAAATAATAAATGATAATTTATATAAATAATAATGAACTGATATTTATTTTGTTTTGTTAATTCATGTTAGAAAGCTGTTTTCTGGACATTTTGCACGCAAATTTGAATTAAAAATGTTTCGCGTTCGTAATCCTCACACTATGTTTGTCGCGGTTTGCAATATTCAAAATATGGTCACCTTGAGAACTTCATTTACTGGTACATTGAAGTACACATTCCTGTTCTGTTCAGTAACTAAGCGATGCTAATGCCCGAATGCATAGATCAGACTCAAGCCTTCCTCAACTCAGCCTCTCCTCAGCCTCGCCCAACCACCAATCACGGAGCGGCATTGCCGTGTAGGCGGCTCTGTAATTGGTGGTTAGGTGAGGCTGAGGAGAGGCTGAGTTGAGGAGGGCTTGAGTGTGAACTATGCATTCGGGCCTAAGTGTAAACGTGTACACGTTTACACTTTTTTACGTTTTTACTTTTTTTTTCGCTCAAAATAAAGTCCTCAATCAATCAATCAATCTCCCTCTCTCTCTCTCTCTCCTCAGAGAAGACATCTGTAAAAATGACCAATGTAGAATAAAGAAACTCAACATAATAAGCGGTATACGGGTATACTATCTTGTAAGTGGGTAGACAATAAATGTGGTAATGACGATGATGATGATCTCGTATTTTGGCAACGATGCTAATCGAGATGTCGAGTGGGTGATTATGAAGGTGAAAGAACGCCTCATGGCATCAATTAATACCACAGCGATGATTCGAACCTGGAGCGCAGTAACCGCGGTTTACCAGACTAATCGACTGCGGCTACTGTACTAATAATGATTATAATTGGTTTTAGGAAACCTGCCTACGGACAATCCAAACGGTATTTGGAATAGTTGGGAGTTATCCGATGACACTGCCGGCATTCGCCTTGTGACTGAGGAAAACCTCGGAAAAACCTGCAGTCAGAATTGCCAGTGGCCGGTATCGAACCGGCGACCTCCCGACTTAGAGTCTCGCGTTCTACCACTGAGCCACCTCTATTGGACACTGGTCAAAGTCTCTTATGAGATATAATAATAATAATGTTTGTAGGAATACCCGTTCTAGGGTGCACACCAGCTTTACCTGATGTGCCCCTCTTCAGGTGACTAACTAGGTTATTAGGGTGTTTGGATAGTCGGGAAGGATTGTCCGAGGGCTGATAGCATGACTCAATCCCAGCATTCGCTTTTACGACTGAGGAAAACCTCGGAAAAAACCTTCAGTCAGGACTGCCGGTGGCCGGAATCGAACCGGCGACCTCCCGAATTGGAGTCTCGCGTCTTACCGCAGAGCCACCTCTATCGGTCTTATGAAATATGTTATTATGTTCGTGCATTGTTTTCATCCGTGTAAAAATGCGTTAAGTGTCGAACGCCGCTGTTTATCAAAGCATCAATCAGAGTAATGTAAGTGTGAGTGCAATTGCGTTACATAACCAGCCAAGTGAATGCAGAGTAGGCCTACCTGCCACCATGTAGATGTAGGGGTCTTCAGTCGATCACAGTGAGCCACAGCTTTAACATGAGAGTCTCCCAGAAGGCCTTCATTAAACAGGTGAGTTGTACAAGGAAAACAAAACACTTTCCTTAAACAATTACAATAGTTCACACCTGCACTATAGCAGCTAATAAAGACATTACTCTCAGTACATTTTCCTACGAGGTAATATTAATTAAAAATGTAATTAAGACTTATTGTTTTTTTATTCGTTTTCTTTATTGATTTGTTTGCATTTTATGACGTTCGGTGCACATGTTTAACATACTTCGAAGATTGCGCATTGGAATAACATAAACAAATCATGGTATTGACTTTGTTGGTTAGTCACCATCGTTATGTTCTCGCTCGCAGTCGTATCTGGCATTCTTTGATTGTAACAATAACATTGTGAGTGACACTGTTATGCTTAGGCTGCAATCACTGCATTGTGCTGTGAGGGACGCGAACTGCATCACAGGCACCAGGCAAGGTCAAAAAACGTTTCCGCTATGTGAATATTATAATAATAATAATAATAATGATAATAATAATAATAATAATAATAATAAAACTTATAAACACAACCACTGCGTATTACAAATACAAGCCTGAAAAGGTATTAGATAGTAAAGACTACAAATTATATTACGACCGGGCAGTTATTACAGACCAAACCATACATCACAATAGACCGGATATTATATTTATTGACAAGAAGAAACAAGAAACGATTTTAATTGATGTTGCCGTCCCTTTATGCCACAATGTAGAGACAACTTGGCTTGAAAAGATAAACAGATATAAGGAATTATCAATTGAAATAAAAAGGTTGTGGAAGCAGAATAATGTAACTGTTATACCGTTAATTATATCAGCAAATGGCATTGTTCCACGTAAACTCCATGACAGTATTAAACTAATTGGTCTCCAACCGAACATATACATCGAGATGCAAAAAGCAATTATTTTGAACACGTGTAGGATAGTGCGAAAATTTTTGAACTAAGAAGAATGAAGACTTCAAGAAGTTCTCCATCCCGATGGTGGTTTTCGTGGTTTCCACCGTACAAAGAGCGAATGCTGGGATGAGTACAAATCGGCCACGACCGTACATAGCATCCACAGTTCGGTTTGGAAAAAATAATGTGGACAATGATATATTAAGTAGTATAGCCAAATGTGGGCATTTGAGAAGCAGAAGAAGAAGAAGAAGAAGAAGAAGAAGAAGAAGAAGAAGAAGAAGAAGAAGAAGAAGAAGAAGAAGAAGAAGAAGATATATTAAGTAGTTCTAAGTAGATTTTAATAAGGTAAACACATGGAAATACTTGACATTTGTGTCCGTACAACATGTTTATGCCGGTTTTGACCGAGTTTGTATGTATTGCAACAATAAAATAATGATAATAATAATAATAATAATAATAATAATAATAATAATAATAATAATAATAATAATAAAAACAATAATACATTGTTCCAACATCATTTAGTTGGGTAAAGGCGGTAAAGGGGTGTTTTCACCATCTATAGCACAGACTATCGGCCTCAAAGGGGGGTATAGACCCTCTAGTCGGGGGCACCACGGAATTAGCACCGGCCTACCAAGCTCGACACTTCATACTAATTTTGCCGCGACATAACCTCTCCGCTTTTCCTGTCCTATCAACCCCTTTCTCTCAACACTGCCCACTGCTCTTCACTGCCCACTGCTCTTCCTTCACTGCTTACTGCTCTTCACTGCCTACTGCTCTTCACTGCCTACCAAGCTCGACACCTCATACTCATTTTCCCGCGACATAACCTCTCCGCTTTTCCTGTCCTCCCAACCCCTTTCTCTCAACACTGCCCACTGCTCTTCACTGCCCACTGCTCTTCACTGCCCACTGCTCGCCACTGCCTACCAAGCTCAGCACCTCATCTTACTCATTTTCCCGCCACACAAGCTCTCACCACTTTGTCCTGTCCTCCCAACCCCTCTCTCAACACTGCCCACTGCTCTTCACTGCCCACTGCTCTTCACTGCCCACTGCGCTTCACTGCCTACCAAGCTCAGCACCTCATCTTACTCATTTTCCCGCCACACAACCTCTCTCCACTTTTTCCTGTCCTCCCAACCCCTTTCTCAACCACTGCCCACTGTTCTCCACTCTCCCTCACATCTGCTGCACTTCGTAGAAAATCTGCCCGGAACAATTCATCAGGGCAATATAAACTATGTAGGCCTACTATAATCACAGGCAACTGATTCTGATCTGTGCGTTTCAAATAGTTTGATATGAAGATGAAGGACAGGTACAAAATCCCATGCTTTATGCTGGATTCGAACCCATGTCCCTTGGAGCCACACGCTTAGTACCAACGCCCCAACCGCATGAGCCACCGCGGCCGGCTTGGAATATACTTGGGAAGGAACGTTCGAGGGATGTAGTATGACTAAATCATTCTAGAAACTAATAACTTGGTAGCAAAACGTCGGATTTGAGAATTTCTTCCAGTTATGTGAATGTTTACTCACTTATTCTTAGTACACAAATAAAGATACAAAATGAAAGTGCTGGAATAGTTGTTAGAGGTTGAGAGAGGAGAGTGGGTGGGTCTAAGTGTAGAATCCCCCCCCCCCCCTACTAAACTAGGATGGGGGTGATTTCCCCCCCATCCTAGTTTTAACTGTTAACTGTTGCATCGCTTGGACTGTACAATCATGTCTGCAGGCCTACTCGTAAGCAATCACGCACCATGCATCAACGCCAGATAGTTTCCGTCGATTACTGTACAGTGTACACTGCAATGTCATACTTGTCGCTTGTAACTATGATTACTATAACAACGCATTGTAATTACTCAGTACAACAGTGTATGTATGGGATGAGATGAGGTGACAGGAAGCCGAGTGAATTAAGTTAATTGAGATCAGATGACCTCCGCATTCAAGATGATGGATGATGGAGGTTATACTAACACTGGTTCAAACTCGTCTGCTTCCGGTGTAGAAGGTCCAGGGTTCGGCTCCCGATTCGGGCTGAGGTTTATTAATTTGGGACCTAAAAAACGCCCGTAAGCGTATGTAACATGTAAACATTGACTTAGGAGGCGTCATAGCAACGAATCACATAATACATTGTATAAATGCCCCCCCCCCCCCCCCCCCCAATAAAAACCAGTAATTGTTGTACTTCAGGTTATTTTATTATTGATTGCTGTTTACGACGTACTTGACCGACAACTATGGTTGTACGACGTCGGAGGGTGTTTGGAGGAAAGGGACAAGTAGGGCGTAAAGGGGAGAAAGGGGAAAGGCGAGGACGCGAATTGCATTGCGTCTGGCTTCTCCTCCTCGACGTGTCCGGCTAGGGTGGCCCTACCAGAAGCATAAGCTTCCGCCGGCATAGCTCTCGGGATCTACACCAAAGCACGCAAATCTGCCCTCCACGATAAGATAGCAGTATCGGGCAGGCTGTAACTGAGTGGGGGGACTTATCGGATAAATATTTAGTAAGCTACTAACTTTTTTTTATCCTTGGCATCCAGGTTTCCCATTGGTTGTTGCCATGGCTAAAACAAGTCATAAGCCTTCTAAATATTTATCCGGCGTTCGTAATACTGGACCTAAGTTATAAATAAGATATTATTTACTTATTATTTATTTATATAGAGATGCAATAACGTCATTTCCGGTATCGCACGGTGGCCATACTGAGGTACTCTGTAAAACTTTTTTGAGTTCTTCCGACACTTGTTGCGATATTGCAGATGTCCTTTGATTGACTATCAACTGTTTTCAAACAAAGGTTCCGTATTACGACTGAAAAAAAAATGAGAACGCGTAAACTCTGTTTGAAGACAATCATTTGCATTTGTTATCATGTTCGTGAACTTTTATATGCACACGTCAATCTATACGGCTTAAAACTGTGATATTTCCTGGATAACCTATGTGTCTTCTATTGACTGAACGAATGTAAACAAGCAATGTGTACCTCATAATGGCAGACTCATCAATCAACAAGAACGTTATAGTACCATTGTCCAGATAAAACCGGAACAACCTCATACTGTGTACGTAGTATGAAGCATGTTGCTCTCGTTTCAACGTTTACCAGAGTTTCTGTTATATGTTTTCGTTCAATGGACCGACGAACGTATTATGCAAATGTCTGTTTAGCCAGCAATTATTACTAATGTCTTAAACACCCGTAATCATTCCACCACACAATACTAGTTACTATTGTGTTTGCGTGTGAGTGTAAAGCCGTTGGAATTCATAGTCGGCCCCTACATTGCTATGGATTTTACAACTGTTTCCTTGGTAACAACGGGCGCCCCTGTGTAGGGATGACTATGAATTCCTGTAACCAGTTAATTGTTAAGGGTTAAGCCTATGAGATCTGTTACAAACTATAATTTTGGAAAAGGGAAACTCTTTAATCCACGGCACAAGAGTATATGAAACACGTCAAACAATACTTGTAAAGCCGGTGAGACCCAATGATCACTGGCCGGCTCACCAGTAAGTCACCTGTTGTGTTATGAGACACTCGCAAGTGTTGTGTGTTTCAATTTACGTGTGCAAAGTGCAAACTGTTTGTTTATCTTCGATATCTAATAAGCAAAGTCGTAAAAGTAACAAATGACAGTTTAGTGTACGACGGTGCAATATGCAGTCACTCACCTCACCTGACGTGACATGCTGCGTAATTTAGTAATTTACGTCTATCGTTTACCACTTTTTATGTTGCTTATAAATAATTATTATAACTTCCAAAATATAAATATCGAGATTCTCAAGACACTATTAGAAGAATCATACGAAGTTTGGAAATGTTTTGGAAAACTTCTTCTTTTTCTTCTTCTTTCTTACACCCAGAGTTGGAACTTATGCCATTCTCTGCCTAGTTGCCCAATAAACGTTTTGGAAAACTGTTTCATTAACTTTTTTACTTACTTTTTTATTTGAGTTGATATCACAATCAAATTTGGAGTGGAATTTAAAGTATGGTTTAGAAGTTAGCATTTTCTCCTTATTTTGACTGGCACAATTAGAATCAAATCTAATTTGAAGGATCCTTCTATTCCAAGTTGCAACTATACATTGTACATTTTAGTAGAAATAACAACGTCAAGTGCACAATTCGACCAAAGACGACTGCACACGACTGATCTCGATTTAATTTGCGATTAATATCGATAGTTATTCCATCAGGTGGGGTTGGCGGGTTATCGAGCTCGGTTGTAACTTGTAAACCCAAATGGATGTCGTGCACATGCGCAGATCCAGTGTAGCTTGTTGTGGTTGGTTCTCCTGCTTTCAATGCTGAATGTCCAGGATTTGCTTCCCGGTTCAGGTTAGGGTTTTGTAACTTTGGATACGATGGTGTCTGCTTAACACGGTGACTTTGAAGCCGTCGTAGCTACGGGGCAAATATAATCAATGCTATCAGTTCTTGTAACTGAGTAGGTACATTGTAAATACAAATATATTTATTTAATTTCTTACTTAATTGATTAGACGATAGGATTTTGAAAAAACTGTTCTATCACATCCAAGTGTTTGACCTTTACCTCGGGCCAAGTCAAGGCCAACGTATAATAGCAATTCGTTTACCAGTATACACGAAATATATGTTGTCTGTTTGTCTGTGTAATTAACGGACAGGAAATGTAAAACAACATTGTCACCATATGGTGATCTCAGCCTTGACGATTAGGAATCAAGACGTCCACCCCCCCCAATTAAATGGCTAGACATGTTGCACACAACAACATACGCTTGAATCATACTGGTCTCAATGATTATAACATAAGTATTGAATTAATTTACATTGTTATTCCTTACACAATCGTATCAGACGTGGTATTATGCGAAGTCGGGTTCGAAAGATAACATTAGTTCATATCTAAGCTGGAATTACCCCATTGGTTCGGCTCCGTCCCTGAGATGTTTTCCTCCAATCATCGCCTAGAGTTGTAACATTACCGGGTGTTTCCAAAGTGAAGCTACTAGTTGCAGAATAGTGTCACATGAATAGCAACACCCTGTGCCGACAAGTTCTGTTTTACTTTGGTTCCCTAATCCAGCCTCCTGATTGGCGAAACCATTTAAACTCGCGTCCTGATTGGTCGTTGAGTCGTTTCCTTCCCTCCAAGTTGACAAGTCTAGTTATTTCTGATTCTGATATTAGTATAAGCTTAGATCTTATGGTAAGTATCGTTCGAATGGCCGGACTTTACGTAGTATTGTGAGTTTTGAAAAAATATATTTCGAGATCCAGTTCCCAGATTCACAAAAATGACTAGTGACACACATGTGTCGTTCTGAAATGCCATACAGATAAAATATAGTAAAATATAAACAATTCAATTAATAATATTTTATTTGTGAATGTGTAGTAATACCCAGATATGATTTATCTTCATTTATCTAGCTAGGATTTGACTAACTTAGGACAACGTAGAGTTTGACATCTTTGTGAATCCAGGCCCAGGTTTCGATACCCGGGTTGAGAACCTAATCTAACCTAACCATCGAGGAACATAAAGTTGACGTAAAGTTCATTTTCTCAATTTTGAAAATTGAAACAGATCCATTAGGGATTATTATTCACGACCTTCCGTTGGGTATCTGGAAGGGTGGGCGTGGCTAATTAGGCTTGTGCACTCTACTCAGCGGAAGGACCGCGTGAAACTAAAAGAATGCAGGAATCTCTTGATTAGTGTTGAATTAGCGTCTATGAAAGGGACAATAGATAAAGATCTGAGGTCGATATGCGAATACTTACGATAGCGGGCTATAATGTCGGCAATAATCAGTGCTTTGACTATACTACCCCATTAATGGGCCGTTTACATTGACTAGTGATTATTGACTAGCCCCCGTGTCTAGGCCACAGACTTCTTTCATTGGCTGGGAGGGAGAATACTGCGCTCTGATTGGCTGTGACTAAGGCTTGTCTTGACTTGACTAAGGAATTGAACAAGCAGTTCGTAGACGAAGCATTGTGCAGCCCTTGAGGCTTGAGATGTTGTATTGTATGAAATAAAGCAAGTTATTGCGAGATGAAGGAAGTGTGGAAAGAATGAGATAATTGAACCTGGCTGGCTTCTTTCCAATTTTCCCTTTACTTTTATATTTCCAGTCAATGATGTAAACATAAAACATGTGGCTATTTTTATTTATTTATTTATTTATTTATTTATTTATTTATTTATTTATTTATTTATTTATTTATTTTCCTTGTTTCTTTAACAAAATTATATTGTTTGAAACACATCTTTTATATTAAGACCAAGGCTTATGTTATTGAACTTTACCAAGTAAATCAGTATAAGAGATAAAGAATAAGTTATAGGTATACACACATAGGTACACCCACTCTCAATACTTTCAGTCGCTGTTTTATGCGCAACACATGATTTCAATAACGTTTCTACGATGGAACCTTATCACGCTATCAATCGTTCATGGGTCGTTATTATTAAAATGCCCGTATTTTATTTCACTCATAAATCCCATAGTTAAACTTAAATTGGTACCAGGTTATGCCAATGAGAACTCGACGATCGCCAAAATGCCAAAATCGAAAAAAAATAGGCCTACCGCGCACCGATGTTGAAAACTTGAAAAGTGTAGTAAAATAAGTTATAAAGCGAATAGGAAAACTAAGTTTACCACAGGTATATTAATTGATTCAGATGCGTGCGCTCGAAAGAGCTGGATTGTTGTTGATACATAAAATCAACAGTTTATAGAGTATAAACATAATATTTCCACACGGTACACCAGAAATAATAATAATCCCATTTTGTATTTGTTTCAAATCAAGGAAAACCTTTAGCCAAACATTTGCCAGTCCCCATGGCATACCGACCTTATCTACTCAGATCTCTATCTACTACCACTTTTATGCACGCTGCTTCAATGAATATCAATAGATTTTATGCGTTCTTTCACACATTCGTAAAAACAATCTTGCGGTTAGTAGAATGCCCAATCCTCATTATAGCCACGCCCGCTGTGTTAGGAGTTTCCCGGTATCCAACCTAAGGCCGTAAATTATCCATAATGAACCTGTTTCGAGTAGATAGTAGACCTAAAGAAGTAGAAAATTACGTTTGTACCATTTGACTCAATTATTTCGAAAGCATAAGAATTCACACATTTGGCCAAATTTATCAATCAATTTCCATTCTAACATAACGACTTTTATAATCAAGAAATATTTTACTAAAAGCCCACTAAACTCAAACATACATGTCGAGTCATTAACGCTGACGCTTTTGCGTGTCAACTGAAAAATCCCATCCACCAATCAGAGGCTTCGTTCGGCCCACACGTGTTTCGTTGCACCTGTGACGTCGACCATGGTCGGGTTCCATCGCGAGGAACAACGCCTCATTTCCACGTCTCGTTAACTTAGTGACATCGACGTAATCTGTAAATCACTGTGATTAATTGAAGCCTTGTGTCTAGACCCACACCGTGATAAGGCAATGGTTTTCGCACTCGGCACCGGCCTTGTCACGTGCTTGAACACGTGTACCACTCGCTAGAAACATTGCAGGGGTCTCAAACTAGGTTAGCACATTGGCCAGTTTGTTGTCTTGCAATGTTTGGCGTGCGAGACACGCACAATAGGCTACATTCCAGGAAGCAATTCCACACTCTGTGGAAATTGCGAATAAAGTACAAAGTACGTCGCGCATGTTTTTAGCACGCGGGCGAATACAAGGTTTTATTCCGTCAACACGTAAACCTCGCATAATTATATTAGAATCGACAATAACACCCACTAAAAAAGATCACAATGATTTACAGATTACGTCGATGTCATTTGAAAATACCGAAGCCTGGGTAGGCGGGACTGATTTACGCAAAAGTGTCAGCGTCTAATGACTCGACATGTATGTTTTGGACAGACGACTCACTGAGCTCAAAAAGTACTTTGTACTTTGATTCGCAATTTCCACAGAGTGTGGAATTTCTTCCTGGAGTGTATTGTGCGTGTCCCGCACACCAAACATTGCAAGACAACAGACTGGCCAATGTGCTAACCTAGTTTGAAACCCCTGCAATGTTTCTATCGAGCGGTACACGTGTTCAAGCACGTGACAAGGCCGGTGCCGAGTGCGAAAACCATTCCCTTATCTAAACTCAACCGCAAACAATTGTAAACTGGTCACGACATCTTTTCGTAACTCTGCACAAAGCGAATCATTCAACCTTTCAGCTCTAGTGGTTATAGCATATATAGATATATGGACCATTAGAGAACCCACCAGAGCTACATTATCAGTCTTGCGTGGGACAAACAACGGACAATAACGAGCTCCTACCTACAGTGGGTAGGAAGGAATTTGTTTTAGAAGTTTGTTGTAGGAATTTTGTAGGTTAGGTTAATCTTACTAGTATTTCGTGTATCGTAGTTATTTTGGTTGCATGTTACCAAAATAACTACGCCACGTGTGATCGAAATAACATAAATAAAGTGCACCATTAGTAACATAAGCAATTAACAATTATTTTAATGACGTTTGCAGTAAATGTATTAAACTGAGAGATTGTAACTCGGTTTTATCATGTGCACGGATCTCATAATGATAAACTGATTAAACTTGATAGTAATATTATACGATAATAATACGATAATAATACGATGATAATACGATAATAATAGCCCAACAAGAAGATAAAGCTAGATTATCATTTATTTTAAATATACACCAATCGGTACACATTTTTATTTTTGAAATGTGTATAACAATATACCATTGTTGTCAGTAATATACTCAAGATTTAATTAATTGTTTGTCACAAAATACCAATTCAGAAAATGCATTCTGATGTTTTTACTTGACTTTTACATCTTCATCAGTACTAGAGAAGATTTTGAAGCTGAATATTCTGTAGATTTTTATTTATGCGGGACACAACTTTGTTTAGAAAAAAAAATTAACTATCCTTGCCTCTGTCGCTTTTCTGTTGTGTATCTGACCAAAAAGCTGCAGTATTCCAGTATTCAAGGAAGTTCAACCTAATGCGTGTGTTTCAAAATGTCGGAGATTTGCCGCGTCGTTTACAGCGCATGCGTGACCTCAAGCTCCATGCAGACTATAATTCTGACGTTCAGAATTTTCAAAATTTTTGTCCAAACGTTTGTTAGCACCAGCCGGCACAATGACGTTCTTCCGCGTTCCCAGAGAAATTTTCCAGAGGGAACACTAGCCAATAAATTTTCTCCAGAGGAACGCCCCCCCCCCCAATACACAATACACTCCTGAGCATAATTAGAGCAACTGTATTGTTCCGTCTCTATCGCCTGCCATGCCATATGTCAAGCGATAACGATACCAATACTTTCTATTACCGGGAATAGGAAACGGCGTGATAGCACATTTTTCAAGCAAAACACGCTTATTATAAGTTGTGATAATAGTGGTCAGTGTTTAGCAAAGACTAGTCGGGCTTGGGTAGTGTTGGCTACTGCGTTCTGTCGATGCCGTGTAGGGCTTGAGCAGTGTTGGCTACTGCGTTCTGTCGATGCCGTGTAGGGCTTGAGCAGTGTTGGCTACTGCGTTCTGTCGATGCCGTGCGGATGTATAGGGCTTGAGCAGTGTTGGCTACTGCGTTCTGTCGATGCCGTGTAGGGCTTGAGCAGTGTTGGCTACTGCGTTCTGTCGATGCCGTGTAGGGCTTGAGCAGTGTTGGCTACTGCGTTCTGTCGATGCCGTGCGGGTGTAGGGCTTGAGCAGTGTTGGCTACTGCGTTCTGTCGATGCCGTGCGGATGTAGGGCTTGAGCAGTGTTGGCTACTGCGTTCTGTCGATGCCGTGTGGATGGAGCAGTGTTGGCTACTGCGTTCTGTCGATGCCGTGCGGGTGTAGGGCTTGAGCAGTGTTGGCTACTGCGTTCTGTCGATGCCGTGCGGATGTAGGGCTTGAGCAGTGTTGGCTACTGCGTTCTGTCGATGCCGTGTGGATGGAGCAGTGTTGGCTACTGCGTTCTGTCGATGCCGTGCGGGTGTAGGGCTTGAGCAGTGTTGGCTACTGTGTTCTGTCGATGCCGTGCGGATGTAGGGCTTGAGCAGTGTTGGCTACTGCGTTCTGTCGATGCCGTGTAGGGCTTGAGCAGTGTTGGCTACTGCGTTCTGTCGATGCCGTGCGGATGTAGGGCTTGAGCAGTGTTGGCTACTGCGTTCTGTCGATGCCGTGCGTATGTAGGGCTTGAGCAGTGTTGGCTACTGCGTTCTGTCGATGCCGTGCGGATGTAGGGCTTGAGCAGTGTTGGCTACTGCGTTCTGTCGATGCCGTGTAGGGCTTGAGCAGTGTTGGCTACTGCGTTCTGTCGATGCCGTGCGGGTGTAGGGCTTGAGCAGTGTTGGCTACTGCGTTCTGTCGATGCCGTGCGGATGTAGGGCTTGAGCAGTGTTGGCTACTGCGTTCTGTCGATGCCGTGTAGGGCTTGAGCAGTGTTGGCTACTGCGTTCTGTCGATGCCGTGCGGATATAGGGCTTGAGCAGTGTTGGCTACAGCGTTCTGTCGATGCCGTGCGGATGTAGGGCTTGAGCAGTGTTGGCTACTGCGTTCTGTCGATGCCGTGCGGGTGTAGGGCTTGAGCAGTGTTGGCTACTGCGTTCTGTCAATGCCGTGTTGTAGACCTATGCTACGCGGGGCAACACACGCCTGCAATGAATCGGACCCAATCCTTCAGAAATGCGAAGACTCGAAAGGGTTTCAATATGAGAAACGTCCCACGATTCACAGGCAGGTAATATTCTGACTGGAAGCAGAAGTTAGCTTCGTGCATGCACAGGTTATATAGGTAAACATATGTCTTTAGCTTTAATTGTCTTTAAATTCAGCATTAATTAATTTAAATTTAGGATTTTGTATCATCTGTTTTTTTCTTTCCATCAAAACCTTAAATATGTGGAGCTGAGCGTCAACAACTTGTTTCAGATGGTGCTGACGATGGCTGCATCGATAGGCTACCTCATCATCGGCCTAGTGAGGGGCTACTCGTCATCGGCCGTACCCTCCATGGAGGCCATCAACCCTCCCCTGGTGCCCTCGGTAGCGGCAGAGTCGTGGATCAGTGAGTTTTTACTGGTTCTATTTCATTTGATCAATTAATCAATAGTTTCATTGTTGTGGTCACTTTCGAATTTGAAATCATTTGTTTGGTGGGGGGGGGGGGGGGGGGGGGGGGATTTCACCATACCATAAGGCTGTGCGGGCACGGTTTTTCAGTTTTCTAAAATATGTTCAACGTACCCAAGTTAAGCTTTGAAATTGAAACCAGGACTTCTGAAAGTTGCAAAATTATTTTTTTCGTAATTTTGGTACCGCGGTACCGTGGATATTGCTAGATGTACGCCGCTTCATTCAAAACTTCACTTCGCCCAGAAATACACATTTGTGATAACCAACTTTTATTGTAGTTAATGTACATACTTTGTTCTAGGAGGTGAGAAATTTTCAGTTCGTTATCTTTAATGGTATGTGTGCTATGATTTATCTCATCTACCGGTACAAATGAGCTATTTTGTACCGGTAGATGAGAAAACAACTCAACTTGTAGCCATAACCCAATTAATTAGTGTGCGTGTACCGTGTCTAGGCGCCGTGCCGCCCCTGGGAGCTTTCTTCGGCAGCATCATGGCCGCCCCCCTGATGCAGAAGCTGGGCAGGAAGTACACCCTGCTCGTCAGCTCGCCGCTCTCTCTGATTGGCTGGGTCGTCATCGCTACGGCCAACACGACTGACGTCATCATAGGCGCGAGGTTCATCACTGGGATCTGCGCAGGCCTCATTTTACCCTCTGCGCAAGTCTATGTGAGCCAACCCATCCCAAGACTATCTTACACATGCTTTCGTCATAGGCGACGGGTTCGTAGCCAATCAGTGATCGGTATTTGCGCGGGTGTGTCTCGGGTGGTTCGCTGGTTGGCCACAAGTGCCTCGCATGTGACGAAAGCATAGGTAGGTAGTCTTGGGCCAAGTATACTAGACCCAACGTTAATAGTCGCTACCGACCTCACATTATTATCGACTGCCCTTTTCATGCACGCTGACTTTTAACGAAAATCAACCAACTCTATACCTACGACCATATGAAGGTAACTGCAGCCATACTCTCTGCCGACTTACGCAACGAATCAGTAAATCATGCAGTATGGTATGATAGTGTGGATAATAAGGGTCGAATGCATAGTCGTTCCTCACGTGCTCCTCAACTCAGCCTTTCCTCAGACTCAACCAACCACCAATCACAGAGCAACCTTGGTTGGGCGAGTCTGAGGAAAGGCAGAGTTGAGGAGCACGTGAGGAACAACTATGCATTTGACTGCATTGCATTGTCTTGTAATGTGGTGTGACAGTTACTACCAACCTTAATTTAGTTGCATGTCTCGTATACTCATACGTCATACCTCACCTATTGTAGTGATAATATCGCCCAGCTATTGTCAGGCGTGGTGAGGTCGCATTCCAATCACGGTTGCTGCAGTCAATGCAGTGGACAATAACAAGCAGGTATGGAGAAATCCCGCGGCGAATACCGTTGAAGTAGAGCGAGCGTCTCTTCTCTGAATTTTAGGGGACTTCTTACGGCGTGGCCAGTATAATATGGTGGTTCCACAGCAACCTTGTGAATGCTGACGTCATTGATGAGCGAGTCGGAACCAATCAGCGGGCGGCTTTTTAAATACTGACATTCGGTTTACCAATACCTCACTTAATACCTATAACGCCAGCGCCCACAAGATTGCTGTGATATTTATTTGAACGGTGTTGCACTTGTGTAGGTGAGCGAGTGTTCCGACCCGGAGATCCGAGGGGTCCTGGGTTCGCTGCCCGCGCTCTTCATGGCGGCCATCTCACGGTGTTGCTCTTGTCTAGGTGAGCGAGTGTTCCGACCCGGAGATCCGAGGGGTCCTGGGTTCGCTGCCCGCGCTCTTCATGGCGGCCATCTCACGGTGTTGCTCTTGTTTAGGTGAGCGAGTGTTCCGACCCGGAGATCCGAGGGGTCCTGGGTTCGCTGCCCGCGCTCTTCATGGCGGCCATCTCACGGTGTTGCTCTTGTTCAGGTGAGCGAGTGTTCCGACCCGGAGATCCGAGGGGTCCTGGGTTCGCTGCCCGCGCTGTTCATGGCGGCCGGTATCCTAGTCTCCTACGTGCTCGGCACCTGGCTGTCCTGGTACCACCTGGCCTGGGCCTCGTCGCTGTTCTCCGTGCTGCTGTTCTTTGTGCTGCTCCCCCTCCCCGAGTCCCCCGTCTGGCTGCTCGGCAAGGCCCGCACAGAGGACGCCGACGACGCCCTCAGATGGCTCCACAGATACAGAGGCCCTGCCGACGTGATCCCCATAGAGCTGAAACAGACCTCCGTCTACACAGTCAAACAAGACTCGGACCCGAAACCGGAAGAGACGAAGGAACCGAGTCCTTTCAGTCGGGCAGAACTGTTTCGACGTCCGGTGATGATCCCGGTCCTCCTCTCCTTCTCTCTCCTCGTGTTCCAACAGTTGAGCGGCATCGATGCCATCATCTTCTACACTGTTGCCATCTTCTACTCGGCCGGAAGTAGCGTGGACGACCACGTGGCGACCATCTTAGTTGGTCTTGTACAGTTGGTGTCCAACTTCCTTGCCCTGTTTGTGATAGACAGGGCCGGACGAAGACCCCTGCTTATTGCGTCCGGTCTACTTATGTCGGTGTCCATGGCGGCCTTGGGAACCTACTTCTACCTCTATGAGAAGGGAGAAGCAGCAACCTTGGGCCTTTTACCACTCATCAGCTTACTTGTCTTCATGGTCGGGTTCTCCATAGGCTATTGTAGCATCCCCTTCCTCCTGATGGGGGAGATATTGCCAGCGAGACAAAGGGGTGTGTTGAGCTCATTCGCGGGGTCTGTCAATCTCGGGGTAATGTTTGTGGTTATCAAGACATATCCCAGCTTGAAGTCTGCGATAGGTTCGGAAGGAACCTTTTGGTTTTACTCTTTGAATTGTTTAATCAGTTGTTTCGTTGTAGGGTTTTTACTTCCGGAAACCAAAGGAAAGTCACTGGACGAAATTGAACAATATTTTGAAGACAAACAGGTGAAAAGAGTAGCTGAACGTGCGAACGAAAAATTGAAAAGAAAAGAAAAAGCAGAATTAATGAACAGAAAT
The DNA here is from genome assembly GCA_945910005.1 of Isoperla grammatica. NCBI lineage: Eukaryota > Metazoa > Arthropoda > Insecta > Plecoptera > Perlodidae > Isoperla > Isoperla grammatica. The sequence goes on along the minus strand of OX246738.1, from coordinate 114,617,448 downwards.
CCGCCTACAAACACAATAAATATGACTGCAACAGATTAAGTCTAAGGACTTTAGACAAGATTAATTTTCAAGCTAGATAAAGATCTGTTAGATTTTTAGAACATTTAACAAGAATGAGCGAGGAATTTGTGTAAATGATATAATTATTATTTTGAAAAGTAAATGTGGTTGAATTGAGTGGAGTCGCGAAGGAGGTGAGGAAGAACAACAGAACTACAACTACAACTACAACTACAACTACAACTACAACTACAGCTACAACTACAATTACAACTACAACTACAACTACAATGGCAACTACAACTACAACTACAACTACAACTACAACTACAACTACAACTACAACTACAACTACAACTACAACTACAACTACAACTACAACTACGACTACGACTACAACTACAACTACACACAAGAACAATCAACAAGTGCTACTAGTCACGTTATTCAAAATGGGATGTATTTGTTTTTCAATTTCATTTACTTGTTTTATTTTACTTTTACTTTGTTTTTCACTTGTATACTATACTTTATTCATTATCACCAAAACTCTCGCTCCCAGCCCCAGTGATAATAGCTGAATGCTATATATAGCCCTCCAACTGAATTATATCGTGTAAATAACAACGATGGCGATTGACGACACAAACTTTCTGCATTAATGCCATTTTCATTATTTTAAATACTCTCATAATGTCAAGTATGACGTATCTTGAACGTAAAGACTACGCACAGCAATCTTGTGATGGTGAATGCTGACGTCATAGATGAGTGAGCCAATCAGAGCTATGATTGGCTATAATGCCTCACTCGTATGACGTCAGCATTCACAATGTTGCTTTGGAAAGACTTACTTACCATCTCTTGACAGATTATTAATTACATGTATATTGTGTTTATGCATCACTTAGAGATGCTATTTCTAATTTATATTTTACGTATGTTTATAGTTATTAATTTATTCATTTAATTAATATTTTAAAATTAGAGTTGTAACATGGAGATAATTAATGTAAAGGTGTAGACATGTTTGTTTGTGAGCATAATTGTATGTAGATATAAGATACAGATGTGAGTACAAAACTGTGTATTGTCTGAAACTAATTTGTAGGAGGCTTTCGCGGCCCGAGTCGTTTTTGAATCTTGGGTGTCAGGGTTCGATACTTAGATTCTTACCATCTATGCTTATACTGTATATAGATTCTTGTCAGTCCTTTCACTTGCCACATAAAAATCATGAAACTCATCACTCACACAACACGACAATATAATTACTTTCATTCATGTACAACATGATAGTAAACTAGCTTCATTTTAACTATATGAAAACTAAATAATATAACAAACTACATACCTACAAAAATAAAAATAAGTATACTTCTATTGATAATTTAAAACATAATGTAGAAAATTTCTTATTACATAAAGCTTACTATTCTTTAAATGATTATTTTAAAGAAAGATATTAAATAGAACAAAATATCAACTTCAAAATGTGTAATTAAATGCACAATTCCAAAAGTTAAAGGTTAGGCTATCTTATGCAAAGGTAGATAGCATTAATAAATACCTGAACACATTGTAGTATCTACATAGTATTTGTCAATTTGACTGTACGAAGTATTTAAGAAAAACATTATTATGTGTAACTTCATAATAATATGTATTATATGTAGATATCATATGTATGTATTATTGTATCATATGTATTATTAGTATCATATGTATTGTTAGTATCATATGCATTATTAGTATCATATGAATTATGTGTGATAATGTATCATTATGCAGCTTTGCAAACGCGAATAACTACTTTACGAAACTCAGTCTAATTTAATATATACTTCTATGTATTATTCAATGACTATATTATAACAATAAACAATAAACAATAAAGAATTGTCTACATAAATAAAACTGACGTTTCGGACTAAAGTCGTTCCACTCCAACCTTGTGGATGCTGACGTCATAGAAGAGTGAGTCATTGCCCAATCAAGTGTCAGTGTTTAAAAAGCCGCCCGCTGATTGGCTGCGACTCACTCATCTATGACGTCAGCATCCACAAGGTGGCTGTGGAACAACCGTGCATGCACAGCGACTGTCTTCAAGTACTCTGAAGATGATGTCAGTTTTAAATGTTGACAATTTACAACCCCCGAGACCCCCACAGCAAACTAAAAATCAGATTAATGTGTTGTACTATATACATATTGTTTATTTTAAAACTGTGATACAATAATAAATGTACATCTATAAAGAATATATTGAAGTGAGAGTAATTGTGTGAGAAATCTATTAATCCATTAATCCAGAAATCCATCATCCTGCATGTTTTGAAGGTTTTAACTTTGTGGCAAATATAAAAATATGTTCTTCAGTGCGTACACATTGTTTATTTATTTATTTAATGTCTATCCTATTCAGTTATAAAACTGATTTACAAAGGAGAACCTTATTTACAAAGGAGGACCTTATTTACAAAGGAGGACCTTATTTACAAAGGAGGACCTTATTTACAAAGGAGGACCTTATTTACAAAGAGGACCTTATTTACAAAGGATCTTATGACCCAATTCGTACTGTACAAAATTCAGGAGGAATGGGAACAATTTCTATTTCTATAGCTACTATTAGTTCATTTTACGTTAACATTGATAAATTGATTAATTATTAATATTTTATTTCAAACCATAAAACAACCAACAATAATAATAAAAAAAATAGAAAAGAAAACCGCACTGAAGTAGTTTGAAAGTAGTCTTTGTAAACTCCGGTTACCGCACCAACAGTCGTTGACCAACAACAGAGACAAGCAGCAATCAGTCCGACTGAACAGCCGGGTTTGACTGGGCCATGCCCAAAGATAACAATCACGACGTCACATTCATTGACGTCATTGATTGACGTCACATTGATACTAGCTCCTAGGCTGTAATTAGGCTTGTGCACTCGACTCAGTGGAAGACTGCATTTACGAATGTGTGAAAGAACGCCAAGGAATCTGTTGACATTCTTTGAATTAGCGCGCATGAAAGGGGCAGTAGATAAGGATATGAGGTTGGTACCTATGCGAATACGTACGCTAGGGCTAGTATAACAAATTGATTAACACAGTGGTTGTTTGTGGAAGGAAAAGTTAATCAGCTTCTGACATTGACTGGTTCAATGGAAGAGAGAATTACTTGTGAGTCAAGGAAGTACTAGAGGAAGGGTTGGAGGACGGACGTAGGGCGGTAGTGGAATGGTCTACGGAGGAGCAGGTGGGGCAAAGGAAAGGAAAAACTGTTATACAACCGCTTGTTTTGTAGAAGGGAGTAAAAAGGAGATGGAAGAGAAGAAAGGACGGTTGATGGAGGAGAAGCCACCGGTAGGAAGAGACAAGCAGTAAGGAGAATGAAATCAAACAAACAATCAAACAAACAAAATTACTAGACCTAATTTTCAGTAGGGGAAACCGCATACACAAAAAGTATTTTGAACTCCCCGCCTCGAATCGAAATCACTCACGACTCACCGCCACCTAGAGCCTTCGAATGAAAACGAAAAAGCTGTCAAAATAAAGTTCGCGCGTTTGCTGTACGATTATTTTATGTTGCATGCTTTCAGTTGTGTTATTTAAGCAAAGGTAAGAGTAAATTCAAGTTATATGGCTGGATTAGGAGCAGAACTTAATAAAACCTACCATTTCCAAAAAATCTTACGTATGCATTGGTCTTGCGTGGCTTGGGCGTAACTTTCCCGAAGCACATAACCTATAAAATGAGAATAACCTACAAAATAGGTATAGGCCTATCCTAAAGCACGAGCATGATGAAGACCATCGTATTGTATTTCTTTGCAGCTATAGACTTGAGATTACGCTCTACTATAATCAAATAACGGGAACGAGCTAGGCCTAGCCTACCCTAGCCTAGGCATAGCCTAGGCCTAGGCCTGTTGTTGTCGTAGGCTGCATAGGCCCCTAGGCCTAGCCTAGGGCCTAGGCCTAGGCCTAATAGCTTTGTTTACATTCTATAGGCCTAGGGCCTACCACATGTAGAACTGAATTTAGAACCGAACTGAAAACTATCATAGATGCCACCGTTTACATGACATATAGACATAGGCCTAGGGGTACCCAAACAAATGCGAAATTGATTTCGGTCCCGCATGAACAGATCCTTTCGGACAAAATTGAAACTGGAAGTCATAGCTAGCCATTAATTGTCTACTTCTATAGGCCTAGAAGTGGATGTCAAGGTTCAAAGTGCGTTTCCTTTTCTTTAATGCTAACATGTTAGGACAGACTACGGTTTTTCGTTTCAGTCTTAGCTTGTAAGTGAATCCTGATCCAGTCGGTACGGAAACCTAGGCTACCGGTTTCAGGTGTTTCTGTGGTCTGGGGAATTGAGTCGCAATGCCGTACTCAACACTATACTCGGTCTCTCATGTAAATATGGTTCATCTTTTCTTTCCGGTCCTGTTAGTGTGAACATGAAATTACCAAGTTTGATCCTTCCTCGTTCTCGGGACTTTCCCGGAGGTAGGCCTAGTCAACCATAGTTGACCACCCGTACATCTTCATTTGATATGTTTATGATGACCCCCGACGTGGGCATGATAGAAAAGTAGAACTGTAGTTCAATCATTAATGCTAGATATTGCTTTTGAAGTAGGTAAATAATACTTGGCAGTACTTCGCGTATGAGTAAAGTGGTCACCAGGAAATACATTGAATCAAGATTCTGTCAAGACTCAAGACTAGCTCTATAATCTTGCTGCTAAAGGACGGTGTTTTGAGCGATGTGTTTCAGACCAACGTTGTATGGATTAAAATTGTATCTTTTTAATTACAGGTGGATCATTTTATATAGATAAAATCCAGTTAACGCAGTAAATCAATTGTGCCAATCATGTCTGACGAAGACGATGATCTTGTTTTTATAAGTAAAAAACAAAAAACTATTCACTATGGATCACTGGAAGAACAAGAACGAGCGCGACTGGCGGCCTTGGCAAGTTCTGCCAAAACTAATGATGATGATTCCCAAGACGGAGAGGACAGTCCTACTGGCGTGTCTACAGCAGTTCTGGGCAATGTCAACGTTTCAGATGGTAGGTACTTGTCAATTTACGTGATTGGAGAGACTTCTTGTAGACAAAATATGTATTGCTTCATCTTAAATCTTTTAGAATATATGGATTTGGAGGAAGAAATGAATCGGGACCGACAAGCCTTGCTCGAAGAATTTGAACGAAGAAAAAAAGCTCGACAGATCAACGTGTCGACAGACGACGGAGAGGTGAAGAAGAACTTGCGTCAACTGGGAGAACCTATTTGTCTTTTTGGAGAAGGCCCGGCTGATCGGCGAAGTCGACTTCGAGACTTATTAGCAAAGTACTTATGCCCTTTTGGAAAAAAATACTAGTTTGATCAGTAGTAGGTCTATTTATTGAATTATTCAGCTTTATACATTATGGCAGCCAAACAAATTACCTACATGTATAGATAACTGATATTGTAAAGTCTGCAATTATGTATTCAGGTTTGGTGAAGATGCAATAAAAAAGAAGCAAGAAGAAGAAGAAGAACGCATACAACAAGAAAAGGACCAAGAGTCAACCTGGTATCACGAAGGGTCTGCAGCTCTCCGAATAGCACGAGTCTGGATTGCAAGTAAGATCTTGCTTGGCTTATTTAAAATTTAAATGTTTGTTTATAAATTTGGTTTAGCAATACAAGTTTAAACTTGCCTCCATTTTTACTTTTGACAATAGTAAATGGAATTTGTTTTTATTCTCTTTTCTGTGGTCATCTTCGTTCCTCATATGCAGGTGGTACATACTTAAAACATAATAAATCCCCATCTTCAAATCTAGTGCTACAAAGAAAACAAAGCTTCTCCCATTTGTCTCCTACTTCGTATCAACCGGGTGATAACACAAATGAATGGTTTCAGATTATTCAATTCCCCGTGCCAAGAAACGTTTGGAGGAAGCCCGCGTGGAACATGAGAAGGGTGATGCAACGAGAACGGCGAGGCGGCAAGAGTTACAGAAGAGGCTACAAGCGCTGTCCATATACTGCAGTCAAATTGGCGACACGCGGCCTATTTCCTACTGCCAGTTCAGTCCTAATTCTCAGATGCTGGCTACTGCTTCATGGTAATACCACCTTGATATATTCATGTGTTCATTCATAGTATGCATTCTGTTTGTATGAACTTGCAAACATAAAGAAACACAAACAGAATGCATACTATGAATGAATATTGTTTATCTAACTAATTTGTACATTAAATCGTGATTGATCATTACGATTGTTCTTTTTACCTTACGATTATCGTTTTTAAATTTTAAACGATTAGTCCTAATTGATTTGGAATGTGTATCAGGATGTTATCCGGTAAAAGACATTCAATGAGTTGCAGTTGAAGCCAAATTTATTACTGCTTCTGACATTGACATTGACATTGTTATATGGGCGTGCTAGGCCTACGTGATCCTGCTCAACAGGTTGTCCAACCTGGGCTGCCTCAATCTACACAGGGTTTCCACTAATATTAAAGACATCTAGGGGTAGTGATTTCAAGTACTGTCACAGAATGGATTAATGATAATCAACCGCATTTCCACCTTATTGGAGACTCAAACTAACACATAGATAGCGCTGCTAAGCAACACCCTTATCTGCGCCATTGATGATTTAACAACAAAGCAACAATGAACAATTGACAGATAAACTCATCCTTATAGTAGTTTATTTTCTTGCCACCAGAATGCGTCTAGTCTATTTTGAGGGGCCAATAGAGGTAAATGACATTTCCTTTTTCTTTTAACTAGGAGTGGCCTTTGCAAGCTTTGGTCAGTGCCAGACTGTAACCTCGTTCGAACTCTACGCGGACACAATTGCAACGTTGGGGCCATCGTGTTTCATCCGAAAGCTACCCTGCACGACGACGATGTTGAGTGTGCCCTGGCATCGTGTGCGGCCGACGGATCTGTCAAGCTGTGGAACATGAAGAGGTAAATATAACAGCCGCATACTTTGACTAGAGATGGACCAATACCAACTTTGAGAATCTGCATCGCAGACACCAATACTGTAACGTCAGTTTCAGCTGTTTCACATCTACTGATGGAATAAAAACTAACCTCATTCAAGTCGTCATTACTGCAATAAAACTACTTTATTTTCATTTGCAAATTACTTAACTCTAATGCTGTTATTTTCATCTTTTCATCTTACACTTATTACGTAGCGCTCTTGTTAGTATATCGTGGCCGTTTGCGGTGGCTCATGCGGGTAAGGCGCAGAATAGAGTAGGCCACCTGTAGATGTGGCCGTTCGATTACCGCATAAGGCATGGCTTTTTATAATTTTCCTGTGGCTTCATCTACAGGGGTTCATAAATGTTGTTAACACGTAGTAGCCAGCTTAATATTGGCGAGGACTGAACGAATAACGTGCGACGGTTGAAGAACTAGGTCCACCCTAGGCGCTACCATGTCAAGTTAAAACTGCTTTTGTATGTATATATTGTATTCTGATCGTATAGAAGCTCGAGATTATACACACACATTTTTATTATTATGAGCGTTCGACACAAATAAATCGAACACCTATTTATCGTACTCAGTTTAATAATTAAAAATTGAAAAAATAATTGTTTTTAAATAGTTATGTAAAGCTGCCCTCTGGATGCCAAGTAGCTCAATGTTGTTGTTGTTGTAGCGACGAGCCCTTGGCGGACGTGGAAGGTCACGCCCCTCATCGGGTCTCGCGCCTGGCGTTCCACCCGTCGGGTCGCTTCCTGGGCACCTGTTGCTTCGACGGCTCCTGGCGCCTGTGGGATCTGGACCAGGGGGAGGAGGTGCTGCATCAAGAGGGGCACTGCAAGGCCGTCTACTGTCTCTCGTATCAGGGGGACGGGTCCGTCGTTGCTACCGGGTAGGCTTTACGCTACTTGTATTGCTACTTTACCTCAATCCATGCTCTACATTAATGGTGACATTATAGTGAGCAAAGCATATAAGTGACTGTGATAGTGTTTTCACAAGAAGTAGCCTGTTCATAAATCACGAAATAAAGGAAACCTGTGAAAAAAACGGATAAACCCCCACGTTTCATACTACAATATAGATGGATAGGCTATTAAATATTTATTGTTATTTTTCAGTGGACTGGATGGATTTGGTCGGGTTTGGGACCTGCGTACTGGACGTTGCATCATGTTCATGGCTGGACATTTAAAGTCAATCTACGGCATCGACTTCTCTCCTAATGGGTAAGAAACTACGTAGATTGCGTCGTATATTGCATACTGCACTCCCACTTTTACTAGAATGTATTATTCTTCAAAGAGTAGGGATGTGAGACAACAATATTAAATATGAGGATTAAAATGATCGTTTTGGGAGTTATTCAAGCATAAAAAGAATTTTCAAAATTTATTTTTCCTATGATTTCACAGGAAGAAAGAAACGCGGTTCAAGTGTAAAAAAAAAAAAAAACACTTTTGAATAGGTTTCAGTCCGTGTGTCAACACCCTGTGCGTAATATTGATCTTGTTTCGGTTTAAGGTACCACATTGCTACCGGAAGTGAGGACAACACTTGCAAGATATGGGACCTGAGGCGGAGGTCGTGCCTGTATACCATTCCAGCACACTTGAATCTCGTGTCGGAAGTCAAGTACCAGCGGACGGAAGGACAGTTTCTACTGACGTCCTCGTACGACAACTCTGCCAAGGTAGGCATATTGCACAACCACTTAGCTTTCATTATAGATACAGACATTCACCGTCATTTGTGTCCCTAGTTATTAATAGGTATTAATTAGCATGAATTGAGTAGGCCTATACTATATACTATATTATATGCCTATACTAGCAGCAGCAGCAGGTAGTTGTATCAGAATGCTTGCTCTGCATTTTTGTGAGGAAATACACATCAGTGAAAACTTTGCATCGACCTAATCCAATATTAGGCCTACTATCTCAATGTTTCTTCTGCATTATGTTGAATATCACAGATAGTGTCCTCAAACCAAAACATTTACTAGTACTAGAAAATAAGTACAAACATACATCAAGATTTTATTTATAACATGTCTATATTAACTGGTGTACTTTTCAGGTGTGGTCTAGTAAAACTTGGCAGCCTCTGAAAACACTTTCAGGACACGATGGCAAAGTGATGTGCATTGATATTTCACCGGATACCAAATACATTGTTACCAGTTCCTATGATCGGACTTTTAAACTGTGGGCACCAGAATAATACATTGCATAGTGCAGTATTTCTAAAGAAATTCGTCTATTGATATCAACTGAGTTTTGAATGTTGATTTTCAGTTAGGCCTACAGTCCAAAAAAAAAATTTCTGGGAGAAACAAAAATAAGCATTAACCAGTAAATGGTTTTAAACCGTAAGTACTAGGTACTGTTTAAAGTACCAATACACTCCAAATAAAATAAACTCACATGCTATGATCAGTGGCGTAACTAGGAATTATTTCGGGGGGGGTTAATTAGAGAAAAGTGAGATGAGGGGACCGAAAGGGGTCTGGGGCGAAGCCCCAGCCGCCGGAGGCCATTTCGCCGAAGGCGAAATTTTTTTTCACTTTGATAACTATTTCGTGCTTTTTAGACTCAAAGAATACTACTCGAACCACTACTCGTTTGTTTGTATTATATTGAAGTTACAGTGTTACAGTAGGTATTAATTATAGTTCTAAATAAGAATTGCATAGAAATTGTGTCTTTAATGTTTTATGGTTGTTCAATATAATCTCAACATGAAGTGAAACATTGTGGTCACAAAGTCACATACATTTAAATTTTAATTCACAGATGGTGATAACTTTTACTGGTTCGAGCGAAAGGTATATTAGTTGTAGATGAACACTTAAATATAATTGTTGAAAAAAAATTATATATCTTATCTAAGTGAAGTGGTATGATAAATATAATGAAAATGTTATTTATAGCGATTGTTATACACTGAAGTGGTTTAAGGATCTTACACTTTGGGGCCATGGTATTATGGGGATCACTCAGTTTCAAATTAGCTTACCCGATGGCCCCATAAAAAAAAATTCTAAAGACATACTTTTCCCCGTTGTTTGTGTATGTCTATATTGAATTTGCACTAGTGGAATTTGTATTCTGTTGCAAATAAAGGCCTAATAACAAAATTTGGATTAGATCCCTAATCGTAACTTTTTAAGGGCTTTTCAAACATATCTTTAGTTCTAAAATCGTTTGAGAGACCGATCGGTAAGAACGAATTTACGAATGAAAATAATATATAGTATTAAGTAAATGTAGTGTTAAGTAAAATCATTCTCGATGTAGTTTCGGGGGGGTTTAAACCCCCTAAACCCCCCCTTAGTTACGCCACTGGCTATGATGTAGGCCTACAGTATTTGTAAATGTATTATCTTCTGTGCTATTTTAGAATGTATAAAATGGCTGATTAATGTAATATAGGTCAAATATCAATCACAGCATGAAATTGATAACAAAGCCAGCAGATATGTCACATGCTTGGGTCAAGAAGCTAGAGTCATATTATGACTTCATGTGGCTTGCTGGTCTAGTGGGTTTATTGTTGCTGCTTCCAATGCAGAAGGTCCACAGTCCGATTCCCGGTTCAGGCTGGGTTTTTTAATTTTGGATGTTGACTTAAATCTATGTATCTATTTACATGATATTTGTGTACAGTACAACGGCAACTTTGGAGCCATCATAGCAACAAGCGCATAATAAATGGTATTAATGTCCCCCACTGAAAATAATTTTTTGTAACTGAGTGGGTACACTATAAATACTGTACAACATGTATTCATTTATAACCAGAGACAGAGGTTTATGGTGAATAAAAATTAGAATTTTTGTTCTTGGCATGCCCAAAAGCCTTGGTGAATTGGTGGTTGAAAATTATTTCAAATTTTGTTTTTAGAGTTTTGCCAATTTCAGACGCATTGTACTCGACAACTACCTGGGTCATTCATATGACTTCTAATTCAATAGGCTAATCAATTCATGGATTTTTTTTAGTTAATATTGTTTAAATATGTTTTGGTGTCTTCCCATTTTGAGTTATCTGTACGTTACGTGGAAACAAACTTATCTCAGAGAGAAACCTATCAAGTCAAGTAGAAAGAATAGCTTCAAGCTAATGTTCAAACTGGAAAAATGAAAATGCATAGCTAGATTGGACCTATTCTTGTGGACATGTGTGATAGAGCCTGCCTGAGTGCTGAGGGCAACATTATAATATTATTAGCAAGGCTAGATTTCGACAAGCGCCACTGCCAGTACATAAATATAAGATGTTTGCTCGAATTGGTCTTGTGAATGTTTGTTTTTTCCTGGCCAGAGTTGGCCTCTTCAGCCATTCATCTTTCTTGCTATCCAATACAAGACTGCCTCCTTCTCTGTCCTGCTCATTTTGTCGGACAGGGAGTCAATGTCCTTGAGGGATATTTGTGTTATTAATTAATTTTTTTAACACAACTTGAATATGCAAACCCAAATAGTTATTTGTTGCTAGCCCAATGCATATATAAGCTTTAATTTATGTAACAGAAGTGTAAAAAAATATAAAATAACAATAAACATGTAAATTTTAATTATTAGTAGGCCTACTGCATTGGCCCATTTACATAAGGGGATTCTAACTGGTATTTAATAATTTACTCAATTCAATTGACCTTACATTATTGATTTGGATTTTGGATTCAATCCCAGTTCACTCCTCATATAAATACTTCCCAGACAGGATTGGATTTTTCAATCCACTCCCACAAAGTGTGGGGTCTCAAAAGTAGGATTCAATTCCCGATTAATCTTGACATGTAAACATAATTTAACATACATACATTAGGTAATTGAAATGAGTGGAAAAATCAAAATTGCCACAGAAAGAAAAATAGAAAAAGTAAACAAATATAAGAGCTGCACTAATAAATCCATAATTTTGGTAAAATTATGTCACTGGAAATGATGTAAGTGGCTTGAAATTTGATTCATAGTGGTACAATGTTACTTGAGGGTAGTTTCCTTATATGGGTTTGCAATTTATTGAATGTTATGTATGGGAAAACTAGAGGCCTACTGTAGTATATATAGTGCTGAATTTACTTAAGTGAAATTTGGACACATGGTTTATCAATTATCACTATCAGACTTTATTTTCTCACCAATTTGATCTTTATAAAGGAAGTACGACTGTGGGAAGATAGGAAGAGGTGGAAAAATTTGGTTGTGAGACCCAAGCTGACCCTGCCAGAAGCAGGAAACGGCGATGGATAATGATGATTGTGATGAAAGGGGAAAGTGTTACTCAAAGGAATGTTGTAGAATGATTCCACTGAAGTGTTCATATATTTATGAAAATTGAACAATGAATTCATAATTTGATCAACAAGAATATTTATATTCTTGCAGTTATTGCATTTACCCTAATACAAAATATAATAACAATTTTTTTAATATTCCTCCTTCCAATGGAACACTAACACAGGGTTCATCCCGAAGACATGATATTTCTCATTTGACGCACGGCTGCCACAAGACGGGGGGAGCATCCGGAGCTTTTGCTTTGGTATTCTTCTGGAGACAGTCTCAGCAACGAAGCCACTTGTTGTAAATGTTCCGACAGCCCGAATCCCAGATCTTCTAGCACATTTCCCAAGTAGTCTGCAATGCATAAGAATACGTAATATTAAGTTATTAACCCAAATAATTAGGCATAGCAATTCACTTTCATACCCATATCGGTACGTATTTGTGAGAAAATAACAAGGCAGGGCTGGGATTAATTAGGTAGTTAAGTGTTGGTTCTAGTAAGTTTCAAGCTTTAACTTATTCAGCTCGTGTGTCAATTGCCGCAAGGAAATCTGCTCGGTGCTACTTGGGGTGTTCTTTGGTTGATGCTATAAAATCTTTCTCCGGGTTCTTGGCTCCAAACATGTTGGGACAGAACTTGTCTTTATTTTAAGCATTTTGAAGCCAGACATCTGTTAGCATATATATTATATACATATACATATTATACTGTAGTTGAGAACAAGGGTTTGTTTAATAATTCTTATTGCATTGTGTTGAGAAAAAAGAAAGGAGGAAAAGGAAAACGTATTGCATCACTTACCGATATCAGTTGCAAGTTGTTTGCAGGCGTTTGGTGTTAATTCTACGATACTAAGAATGTTTTCACAGTAAGATTGACACGTCCCGCGAGCGATGATTCCCAACAATACGTCGGCAAATCCACCGTCGGACCGACCGTCTCCCGACAAGATTCCGTATTCAGTGTCGGCCACTTTGAGCGCCAGTGTCAGCGAAGGATTATCTTGCAGCAAGAACGGTTCTAAATGTTGGGGCAAGGTCATTAAATATTGACCAATTTGTGTAATGTATTCTTGCGGTGCAAAACTGAAGTCGGGCAGGTCGGTTGCAATGGGTTGTTTGCTGCCCGCACTCCATCCAGGAGCGGTTTGTACCTGATCCAGTTGGACAGAGATGGGAGCGAATATCACTTGAAACGTCGTGTGGTGGACATCGCGACAAAGCTTATCCACGGCCGAGGTCACTGATTTGACCAGACTCGTCTCTTCCCCTTCTTGAATAGCATTAACCAAGGTATCTAACTCTTTCTGACCACTTGGACTCAGAAGTAAAAGTTTATATTGGCCAAACGGCTTTCCCGCTTTCGATTTCTCTTGGTGTTGCATACTTCGTCCAACGTCAAGCAACACTCGAATCAATTCCTTGTCCAGTTGTTGCAGCTCGTCCAGAATAACACCTTCACAGAACAATGAAATTGTCAAGCAAGTAAAATAAACACAGAAACGAGAAATAATAAGATGCTAAATTAACAAATTAAAAATAGCAAAAGATGTCCAAAAAAATGTAACACTACATCTATGATTAGATTCAATATAAAAAAGTTTAATTAGAACATAATAAAACATCCCTTTGTCAATTAAATTATTGTAATTGCATAGTACGTATTTTCAAAAAATTCTGTACATACATTATAAGCTGATAGTGATTGATACTGGATAGGCTTAACAATTAACATGGTTGCGTGACCTACCTACAGTTTGTAAAAATGTCAAACACATTTGGAACATGTTCCAATCTTCTTGTTCCCCCTTCTGTTTATCTACTTTTCGCAAAGTAGTTCGGTATTGGTCCAAGTATCCATTCAAATACACCTAAACAAAATAAAATACACATATTAGAAAATAGAAAGTATACATCTGCCAAATGTACATAGCCTACAGTAAAACCATAACCAATTTATAATGTTTTCCAAGAACACAGAACAGTGTTGGTACATTATTGAGGGGAAACTGTAGGCTAGGTAATTTTCTTGCTTATAAACAACGAGAAAAAACAATGAGTTGTGGTGGAGGTAAACTATGAAATTTTAATGAGATTTTTTCATTTGAATTACCGGTAAATTAAATTAATTTTTAGAATTTGTTTACATATAAATTAAATTAAATTAATTTAATTTTAATACAATTTTGTTTTCTTTTTTCTTACCTGAATGGCTCTGATGAGGTTGGTGTATCCGCAGCCTTCTGTGAACTGTAGACACCTCTTGGTTGCCTCACCAGCCACAGCTACTGCACGAGGAACGGACTGGCCGAGGGCTTGCACCAAGTCCATGAGATCTTCCTTTTCACACTTGAACGTCGTTAACTGCCGCGTCATGTAGCTTTGCTCGTAGGTATAATACTTGGACACGTACGGAATGTATGGAGCGTGCACTGCTTTGGCCAATGCCATGACCAGCTCGTAGCTACTTTCTTTACCTGAATAACCACGTAAACAAATGACAGTAAAATAAACACGCACCCTGAAATACTAATGGTTGTAGTGAAATCCAGAAATTAAAAACCAATCCCGACTTGACTCACCTTGACTGGCACTCTCGACTGCAGCTTCCATGTTTAAGGCAAAATGTTTGGTAATTTGCTTCAGCTCCATGAGGAATATTAGTGGTTCAGATTGTTGTTTCAAGGCCGCGTCAATGCACTCGTTAAAGCTGGGATCCAGACTGACGAGAACATCGGCGTACAAGTCGATGAGCGTGTTGATTGTTGAAACAGACGAGAAGACTTGACTCGTCCACTTCACCTTAAAGCAAACAGCTATCGTACTATAATCGCGATATGGTAACTGGCCATATTGTGATACGTAATAATATTGATACAAATTAAAAACCGATATTTAATTATTATATTAGACATCACTTATTTTCAATACGATTGCATATAGTTTAAATTAAAAGTTTAAAAATGAAAAAAAATCAGTAAAATTACTTGATAGTTCGCCCTAAGTACCTGATCATGCCAATTCGAGAGAAATGCATCGTAGAACTTGTGCATCCACTCTGCAATGCCCTCGTCTTGTTCGGCCTCCACTAAACTCCGCCACATCTGAATTAAAGCTACTTTCTGACATTTGTGGTAGTATTTTAGTAGCTGGGGCAATCGGTCTATCGAGCAGAAGATGCGGACAAACACTTGAGATTTCTCTGCAAACAATTCAAACATTAACTTATTGGCCATTTGTTGTTAGGAGGAACATAAAGGTTATCTTAGACATTGAAAAAGTAGCAGAAAAAGACGGAAAAACTAAATGAGAAGATGCTAGTGAAATTGGCTCTATTTGATATTTTTGCCCTTTTCTCAAATATCATTTTTGTACATATTTGTATTTCTAGTATGTTACCGGAACCGGTACAGCATACAGGAAAAATAAGCTCTCTAAAACATTTTTAAAGCATACTTTAAGCATACTTTTCTATTTGTTTTATAGGTGAGTGAAACTGCATAACAAAATGTTTGGTTTGCCAATGCCCATGATTCTACAAATATTCTATTTTTAGCCAAATAGCATTAGTCATTACTGATTATTGATAGTGAGAACAAGTTTTGATAACAATAGGTTATCAGGTACCTAGATCATGATCTGTATCAGGTTTGGAGTCTTCCATGAGAACCAAGTACGGTACTCCACCCCTAGGACTGTATTGAATATTGATAAATGTTTTGCATAAAGGTTTTATTTTAGCCAATGAAGGGGTGTAAATAATAGCAATAATTACCAATTGATCTGGAATTGAATGCATGAACAAGCTGTGGACTAGCCATTGCTTCCAGTCTGTTCTTTAATCCCTCAAGCTGCAACTTCTTATCCTCATAGTCTGTGGCACCAGCTAGAATATTTAGAGACTGCTGCATGCTGACCAACTTGGCAGCAATTTTATCAATATCACCAGATTCAAAAACCTGCAAAATTTAGAATATAGGCCACATATTGTAAGTACGTATGTATAAACAGTTTGCTCATGGCAAGGCTAGCATGTTTTCTAAATAGTTTTCAAATGAATTGTCACAAAAATATATTTTCTATTTTTGTTTACAAAGTTACAAACACAAATATATAAGAAGATCACAATATGCCATCCACAGATGATGCCTAGTCATATAGTAGTCCTAATAGTAGGTCACTTGTGGGCATATAGAAAAACAAGGTAGACAGAAACCACCTTTATCAACAACTCTTCAGATTAGTTTGCAAATTCCCGATTGTGTGAGTCTAGAAATATGACTGACGTTTGTTTTTGTCATAGTATTGCTGTATTGGATTGCCCACATTGAAACTTTAAAATACTCTGACCTAGGCAAACAGCATGTTGAAAAAAGTATGGTATACACTTCTAGCTTTTCAAATGGGAAGGTGAGATCGTTATGTATGCACAATGAATGCACATAAAGGGGAAATTCAAAATTCTGTGAAACTGCACCCACACCAAATGCCTAATTGTTATGCATTTCATGCACACATAAGACAAACTTTTATTATGTCATAATACCTACTAATATTTGATGTGCCATAATATTGACTATGATTATTTAACTTATTTACTTTAGTAGGTAATAGGCAACCAACGAATAAGTTATGGAGATTTTCTTCTATGTGACATCGATATGTTGATACACGAAAATATAAAATACCTCTTCTAAATCAGTTGCAATTAGCGTCCAATTGTCTGCTTCATGCAGAGCTTGCTTTGCTGCTTGAAGCTCCGTCTTGATACGATCCAACCTCTCCAGTGTTGCCATCGACTGCCCCGTGTCTTGTTCAACCTAGACAGAACCAACACCTCTCGATTAAAATAATACGTACACACATTTGATTTGCAACAGGTAGTGAAGGAATGGTGGAGTAGATGTTGTAAAAGAGGAATGCCATGTGAATGTTGTGCTTCAAGCGTTCCGACCACTGAGCTCTGCCTGCTAGAATTTTAACCGAAAACCTCTCTAGAAGCCAGTGCACTAATTATTATTGGAAAAATATCCATCGATTCCTTCTTCTTCTTCTTTCGAACACCCAGAGTTGGAACTTATGCCATTCTCTGCCTAGTTGCCCAATAAAGGTTTGCCACATATTTCCTCCTTGCTATCTTTTGCCCCTCCATTAGATCCCTTTCTGCTGTCAAAGAGACACATGTCGCAAGATGTTCCGCGTCCTGGTCTTGTTCTTTGCAGAGTGGGCATGTTCTCGTATCCACCACTCCTATTTTGTGCAGATGGGCTTGCAGGTAGTCGTGGCCGGTGTCCATCCGGAAATTTGCCACGTACACCCTTCTTTCTTCCTTATCAATTTACCTTGCGTTCATTTTCTCCTTCCTTATAAGCGGTTCCCATCTTTTCCCTCGCGCAATTACTTCATATTGTTTCTTTAACTCTAAGCTGACTTGGTTATTGATAGTAGACTTGATGGACTGCAGTGAGATTGCCTTTTCAGGTTGTTTCAATTTAGCTCCCATCTTTGCCAGGTAGTCGGCTTTTTCATTTTCCACTATTGAGCAATGACTAGGGATCCATTGAAGACATACTTGCCAGCCTTTGTCGTAGAGCTTGTAGTACTCTTCCCTACATGCTACTGTTATCTCACAATCTGTATCTCTTTGAGATATCAAGGCTTGTAGTGCTGCCCTTGAATCTACCAAGATCACCACTGGCTGTGATGGCTTAATATTGCCTACTTCGGTTAGTGCAAGGTGGATGGCTGCCATTTCCCCGTCAAAGTTTGTTCCAAATTTGCCAGCCGCAGTGTGTTTTTCAAAAACCTGACAATACACTCCTGCTCCCGCAAGCCCCTTAGGTGGTGTTGCAGATCCATCCGTATATACGTGTAGCCAGGTTGGCACTGGGTACCGGGAGTGTAGAGTACGGTATGTTATCTGTCTTAACTCTTGGGCTGAACATGTTGCTTTCTGCACTTTTTTGTCAAGTTCTAGCATAACATCCAGTGGGGGTCTTACATTGTTGTTCCCGTTTCTTTGGCTAAGGCGTGTACGTGGGCAGTCTGGAATTTGGTATTTCTGTTTTAACATGACTGCAGTCTGTGAGAAGTTCTTGTGTGTCCTTAGTCTCTCAAACCCATTTCCATAGTCCCTCCAGTAGTCATCCTTTCCCCTTAACAACCTCTCGTGGAGCTTCATTGCACTTTTTTCTCTGCGTGCCTTCAGTGGTTCTAAACCAGTTTGGAGCTCCATTGCAGCTATAGGTGTAGATTTGGGAGCACCACATATAAGTCTCATGGCCTGGTTTTGTACTTTGTCAATTTTGTCAGTAACATTTTTTGTGGCTGTAACAAAAACCTCACCACCATACTCCAATGCTGGTCTAACATAAGTCTTATATGTTGTGACCAAAGTGTTGTGAGACGCTCCCCACTTTGAGCCAGTTAGTCTTTTCAAGAGGTTCATTCTTTTAGTTCCTTTTCTAGCCGTTTCCATTGCGTGTTCTTTCCAGCTAAGTTTCTGGTCCATCGATTCCAAAGAAGTCAAGAAGTCGGGCTTTGCGATAGCGGGTGTTCATCACTGTCCAGAGTTCGCCTTCGTTGCAGTTGTTGGTGTCACTATCAACACTCCACGAAGGTCCCTGAAGAAGCCCATTGCAGTATGGACGAAACGTTGGATTGGTTCCACCTTTTGACACTGTTATATCCGAAAAACCACGATAGCAAAGTCAAGTAGTCTTTCCGACTTAGAAATTCGTATTGTTGAAAGTTGTGTGTAGTGTATTCAATATTCAGTGACTGTTGGCTGGATCGCTCACAACGCTCTCTGTGCACTTGCTACGCCTCACACACATACACAATCATTCTTTTATTGATTCCTGGTTCGAGCTGGGCATTTTTAACTTTGTAACTTGACTTAATTTGATGATGATGGTGGTGTAGGTACATGTAAACGATGTCTTTCAAGCTGACCTGTCAATAGCAACAAAGCACATATAATGGGTGTCATGGCCATGAGTGCGAGTGATTTTGAAAATACTCGTTGACGAGATTTGTATTATGTCAGGACGACTCCAAAATAGATGACAGAATGTATATTGTTATACTGTAGAATGAACTGGTTAAGAGTGTGCACTGTGTGGACATTGAAATATGAACCATAGGCCTGAAGAATGCAACTGAAAGATGAAAAGTATATTGTGTAGTACATCAATTTTGCATACCTTAGCTATTTCCTGCTTGACTGATTGCATTTTGTCTCTCAACAACACGGCCTCCTGATGAAGCAGCTCTGTATCGCGCATGATGCGTGGAAGACTGTGCAGAACCTGCTGGCTGGTGTCTTCTAACGCACTGTTCACTTGTTGAACATATAACTGGAGCTTCATGACCAAGGATGACACAAATGCCTGTGTGATGCAGAGAAATAATCAGACATACATTAGTGCGTATTGAAGAACAATAACAATAATCCATGCCTCATGCAGGATTCGAACCTAAACGTGGGATACAAAAATTGGCCTCGCTACCTACAAATTAGTGAATACTGGAATGGATGAAGTAATGTACTGTGTGAGTGGAAGAAAGCTCATGTCAATGAGTGGTGAGCCGATGACACATCTTTGCACTGGCTAAGAAGATAGGATAATTCAGTTATGTACCGTAACTTTTAAAAACAAGTTACCGTTTTTCGAATATTGGAACTTTTGACATTCCTAGTTCCTATGAAGGCAAAAGAAACTTCCTCAAAAAGCTAACTAGTTCCTAGCAAGTAGCTACTTCCAACTTGTTAATCCGACTGATATACCTACTTCTTCATTTTCCTGTGCCTCGGCAGATTTAAATGTTTTGTTTATCCAATCCTTCACCTCAAAATTGTCGTCGGAGAAAGCTCCCACATCCTGCAAAATAAAAAATACAACTTTTAAGTACCACAACCCCTTTGCCTAACTTAAACCTCATGTCAATGGAGAGGAAAACATTATAATTTCCTTGCCTATAATTTTTTACAGCCACAAAGAGAAGAAGAATGTTACTCGAGGGACAACGATGCATGCTCAAAAAGGCTTAATAACTTATAATGCTGGTCTAACTTAGGAATGTATTGATTAGGCGTTCCATTTAGATCACTAGATCAGTGCACAACAGCCAGGGAAGAGTTTTCCATTGTCATTACATGGCAGTGTTAAATCATAGCCACGTTTCCAGTGTCAAGATCTCTGTCCAGGGCTATTCAACACTACACTTTAGAATACGTTATGACGATATACCTATAACTGAACCATGCACTTATTGAAAGGTGAATAGACCTTGGCTAGCCCGACACTGGGCCCGAGATAATAACAATAATAGGAAAATCGGCTGTGATTTATAACGTTGCGTAGTTGCCCTAGATGTATGCTATTCCCGAAACAACCTTAACAATGCGTTTATGATAGACGAGAGACCCGTGACGAATCAGCGATGGGTAGATAATTGAAATTAGGGCTCGCCGGTTGGCCACGAAACGCTCGTCTACCTACCTAGAGATACAAGCATCAGTCAGTTCTTTTGTGACAATTATAATGGGAGCAGGAAGCTAGCCAGCCTATTGCTGGATAATTGTACACCGTACATTAGACTTTGTAGGATTATATCCAGCCATTGGGTTTGAAGTAGGCCAGTCTTTGCAGGGCTGGCTCAGGCCTTGCACAAGTTTACTTTATTGAGTCTTCGCAGACTAGGCCTAGCCCTAGGCCCTAGGCCTAGACCGAGGCCTAACATACAAATAGTTCAAGCTTGTACCTAATAGTGTTTTCTTGACAAAGATAGCCTAGGCTATATCGGTATTTCTAACCTGTACTGAGCATGACTTTTCTTATAAACAAGGATTATTTACATCAAAACAAGTTGTTTGACAGCTTTAACCTAAAAAATTACTGTCATTGACGTAAGCTATCCTGGGCCGGGGCTTGTCACATACTAGGCCTAGGTCTAGTAATTACCATTTTTCAGTTGATAGTTTGTCTTCAAATTGAATGCACTCCGTTAGGTGTGTGTGTTAACTTTTACACTTTTTTTTTTAAATTTTAGATTGAAATATTGTACGCCTGACCGACTTGTCACCTGTGCTGTACTGCACATTCAGCAGCCATACTTGAACCTATGCCTATTTGTGGGCATTTGAACCAATCCTTGAACCACGCTTGAACCCTAGGTTATTACGTGAAGTAATTACTAGGCAAAAACGAATGACGTTTGATTGAACAGTAGGCGTAGGCCTAGGGCCTATGCAAATGTTCGTGGGCCTATTTCCCGCCAAATATTTAAATTCACCAGCAGCTGTCTTCCCACGAATCTTCTAGCATGAGGAAATGAAATGGTGGAATGTAAAAAGTTGACTACAATTTTTTGGGGTGAATGACCCTACTAAGCCCCCCTATTTAACATTAACACAATGACATTAGCTCTAGATAATTTAACAATTTTACTTCATATTTTGGTAGGGGCTTTATGATTATTATCTGGATCAGGGATGAAATTTACAAACATTTAAATTTGGTTTAAACTTCAGAAAACGCAAACCCGTACAATTATTAAATAATTATACCGCGAAAACCCGCCAATGTAATAGGCTAGCCTAGGCCTACGGGGCCTTGCCCTTCTGCTCCGGCTAGGCCTAGTGGTGGGTGGTTACAATATGCAGGCTAGCCTACCGCTACATGCGTGACATTTCTATTCTTGGCTTTTTAGGAATGGGCATCAACGGGCAGCTCAAACTCGTCCCTTTTATCATAATTGAACAGCGTGAAGGGATACCGTAATACTCTAGCTCGCAAATATTTGGAAAACGTATCCGGGTGTAAACGCCCAAAGAAAAATTATAAATTGTCAAAGTCTAAAATAAAAAGGAAACTGTGCTTCAAAAATAAACTGTAGAAACGTTCCAAATTTAATTGTCGAACATGGCGGGGCGCGAGAGACGGCGTCTTTGCAAATTTCTATCTGATTGGACGGTGTCTGATCAATTTTCTTCGTGGCTCACGCCTGTGAAGGGTGATAAACATAAAGCTTATTGCTTACTATGCAAAAAGGTGTTTGCCGTAAGCCACGGTGGATTAAACGACGTAAAAGCACACTACAAAGGAAAAAGACATATTTGGCTTCAACTTGAACAGCAACAGCAGGAAACGGTAGAAGATCCATCCAATTTGTGGGAGGGTCACACAAATTTTCGATCAAAAAACAACGCTCAAAATATTGTGTTCAACGAAGAGGTAAGCTAGACCTTCATTCAAAATATTGTGTTTTTTTCTAAAAAAATAAATAATGTACAACCCCAATTACCGCTATTGTCCAACTTTTATGTTTATGAGTAAGATCAAAAAGTTGACGAATCCTTCATGGGATTTTCCCAAATCATAAGAGGTCATGTTACGCCATTTTAATTTTCGATCCAAAATTGAAAGGGCCTAGGCCTAATTTATAGAGCATAATTTATGTTGATATTACATCAGAAATAAGGTAGATTAAGCATGACATTGATTTAAGCTATCTTGAAATAACATTTTACAGGTTAAAGTGTAATCTAGGCCTATTATAAAACGTCTAGACATCGTAAGACCTAGGAGGCAAGTTGGTTCCATGAACCCTAGGCCTAAGGATTCCTGCCGGATTACGTTTTGACATTTTGTGGGCTAGGGCCTAGGCCAGCTGGGCTGTAAGCCTTCTTTGGTAGGCCTTCCAAACGCTAGGACTAGGCCTAGGCCTAGGCCTAGCCTTACCGCAGCAAGTGACTGTACTACCTAGCTAAGCCTGTAATGATAGCCTAATAACAAGTTCATAGATTTGGCCTACAAGACCTAGGCCTAGGCTAGGCTTAGGCCATGTAAAGGCAAGATGTCTTAAATAAACATGTAGGCCTAGGCCTATTTAACAATGTATAGCCTAGCTGATACTGATGGGCGTAGGGTTCATTCTTAACAGGTCGTTTTAAACCAAAACCTAACCCATTTGCATCTTGTAACAATGATACAACACACACAACTACATTAGGAGGCCATAGCCGTTTAGTTGCTAATAGTGGAACGTGGTAGTGACTGGAATCCCTGCTCGTGTGCACATCTATGTAAGCCTAGGCTACAATGATGTTTTTTGGATCGAGGTCACTGCTGTCCTCGACGAGTGGCTCTAGAGTAGGTATTCACAAAATATGAGAAACTGGGTGTAGAAGAAAGAGCTCGCTGTTATATTTATTTATTATTAAATAGCGCTTTATATTACATACACGATGGTACACTAGGCACCTGAATATCAGAGCTTGTCAAAAAGTCAGTAGCCTATCTCGTTCCTACATGCATACAGCACACAGTTAATTGGTTAAAATTATAATATCCATAGAGTCCTACACAGACAATACCGTTACCTACCTACACTACCCTGACTACGCCGACACTGGCAATCTTTTGTGAACAATGTTTGGCATAGGCCTAGGCCTAGACTCAAATTTTGTGTTTCCACAAATTTTTTGCTTCGGTGATGGAGCGGCATAGTTTTTCTTGCTCACGGCTTTTGAAACAAGTTTATGGTGTATTTATTGTTTGTGGTTTGTCACAGTTTTGTGTCGGCACTTGTAGAACAATCATGCATAGCCCAGCGTGTTTCTTTAATTGTAAACATTGGACTATCGCTATGTGGACTAGGGCTACCTACAATAAATAAATAATTGAATCATGTGTATTTAAGTAAGTAAGTAAGTAAGTCCACTGAACATAGTTTTGAGATAGATAAATACAAACACTAGGCTTTGCGTCTGCCATAGTATGTATGAATTTAGCATGAGCTAGGATACCACCTCTTCTGTCTGACTCACTGTAGATCTCGGGTGACATCACACGTGGCGATAGCATAGTTGGGCTGCGTAACAGTTTGCTTCATATTCTACACAATTACACGAATACTGCTCTTGTGAAGGCTATCTCACTCTGCCCCATCAATGATTTTGTGTTTCATTTTACACCCAACTAAATGCTAATTAGTATTAGACTGGTTAGTCCAGTTAGTGGCAAAGGGTACCCACAACACAAAAATGACCAGGGGTTAACATCCCTACCTCAAGCAATATTTCTATTTTCTAGACGGATGCACTTGAAGAAAGCTTTGGCCTAAATCCCAGAAGTGTTCCCAGATTCGAAGACGAAACTATTGGCTACGACCTAACGCAGAACCCGACACCTTCAGATTATTGGGAATTTGAAGATTTTGAACCTCATACTACATCTAGTTTTGTTGCCGATACCAACGTTCTAGACGAGTCAACACCAAAGAAAAAAAAGATGAACTCTCATCACAAAATGTTGCCACAGCAATATTGTTTGAGATGGAAATATCATCATAACAATCTGCAAGTTATGTTCAGTCAACTGCTTGAAAGAGAAAGTTACTGTGATGTTACGATTGCATGTGAAGGAAAAACTCTTCGAGCACATAAGGTAATAAGCTTTGTCAACACTCGACTCGTTCATTCCGATTCAAGTTCCAACCCAGATCCACCATAATGCCTAAACTTGAGGGTCTTGCCCGTGAATGAGGTTGGAACTTGAGTAATAACAGATTGTATGCTTGGATCAAATATTGGGTACCTATCTTGCCCTTGTGGGAGATTAGAAAAATAAGTTTCAGTATTTACTTTGGCTTTTGAATGGAGTCACACATTGTCAGACTGTTTCTGTGGAAGCTTGAACCATCGCACGGAATACCTAGGTACCGGTATGCGATTATTGTGTAAATCATGTTTGGGGCTGAAAGTAGGCCTGTGCGTTCATTGCCGGCGTGATCGCTTTTAGGTCTATAGATAGGCCTACGGAATTAATCTACAATTGCATTGTGTTTTCAGATGGTGCTTTCAGCTTGCAGTACATATTTTGATGCAATTTTCTCCCAACACGAAGAAAAAAATCCTATTGTTATATTGAAGGATGTTAAATTTAGTGACATAAAGGCTCTCATTGAGTTCATGTACAAAGGTGAAATAAATGTGGACAATGTAAGTTTTATTATTTTATTTATGGGCTAAGTTATAGGCCTAGTTCAGAAAATGCTACTTTTTTTCTTTCTTCTTATGCGATGATGACTTTTCAATGTGTTAGCCTATTTTATTAAAGACTATTTTCTCTCTCTCTTTCTCTTGCAGTTTACATTGAATTTTCTATGTTTAAAGTAATAAATGGTTGAAATAATGTATTTACAGAGTAATTTAAGCAAAACATGAGAGTGATCAACTGCACTTGATTTCAGTCACATTTAACATCTCTACTAAAAACTGCTGAGGATCTACACATAAAGGGGCTTGCAGAAGTATCTTGGAGATCCGACAGAAATGCTCCCCACCCTGTTGAGGAAGACACTAGCCCGATTGAGCAGCCGTTCGCTCGTGTGGATACCATGGGCAACGGATCGGACGTCGAGCCTCCGATGAAAAGGAGGCGAGGCCGTCCACTCATGGAGAACGACAACTTTAATCCGATGGTCACGAGTGTTACGGGAGCTGTTGGAACCGAAAATGCATTTACTGTAAGTTGCAAAATATTGGTTGAAGTGTGCTATAGGAAAATGAGTTGTTTCCTTAAATATGACCAGTAGGCTCTTAGACCCCGTTTTTATTACTAGCTTCAAACGCGGGTTAAAACGACGGGCGTAACCCACTTGCGTTTTCACTTCCAACGGTGAACCATCGTAATTGCTTAGTTGTCAACCTTCGCACCAGAAGCGCTGCAAGATATACTGTGAAGCAATGTCTCGCCATATTACACGATGACCCTTCTTTGTGTTTTTGAACTTTCCTTGAATCTCTGGTTGCCCAAAGATTTTGATTAACAACAAAGATTTGTCGTCAGAAAATGCTGCCATGGTGAGAGGAGACGAAAGTGAGGTTAAGAAAGGCCTACTCGACAGCTGGGCGGGACGATTAACTAGCGTTGACAACCGGAGTGCGTTTTCACTGCACACAAACCCCGAGTTACTAGGGTAACTCCGAGTTCCGACGCGGGTTAAAAATTCCAACCAGCGTTGCAACTCTGTGCGTTTACATTACAAAAATTACCCGCGTTATCGACCAACCCGCGTTCGAAGCGAGTAATAAAAACGGGGTGAAAGAACGTTATCTTTAAAAAACCAAATTTTTGCTTAAAAGCATTTGAACACTGAAGACCTTTTAAGAACACTTCTCACTACCCACAATGTGAAAAAATTAGGAAAGTTGGCCATCGTGTCTTTTCTAAAACTGGTTACTTGCATTGCTTTTTATGTAAAAAATCAGCCTAGTTTGTTTCATGGGGGTGCAGGTCATATGATGGGAGGGTTTGAATAGCACATTGCTTCAAGAGCAGCTGGAATGCTGCCCAAAACAGTGTCACCCTCAGCCCTAGGGGTAGTGTAAGGGGGGTAATTACAAACACTTTTAAGGAATGTTCCATCTTTGATGTTATGTAATAAGAAATAACCTAATAATGCACTGGATTTTTGCACTTTTTGCCATCCTTATCTACAAACAATTGATTAAATTATGCCACAATTGTGAGTAGTAAATTGAAGTACAGTATTCATTGTGCACATCAAAATGAATAACAATTCTATTAAATGTTAATACCAAAATCATGTATTTTCAAAACAGAATTGGGGGCAAAATTGACACAATTTCCACGTGGCACAACTACTAATGTAGGCTAAACATTGCTTTTCCTTGCCTCAGGTTCAGGAGCCAATTATTCAACCGGAAGAAGAGCTGGAAGAGACCGTGCTAGATGACTCTGAACCCGAAGTTCTCTCCGACAACGATGCAGGAGAAAGTCAGTCTTTTACCCAGGTGAGTTTTAATAAGTATTACATTAGACTAATCAAACCGAACCTCATTTACCTTGCTAACTCGGTAGGGTTGTAAAGCTGTTTCGTTTTCTATGTCACGGGTCTAATATTAGCAGGTCTTGTCACAGAATGCATCAATCTTTTCACCTTGCTATAAGATGAGGCGCACATGTGGACAGCCGGTTGCTGGTGCTACCTGCTTTGTACCCGACCTGCTGGAACTAGCACTTCCATGTAAATACACTGATAGGTGCCAGTTCATGTTGTGTGCCTGAAGAAAACTGCCAACACTAGTATTGGTTTCATGGTAGTCATCGTTTGATGTGGCACATTGCATTGGACTGTGGTCTGCGCCATTGCAGTTTTAACATTTCAAATACTGTACATTCAACAAATAATAGGTAAACATCACCATTGCTCTGTTTTGCTCAAGCATATCAAAGACAAATTACATACATAGACAAATACAAATGAATACACTGTAAGTCATGTGTGATTGTGCAGATTGATTACATAATATAACACACATGTGAATGTGTAAGTTTGCCTAACGGCTAGGTTTGAGCTTGGGGGGAAGGATAGGAAGGAACCAACACCTTACCTTGTAGTAGTTGCGGCCTTCGGAGTCGATAGAAATACAAAAAAGATATAAACAAAACGTCGAGACAGTTTCGGCCTGACGTGGCCTTGATCACCTTCGTCGGGTGATCAAGGCCACGTCAGGCCGAAACTGTCTCGACGTTTTGTTTATATCTTTTTTGTATTTCTATCGACTCCGAAGGCCGCAACTAGGCCTACTACAAGGTAAGCTGTTAGTTCCTTCCTATCCTTCCCCCCAAGCTCATAATATAACACACAGTGTGATTGTGCTAATTGATTACATAATATAACACACAACAATCAATTAAGAACAGTGTTTTTAGTAGGGATGTGCGGGTAGTGATTTTTTAACTCGGGTCGGGTTCGGGTCGGGTATGGAAATTAACCTCGGGTCGGGTATGGAGATTAACCTCGGGTCGGGTCGGGTCGGGTCGGGTAGTGCTAAAATTAATACACACGTATAGATCAGTCAAATATGTTATAAGTAATGTTTTTAGTAATAATTAATAAAAATGTATCAATCAATAGAAAATACGTTACATAAAATGTAGTTGTGTACGAATCTACGATCCGAATCTACTTCAACACATTCGAATTTTCTAATTATTTGAAAATTTGAATTTCCCGCCGTATTTCACGCTATTTCCGCCAAAAAGGCGGTGGGGAGTTCTGGCATATGGTCGCCATCTTTGTTTAGATCATGGTCAAATGTCAAATACATCGTGAAATCATGGTGGAATATTGTTATTCACCTAGGCTACACTTTATTCATGAAATAATAATAAAGTAAGATAGAAGGTAAGGCATCCTCATTTAAATATCAGTTCCTCCCAAGCTTCCTCGTCTTGCAGCTTCATATTGAAATTCACAATTTCGACCAATCATAACCTCGAAATTATGTTGTACTAGGCCTAGGCTACCCGACCCGGTTTTTTCGGGTATAATTTACGGCCCGACCCGACCTCGGGTAAATTTTGCTACCCGAAAAATACCCGTTTTTCGGGTACCCGCACATCCCTAGTTTTTAGGTATCAGAAAATGCAAGTCGAATTCTGCCCTCCCCTAATTCTAATTACACTTTTGCTTTGCACACAACATCAAATCCTATTAGTACTTAGTAGCCTATTTACCTAATATCTCTGCTCTCATGACAGCACAGACTTTTGAAGGAATTAACTCTTTGAAATATGATTTAACTACTAAAGGACTCAATTAAGAATCGAGGAGCCTTTGTGATCACACTGCATGCCAAAGTTGCACCAAGGCCAGCCCAGGTGTTACACGTCTCATATTGAACTAACCTATTTTTCATGCTAGCCTACATTATTACTATCATCATCATTATTATTATTATTATTATTATTATTATTATTATTATTATTATTATTATTAGATAAAATGTATAAACAACTCACTTCACATTCAATTGATTAATTCCTTCTTTTCATGCTGCATTATTAATTTATTGTTATTATCACTATTATTATTGTTTGTATTTAGAATTAGTATTACTACCATAGTTATTATATATACGTTCTGCTTTTCATGTATCACACTTACTTTTGTCATTTTGGATTATTATTAACATAGTTACATTATTTATTATTCAGCCCACACACGAGGTGTGACCCTATGTGGGCTTCTTTTCATTTATATAGTGTTACTGAATTTTGTATTATTTGTACCTGTATTATTTTTTTGAAAAGAATAAAATAAAAATTGATTGATTGATTGATTGATTGAACTTTATCCTGTAAATTATCATGAAACTGAATGGCAATCTTTAGACTTTTACAACATTTGAATTAGTGTTACGGTGTTGCCAGTTATTTGATCCTATCTAAAACTGTGATTTTCTTCTAGGACCCTTTGAATGACACCGAGACTCCGGAGCCAGAATCAACACCTTCTTCAGAAAGTGAGTGTTTCTATTTATATATATCTTGACCCCGTTTCCAACATTAATTTATCGGGTAGGGGGGAGTAGCAGAGTACTCCATGTCTTGGGAAATAAATTATAAATTTAATTTTTTAATGTCAATCCTATTCACTAGAATATTACCCATTCTGTTACCGTGTTCCTTTACTCCCATCTCGTAATCATTTGTAAGACATGGAATGCGTGTTGGTGTGAGGTCTTATTTATGTCATTTCAGGAGTAGGTAATGTATCAACAACATTTTTTCAAACTGATCAGTGCTCGCATTTGGATCTCATAGGTGAAAACTTGATATAAATAAAAACATGTATTTAATATTTATATTTATTTATGAAGAAACTAGTTTAAAAATATGTACATGTACGTAATAATTATCAACAATATTTCTGAACGGATTTTGCTTAGGACTCTCTTAGGCCTCATTGGTTTCAGTCTCAAATTTGATCCAACAGACCATCAGTCTACCTCTTATGAATGAGCTGTTTCTATTGCTTCTCACAGAAAATCTTTGGATAGCTCAAAATAATAGGGATGTTATTGTTATGTCTTTTATGTAGCCACTCCACCCAATATTGCTATTTCTTTGTTTATTTAGGTATTCTTCAGAGAATAGCAGATCAATATCGAGACGTAATCAAGCTGAACGACTATTTAACGACGGGGCGGCGGCAACAATTCTGGGAGGAACCATTCACACGACGTGTCATGGAAGCTATAAAAGGCAAAGAGCTTGAGATGAAAGTTGGTGCTGAACTCTTGGGGGTGTCCTACGGTACTCTCTATGGAAGATATCGTGATGCGTATGGGTGCCTCAAACATCCCTACAGGTATGTCTGGTAGGTAGGGGTGTGTGTACTATGCACCTTTATACTCAGATATGCTTCAGGATTGTCAAACTTGCACAGCATTAAGCAATACTTACAGTACTCACTGAAAGCAATTGATAATGGTTTAAATGTAGGGCTGTCGTTGGACATCGATGCTTAGATTCTATTTATCGACATCACAGAAATTTGTGACATTGACTTGGTATTTTGGAATTGAAAGTACAACTCTTGAGACACGCTCTACTTTTCTCTATCGGCAAGTCACAACAATTCATTACCGGTAATTGATAAATAATAATAGTGATAATAATAGCCTAATAGGCCTAAGCCACCTTTAACAGCAGTCGCATGTGCTTTGACCCCATTAGGCTAGGGCAAATTTGCAAAAATAATATGTAATTTTATAGTGTGAATGTGTAAGTTTGCCTAACGGCTAGGCTTGAGCTTGAGGGGAAGGATAGGAAGGAACCAACAGCTTACCTTGTAGTAGTTGCGGCCTTTGGAGTCGATAGAAACACAAAAAAGATATGAATGACTTTTTGTTTATATCTTTTTTGTGTTTCTAGATCGACTCTGAAGGCCGCAACTACCACAAGGTAAGCTGTTGGTTCCTTCCTATCCTTCCCCCCAAGCTCAAATATAATTTTATAGGTTATGGTAGCTAAGCTTGGAAAAAAAAAGCTCATTGCTTACACTACAAAACTAATGCGTTTTGTTAGTTTTAACAGATATTTTACCTTTCTCCCATGGATTTCAAAATATGTTTGGCAGCTACTCTGCCATAGAGGTCAGAGGTATGAGTGTGACACAACATACTACTACAGTACAGAAAAGACTGTACCTTCTGTTTTTCTTATCTATTTTCAATACATGACACACACAGAAGAGGCAAGATATTGCATTCTAGATACACCAGTAGTTTCTAAATTGATTTAAAAACTTGACTCGAAAAGGAGTTACCTCACACAGCTCATAATAACACTTTTATGCATTTCTAATGGATATTTTAAAATACATCCGCTACTGTACTTTGACAACAGACATCTACTCGATGACTATAGTAGGTAGGCTTACCTAAGACCTAAGGACAAATTGTGGTGAATGCTTTTTACACGAAATTCCTCCAAAATTATCTTTCTTGATTTTTTTTACTTGGATGTTTGTTGAATCCGGTGTGGCCATTTTCTGCCCAAGAAATTATGACATTTTACCATTTTAAGTGAAATTCTTCAATTTGATGCTTAGGCCTATCTTATTCATGGCCTACCAGGCCTACTAATTAATATAAGTTTTCCCACAGCTTTATTACCTTGCTGAAGTACCATTTTTATACCAAAGTACTATAGTAGGTCTAGTGATTGTATCCATTACAAAAATTGTCCCTATTAATGACATCATAGTGCATGGAATGAGTTCAATTTGTGCTTTTTAGCTACCTTGACTTTAATGTTAAAACATTTCCTACAGAGTACGAGATTTTTGGTCTGAATCTGGTCCAGCCGACATCCTAGCAAAAGTACAACGTAAAGAAATCACCCTATTTCGAGCAGCGGAAATGCTAAACGTGACCGTAACCACCCTAGCGAACTATCTGTCAACTCTTCGCCAGCCGGGCTCCGGATCGGGGGACGAAACCGAGAAGAACACAATCCAAGACGAGGCCATGGAAGCTGATGAAGATGACGGATCTGTTGAGGAAATGATGATTTCAACACCGATTAAATCAGAAAAAATAGCTGCTCTGGAAAACAACGCTGACATCTCTATTGTAAAACAGGAAGGAGTTAAAAACCATGACCACCACACAGAGTCGACACAGGAATCTACGAATAATAATTTACACCACTCGGACAGTGAATCTTCAGGAGTTGACGAAGTAAACGGGACTGATAATGAAATTACCGATTCTCCCAGGTAGGTTGGCTACATTAAGAATTGTACACATAAGTGTTTTAAATTTGAAATCAAGATGAACAAAAATCACAGTACTCTATCATGGTCACAATCAAATTAAAAATTAGCTACCGTATGTATTTTCTCCTACTTTCAGATGTTTGTCTTTCTTGATATTGATAATAGGGTCAACTACTCTACATGATTTTTACTTATTAGCATGGAGTGGGACTAAATTAGAAATTGTGTACCCACATTTGACGTGCAGCAGATTTTTGTTCACCTTGATTTTTAGTTTTAAGATATACTTCGTGCTTTTAAAAAAATATTTCATATTTGAAAAACATTTCCAACAACACATAACATTTTAGTTTAGAACATATTCTAAATATAATATTAATTATTATTATTATTTTTATTGTTCTAGACATATTAATATTATGTAAGTTTATCGAAGTAGTTCTATCAAGAACTACAACTTGGCCGACTCTAGAACAGAAGTGGAATAATGTCAATGTTAACACATTTTTTATATGTACCTTAATTTTTTATTTTCCTTTAAAGGCTTAAGCTTTGCAGAAGAAAAACATTGTTTTGTTACTACCTGATTGGAAGTGTTATTTGAGATTTATTAAGTATCGTGATTCCTGTGGATGGTTCTTCCACAGGAATTGGAACAAGTGTTAAGTAGGTATCCAAATTATATTCATAAGGTCTTAATCCATTTATAAATCAAGAACAAACCTACCTGACGTGACGTAGGCCATGTTTGTAATTCACCCAAACTATGTAGTACGTACCAAGTACTGAATCATGATCTGTGAAAAAGAACAACATTCCTAATGCCAAATATCCACAATAATGCAGTGGTATCCATTTAGGCACTTGTGTGCAAAACCACTTGCATTGCTATTTTGCATTGCTATTTTTTTTTAACATCATGCCGTATTTAAGCTTACAGCTACTGCTGCTGAAAGCTACAGTTTCAGAAATTCATCTACTTCCAAATTCCTCTGCTCCTGACATGAAGATACTAAAGTCGTTGTAAAACAACTTTGTTAATGCTTTCGTCATCAATCAATACGTGTTTACGGTCTCGGCCAACCTGAGCAGGTATTGGAATTAGCCACGGCCGCTGGTTGGCTGCCGCTCACCCACCCGTGATCGAAGTTGTTACGACTATAAAAGGAAATGTAAAATTGGTTAGAAATAGGCTACTGTAGTTATTTTGCTTTCAAATGGCATAGATTGGCATACCCTATAACAATGAGAGTTTTTGTAGATTTTATTCATACTATACAATATGACTTAGTTAATTATTTATACATATAGGCCTACCTATTAAGACTAGTATTATAAAATAGGTGATATAGTTTTGTATTCAAATCACATCATGGTATTTATAGCCTAGCGCATGGGCTACAGGTGTTTCACTGCGGTCTAAGGTGTTAGGCTTATGAGTAGCGGATCTGAACAACATATTATAGAATATGTACACCTGGTGAACGCCGCCATTTGAGATTGCACTTTACTTAATTATTGTAGCACTTGAATACTTTGATCGTTATCGATTCACATTTCTTAGGCTGTAAAGTTTGATACATCGTAATTGTTGAACCCTGGTACTATATTCACTTTGGTTTGCAAGTAGAACCTACAGTAAAATCAACCAATACCAGCATTTTAACTGTCTCCCCACATAGCGAATCACCCCTCCCCCCCCCATAAATTAGTATTCATGTTATTGTCTACCAACTCAGTTACAAACACAGATTTCAGTGGGGAACATTGAATACCATTATGTTGCAAGTCCTCACTTAGGCCTACTTATATACATACAATATCTACTTTTGTATATTTAATGTGTAAACATTATATTTGGCCTAAGCCTGTGCAAAAGAACAATTCAGTCAAAGACTTCCAGAACCCCAAACTTGTTTGAAGCTGTTTCTGTTGGTGGTTAGAGTAGAACTGCCTCATTGGCTGAAAGCGTCTGAAACATGACTAGTGAGGTCGGGTGCGAAGTGAGTTTTCAGTGAATTCAAGCAAGTTGTATTGTGGGCAGTCTGTATTTAGGTACTGCTACACTACGAATGTAACGAAACTGCTGTTTTTCAAATGTAATTTCTTCACGTTACATTTGGGCCAATGGTATTCCATGCCGTGCACTAATATTACAATACATTGCGCCCATTGTCCATTGATAATCTTTTTTTAAACGTTTTGTCAATTTGTCATCATAAACAGACTTGTAACTGCGTCAAAAACCT
Organism: Isoperla grammatica; assembly: GCA_945910005.1. Taxonomy (NCBI): domain Eukaryota; kingdom Metazoa; phylum Arthropoda; class Insecta; order Plecoptera; family Perlodidae; genus Isoperla; species Isoperla grammatica. The sequence goes on along the minus strand of OX246738.1, from coordinate 114,582,760 downwards.
ATGCTTGCTGTTAATGAAAGATTGTTAGGGCCTATAGCTAGTAGGAAATAACATTCCAAAAGTTCATTACACTAGTTAGGCCTACCAGTGTTGTGTTTTTGTATTTTTTTCATAAAATAGTAGCCTACTATCAAAATAAATTTTAAAAAAACATGTCAAGTTTTATTTAACAATAAAGTGTATCTGCCTATGCCTAGGATGCTCTACTGAGTTTTTCTCCTAACTAAGCAAGTTCATTTAAGTTTCATCTTTTCTCTGGGTAGAACCCCAAACCTAACGATGATACGTTTGAGCCCTTAGTTCATACAGTAGTAGTGTACGAAGGCAAGCTATAGTTCACAATCACATACCAGTACATAATTGTCCTCCTTTATGAATCGGTTCTAAAACTGAATAGTATAGAAATCAAAGAAATAAATTGTAACGTCATAAGCAGCTTGTTGTGGCATTTACAAGCAAGATGACAGATTGACATCTTTTTCTACTTCTTTTTTCCAATGACCATTTTCAGTTACTCTAATTTTATATCGCTAGTACCAAAAATAGCACAAGCCCTGCTGATCTCAATACCCCAACACTAATGAAAGAGTGTTATTATTACATCATAATTCATAATACTATCGTGTACTATAAATACAGTTGCAGAAGTTAATACACGTTAGTAAGTACATACAATGTTTTGTTTGGACTGCATGATTCTTTGTTACAGACAGATTACTAATAGACAGCATTGTAACAGACAACCGATAATATGATTGATCCTATCCTTTCAATCCTGACACCCTTTTCACTTGTGATCAACAAACATACAAACAGAGCACAATACATCTTCCATACCTACTTTTTCTACTGCTCTTGCACTTGTGTAGTACCGTACTTTATTAAACATTTACCATTTCAAAACTAATACATAATGGGTACCTACTTAATACTATTCGAGCCTTCATATGATTTAAAGGAATGTTAATTGAATGGTTGTTAAAAAGCATACATTCTTACGTTTATTATTACATTTATATAATATAGTATACATATCTGGATTCGATTTCCCGTTGGGCAAAAATTGCGTTACAATTGCTATATCTCCATATACTGTACCTAATACAATACATGCATATGGAGTTAAAATAGTTAAAACTTGAGTTGTCATAATTGAACCACATTTTAGCAAAAAAGTGTTGCTTGCTCTTAATTAATCCTTAAAGAATGTTTGTAGGTTGTTGCCCACTGAATGAAGCTCTTGTAGGCATGACTTCTCACGCATAGATTCTCTGTAAGTGGCAGCCACATGACCAAGTTAGAAAAGTAATAGCAAAATGCAAAGAGGAAAAGTGTCTTTATAAGTAAGTAGAGACACCTTAAGCTATCGCTTATGGGACGTTCCACATCAAACCGGGAAGTAAGAGCGGAAAGTTGTATAAACTACTTGCTATCTCTACTCTTTACTCAGTACATTTCTAAGTTACCCGTGGGATGGCCGCATAAGCAAATATCTTAATAGTAACCTAGACGGAAAACTCCTCTTTTTTTGTTGGCAACACATTTTTGGTGGTGATCCTAGTGGTGAGGCTCTATAATCTGAATCAGTTTGCCCGGAACAGTCAATAACGAAGACTTTGACCGGAAAACATTGTCTCGTTATAGTTTAACTGGAGCCTCCTTGCTTGGCTGCGCTGCTTTAATATTGCCGCCTTTATAATGGTAAATTCTGCCAGTTTCCTGTCTTAACCGCTGGGTTACTATTAAGATATTTGGTATAAGGCATGTTTACGTCAATTTAATCTGATGTCCTCCACATCAGCTTACAGAATACAAACCTTTGGTCAAAGTGTCGCAGAGAAACAACTGTGACAAGTAGGCCTACTTGTCATGGTGGTGGTGCTGAAAAAGACTCAAGAAAGTCTTCTCGTGCATTGCGCTGTCGTGTGCCATACAAGTGTAATGCTGTGTAAAAGAGCACAAAATCATGGTCGAGCAAATTGTGAACACCTGCATTTAAAGTTTAAAACCTGTACGTGGTTGTATGTAAGTTGATGGAAACACAGAGCTATGTGTATTATAGTAACCAAAGTAAGCACCAGTTCTTGATGACAATCAAACAGGTTACTTCACTACTTTCCAAGAAGCTGTATACATCCCTCCTTTTATACATTCTTTAGATTTACTTAAGATTCTTTGACACGAATAGCTTGAAAGCATGAAAAGTTGAGCCTTTTGTTTGTATCTTTAAATTTACAGGATTTTGCAATGATGGAGGCTAGATATTATCCAGAATCCAGATTATTCCCAAAAAAAAAGGATGCAAAATTAATTGTATTTGGATGAAATTAGACAGTTTCAATCAGACTGTCGTCTAATTTTATCCAAGTGTAATACTTTTTTAATCCTTCTATAATATGTTAATGTCTTGATAAGTCCCACCATTCCAAAATATTGATACATATTGAGTTCTAATTTTTAACTTAAAGATGCAAACAAAACCCCGTTACAACTCGTGCTTTACAGCTATTTGTGCCAAACAAATATATCTTCTGTTATACTGTAGTTATTAACTGTGGATATTCAATGATAAATTTGGCTTTATGACTATGCTTAACTTAAATTACAAAGACGCTAATTAACGCGATTAATGCTGTACAGTATTTTTGTTCAGTTTTTTAAAATCGACTATGCTTGCCAGTTATAAGATGTAATTTGTTACATAGTCTATTAAATTGTAATTAAAACATAAGTAGTGTAGGCAATCGTAGTACCAACAATTGTGATTCAGTATTTCATTATTCATGTACAGATCTGAAAAACTAATTTATTTACTGGTGCATCCTTTTAATGGTCACGCTTTATATTGAGTGCTGAGGAAATCTTTGAAGATAATGCTAAAACCAAAAGTTAACTAACTGTAGATCCTCGGCCAAGTAATAATACTTATTACATTTTCTTATATTAGAAAGCGTAAGCTTTAAATAATAGACAATTGTAACAATGGCTATTTCAGTTCCTTTTAAGATGCCTTAAATTACATATTGGCATTGTAAACTTGAATGCCTTTCCAAGTTCCATTGGTTAACAATAATTTTAATATAATATTTAATAGAAGTGTTAACATTGCTCAGTCACAGGAAATTGAGCATAATTCTGTCATGTAGGCCTATTATTAAGAAGTGCAACGTGCATTTTAGTTGATGTGTTTGGTTTCACTGAGAACACTTCGAACAAACCACTTGCAATAATATCGAATATGTATGCCAGTGTTATCCCTGTCATTGCTGCGAGGTACGTTCAGCAATCGGGGCAACAACGCAATGGTAACAAACAACACACTTTGTAACTTTACAATGAAATTAATTGTGTAGCATTACATCTTTATACAAAATTGTAAATATATATTAGTCAAATATTAAAAAAACATTTTGTAAAGAATCTGTATTACTATGTATTTTAATTTGACATGTTGTTGCATCTTTGTCCATTGTAGAAGACTATAAAATATACCAAATATTTAAGTTTTATTTATATTTTTATACTATGACATATCAATCATGCAAATTGATAATAATTTATTCCTCACTAGCATGGATTGTTATGCTGAGGTCCGTTGTGTTTTGTACGACTAGGAGTTGATCAGCTTGTGTCTTGCTGCAAGTACCTATATATAGCCATCTTACTGACGAAACTGTATCATACCTTGCTCCATTAGAGTATGTCAACATTTTTATAATCATTCTGTTCTCAATTGTTAATACTGTAACATGCCGAATGGTCTTATGATTTTCTTTGTATCATCACCATCAGTATGTACAATATTGTGTAATCCTAAGTTATAAGCTTCTTATTATATCATTGTTTTGTAGTTGAACTGACAAGAATTTTGTATTATCGATACCAAATTATTAAAAAGGTTGTTAGGAATGTATGTATATTGCCTTCACGGTGTAATTTCATAGATATATATGAATATCTCACTAAATCCATTTATGAAGGATTTTTAGCGGTAGAAGTGTATTAACACACATCATAATATTCTCCAAGGTGATTGCTTGGGATTTCGCATTATTTTGATATCACTGTAGCTAGCTGCAGAGGAGTGAAATGGTGAATAAATAAACAATATTTAATAGCATACGTGTACTTTTCATTTACTAAACTCCACATAAGAGGTAAGACAATATTGGGCTAGTTTATACACAGGTCTTCACTAATTGTGTCAATTTGTATAGCTATAGATCCTGCATGAGGAATGCAAATCTTTTATCCATTGTAGAATATGTTCTTTGCAATAGCAAAAATTACCAACAATCAAGTGTATAATTTACAGTTCAGGATATTAATGTGATATTTTTAGTTCTATTATCATACCAAAATGCCAAATGGTCTTGAAAAACAGTCATGATCTTCTCAAAGAGCATATTGAATATAGGTACTACTCTATCATATGTTGTGCTTTATACACATTTAACAAAATGTTAAATTGGGAGCAGAATCACTTGAATGAGGAAAGAAGTAGGAAATAAAAGTTGGGTGTTACAAAAATCTTCCAAAATTGGGTACAGTAGTTTCTTAAAGATTTACTTACTCCTAAACCATACCAGTTTTAAAACTTGAAAGAAAATGAATCGTTATATTGGCATGGCTTAGGAGAAAATTATTTACAAAAACATTCATTATTTAATAGCAAACACTAACGGTTCGCTCATTACAGAGGTTTAACGTTAAAAACGTAACATATACACAATATGCAACTTTAAATTATATCTCATCTTCATTTAAAAGCATATTGGGGATGCCTTGATTTATTGGAAATTTCCTTCCCGACTCCGGACATACAAGCTCTCCATTGATAACTTCGACTTCTAACAAAACATGGTGCACCTTTTTCAGAAACTCTTCATTGTTTTCAAAGTCTTCCGCCACTTCTTTTGGCAGTTCAGAAGCATGTCCAATCTGAAGATAAAAAAATACACTGCTTACATTTTTGAAATAAATACAATACATAAATGTATGCATTTATTTATTTTTAAACTCTCGAAAAATAACTCGGATGCTATACACAGCTGGCAACGTTAATACTAAAACAACATTCACAACCACCTAAGAATACGTTAAAAATTAACTTAAGAAAGTTAAAACAGCGTGAAGCAATGTGAAAAAGGTAACTGAACTGACCATTTCTATGGCCCACATTAATTATTTCTTGTCAATGACAGCGTCTCTGTGTCTCGCTCATCTTTTGATACACCCTGTGTGCATCTAGAGGCATATTAAGTAGCTCTACTTACACTTTCTGCTGCATTCCAAAGAACACTGTAGTCTAGTCGAGGAATCATTCGAGATACAAACTCGGACACGAATTCTGCTTCGGATACTTTTATGTCTTTGGCCTGTAAAGAGAGCATCACATTGAAAGTTGAAAGTTTTATTGTCAAATAGGTTATACAATACATTTAAAATATACAGTAAATTGGTTCCTAGTGAGTGCATGAGGCACTTGCAGGTTAGGAACCTTCATGTAACGTCTGTTTTGCTTATGGCAGGAAGTAGTGATGTAGATCATCCCAGATCATCCCTGGTGGGAGTTTTCATGGGGACCATAGACCTAGGTAAGTTTTTTTGGCCTCAGGTAGGCCTAGGCCTAGGCTAAGCTAGTAGGCCATTGTGTTTCTAATCCCGGTCAGGCCTAGGCCTTCACATGAAGAGTGAAAGTCTTGATGGCAGAGGCCTTATTTTAACTTACCACTAGTCCCAAAGGATAACCGACAGAAACCCCCTTCATGCACTTAGAAGTCAGCATGTTGTGTGTTAAAAGTTTCATAATAATCGAGATCGAGGCCTAAGTGCAGACTTCAAAGCTAACCTAAAAATATCTAGACAGTCTAAAACCGGTGTATAATACCCCTGTTGGGCCGGGGCTCCTAGGCTAAATGGATGCAATACAAAACAAACAGATAGAAATACACTTAAAGCAAATTTAGCGTTGAAAGCAGATGAACGAGAAATATTATTGACGTATTGCTGGAACTATAATTTCAAACACATAAACATGTCCTAGGCCTACTGCGAAGTGCGAAAACTCACCGTTCATTCACCGTTCGCAGCACCGTATATAGCACGGTATCGAAATCATCTGGCCCTACCTCTCCCAAGCTGACCTCACACAATTAGAATCTGTTAAGACCCTTTACATGAAAAAGGTCCTTTCTCTATGTAAATTTACTCGTTCCCGCTTGGTGTATGAGATGGTAGATGAGTCATTGTTTGTTGCTGACCTACAACATAAATTCAACCTAAGCCAACCAGTTGCCTTTCGCACTGTCGTTCATGTTTGCATGTCAAAACGCCTTGAAATTAGACCTGAATTCTTTACTATGGATCTGTTCAAAAATGATGACTGGAAAAAACCTCTTGCCAAAAACAGGCACGTTCTAACCCGTGTAGCAGCTCACGGTTTTCACCATCTGTTCTGCCGAGACAAAAAGTTCCACTCATCATACACAGACTGCAAATGCTCCCACTGCGCTATGGATTGCGATCTGTATCATGTGTTTATATGTCCAGCCAGGACACATTCCATGATCGATCTTGCCACAAAGGGTATTATCTAGAAATACGTGGAAATGTCTGACTCATTGTGTTAACTATGTAAATAACTATGTAACTATGTAAACCCGTTAACTATGTAAATGTTAACTATGTAAATATGTACTCTGTTGTACTCTTGACTGATTGTGTTAACTATTTAATTATGTACTCTGTAAATTGATAATGTTCATTTTAATCATTAATCTCGTCTTGTTCATAGCCGAAATGTTTCGACTGTAATTATGTACTCTGTAAACTGATAATGTTCATTTTAATCATTAATCTCGTCTTGTTCATAGCCGAAATGTTTCGACTGTAATTATGTTACTTTGTAATGCTGTAATGTTGGTATGCCGGTTATGTTACGCCACAGTTGGCGTCGTACTCTCTGGAGTTTAATAAAAGCATTAAAAAAAAAAATATCTTGTTTCCGGTTTCCGGGACGTAAATCTGGCGGCAACTTGAATTACAATTTGGTTGTTATTTTACGTCGGCTGCAAATTACATAAAGAATAATTATTTAGTTGACATCCGATGTTACATTCAAACCAATGTGAAAACCCTTCCCGGCATGAACCGAAAATCTGCACTGCAAAAAAGCAAGGTCCGTAAATCCCCTGGTGGGGCTCGTAGAACTCTTTGAGGTTTACCGAACCTCCGCCAGGGGATCGACGGACCTTGCAAAACAGTGTAGGACGTGGAAGGCAGTGTACAGTGTACAAGAAGGCGGTGAAAGGAAATACTGCGAGTGCGAGATTGTCAGTGTCATTTAAAATGTAGCCGCGATTGGTTGACATTGGCTAGTTTAGTTTGTTAGTTTGTTTTCTTTTTTACGCGTCTTTTAGCAAAAATTAGGTAAACCGTTCGGCCGTGTATCTTCTTGCGAGATTCTATGCAAACATAGGCTTATATTTTAAAATCTTAAATGCCACCTACCCCAGCCAGTATTTTCGTAGTTTCAGTAAAGGGTAGGCCTAAACATTAGTTCATCATGGAGGTTATTCCACCAGCAGACACTGTATTATGGGATTGGTGCGACTTCACAGCAGGATGGATTTCTGGTAAGTCAATCGATATTTCATCCACTTTACAGCTCTAAATGACTTGGGCCCAGTCTTACAACGTGCCACTTAATATTTAGCTGGTCTAAAAAGTTTAAGACCAAGCTTAAGTTGAGAATAAGTCTTATGACAGCCAGGGAGCATTTAACAGCGATCTAAATTTTAGTCTCGCCCCAAATGTCCGGGTGGCTTGTTAATGACTCGGCGAAATTTTACCCCGAACTAAAGCTGTTGACATCTTCATAAAATATGCTGTCGATTGGCTGTCACTAAAAACAAATTACACCTTCTTCAAATTGTATTTTTATCACGTGGACCTCTGTGCCCGATAGTTCTTAGATACATGAAGACTGACAGAGAAAATACTACATTCTTAATGTCAATAGTGAGTTTCTCTTTACAATCCCACTAATTTCTTGGCATTTCCTATTGAGTAATTTGACAAACGTCACAGTTTAAAACAAACAATACAGATGTGACTATCGTTTTTTTTTATTACACCGCCTGTGTTGATTTCAATGCAAGAGCTTAAGATATAAACAAATATATATTTTATCATTTTATCATGTATTTGTTTGCTTATTTTATCTGAAAATACACACTTCAAAGTTCCAATGTCGGAAAAAGTGTGTAATGCACAAATAAACAGAGAACATTTTAATTTCATTTATCTATCAGCAACGGGACATTGACCCACAAGTATAACATACCAATAATTCAATAATAAATAATTACAGCAAGACACATGACTTAAAACCACATTAGAAACTAGAAGCACAAAGTGTCATACTTATGTCAGGGCACAGTGACCACAGAAGCAACTTCGAGAACGAAAAAACGAATGTTTTCACGGACGTATTAGATATGTTTACACTGTTACACTGCTTGGTTGTGCATGCCCAAGGTCCGTAAATACCCTGGCGGGGGCTCGTCGCACCTCCACCAGGGGATCGACGGACCTTGGTGCATAAGATGGATGCAACGTGACTAAGATGTGATTCTGGTCAAACGTCAAACGTCACAATTGGGTGTAGGCTACACCAGTATAACATCACAGTGCAGTACACTAGGGTTGACTCCATGAGTGCCAGTGCACTGACGTCATTTCTATAGGTGCATTGGTTTCCGTGCAGCGATAGTTAGCGACCAGATGCCTATAAGATCAAACTATCAAAGATGTCGGATCAAACTCAATAATACACAATTCATATTTATTGATATGATGTCTGGTGCGGTGCGACCAAAGCGAAGTATAGGATGTTCCCTTATCATCAATATGTATTTGTGTCACTAAACTTAACAGAATAACATCATTTTACTTAATGTGTACCATAACCCCATAACTTAAAAACATAAGTGTGTGGTAGAAATGATGGTACTCTGCCTACCTCATGAAGAAACCACGGACAATATATGATTGTACCCAGGTTTTAAAGGTTCTTAATATTTTTATTTTAGGCTTAGCGGGAATAGTTGTCGGGCATCCTGCAGATACGATGAAAGTAAGACAACAAACTCTTCCAGAACTGAATCCGATTGGAATCATAAAGAACACTTTTCAATACGAAGGGGTAAGATTAATGTTTTGATTGCTACCATCATGCTAAGATATCATAATTGCAATTTAATCAGATTAGGGGCGATTAAGAATTATATCGGCATCTCACAACGGTGAAAAAAAAAGTAAATTCTGGAGAAGGGATTTTAATATACCGTACTAGGCTATATGGTTACCATCAAAGATATGGTATTGCTCTACTTGAGACTGTCAATTTACGACATAAAAAAAAAGAAAAAAATGAAAACTTTTTTGTATATAGCTAACAAAACGAGATTTTCGTTCCGTTTAAAATTGTAAAATGTAATAATCTTGTGGGCATAAAATGGCCACATAGGACTCAAACTGGCCACGCAGGACTCAAACTAAACATCAAAGCTAAAAAATTAAAAAAAGATAATTTTTTAGTAATCTCGTGTAAAAAGCATTCACCAAAAATACTTTTCCCTACCGTAGTAATACATATTTACATATTTTCAAAGTTCTCAAAATAAATCACGTGGAATTGTTATTTTCCAGTTTCGTGGGTTCTTTAAAGGGATGATGTTCCCTGCACTTTCATCTGGGGCAGTGAACTCAGTATTTTTTGGAATATATGGCAACACTTTGAGACTTCTCCAAGATTTTCATGGCGTGAGTGACCATCGAAGAACGTGCGCTGAGGGAAACACTCCAATTCATAAATACTGGCATCTAGATGTTTATTTGGCTGGGTGCATAGGTGGCTTTGCTACAGTCTTTGTGAATTGCCCAGTTGAACTTATTAAAGTTAAACTTCAAGCCCAGACAGGTAAGAAACTTCACATTATCCTACATATTGCTAGTAAAGAGCTACTTGATCATTTCACTTATTTGTTTATTATTACTTATTACGATATTTACTAGTCTTGTTCCTCTGTATATTATATTTATTTGTGTGGGAGTTTAACGTTTCATATTTTTACAACGATGCTATAATCGAGTATATGATATTTATATTTAGATCTTATGCGTGTTTGACAATTCCAACTTCCATAAATGTTTTGAGAGCTACCATACAATGAACCGTGCTAACTTATGCATGTGATTCCATGTTCAGGCACATCACAGGGCCATTGGGCAAATAAGTTTGAAGCTGGATACAAAGGCCCAGTTCATTGTGCTAAACAGTTATATCTGGAAAACGGCTTCAGAGGATTTTACAAAGGTTTCTACGTTATGGTTTGGCGGTAAGCTTGCGTTAAATATTTTGATCAGTTGTTATAGATGTGTAAAGTAATTTGTTGATTAAAAACCAGGGTATGCATTATTGGTAAAGACGTGGGGAACAGTTTTATTGTCCTATCCAACTGCTCAGCAGGTAATGTTGTTAAGAAATTATAGGATCTATATTGCAAATTTGTATTACACTTCTTTTCATTTTCAATACAATATTCAATACAATACAATACATTGGAATTTTTGTAATGAAATTCAAATATCAATGAATATATTAATGATAATATTGAATTTTATATTCCATAAATGTATAATGGGTAAGTTGATAATATCTATAAAAATAAATCATAAGAAATAAAACATTTTTGGAAGTGGGTTTGTTCTTCCGGTATTCAAACCAAGCCAACACACAGCATTAAATCAGTAGGCCTAAGGAGCGTCAATAGCAGTTATCTAATGTAAACATTCCAAAGTCCTTGCAAAGATTATGTGCTTATCATTACGCAATTATTACTATCTAATGTAACGCTGAGGAATGTGAATGGAAAAAAGTGAAGCAGAACACACAGTTAAAAACATAATAGGTACCTTTCTTGATGAACACAGTCTGACCGCGTTTGCTATGGGAAATACAATACACCATACAAAAATATACAATATACCAATACACCACAATACAATTACCATTAGGGGCCTATGTCAAATTAATGTTCATCTGTCTAAGTGGTGCAATGGTATTATAATTTTACTTAATGGTGATACTTGTGCAAATTCTATAGCCTACTCACACGAAAAGCACTGTTGTTATGATGACATAAATGCGTCAATGTGGGCATAAGAGAAGAAGAGAAGAGATACCTTTTCCTAATTATAAATAGTTTCTGTTATACATCACAATCTATTGCTACAATCTATTGAACTTATAAAATATGTGTTATCGTTTTATAGTAAATGTCCGTCCCATCACCAATATATGTTTTAATGCTATCCGATATTAGAGATAGAAATTACATTCTGATCCGGTCGAAGTGGGTCTCTCAGCTGTTGATGACCGCTGTCCACAAAAAGGGCTCTTGTACATCTCTTTCGTAATTCCTTTTATTCATTACACGTGGTCTTTATCCTCTTCTTACTTCCTCATTTCTTCTTCATACTTACACTTACGATATACATAGTTTCTATATTCATATTTAAACACTTAGGCTACTTGACACCTCTTTGCGATCCAAACACCCCCTAAAACCCCGGGGTAACCCTCCATCCCCCTCTTACTTAATTGGATTCCCTGATTAAAACCCAGTTATGTGCAATGGATCTGATTCGGCCATAGTCACGTGACCTTGCTTTCGAGTAGGTCATAAAACATTTCGTTAGTTTTCTATAAGTCAAGTAACTATCACAACGAAAAATCTAAGCTATGCACAATCTTATTGTATTGTATTCATTTTGTAGTATATTGTAGCGGAAGTGAAGTTACAAACTGTCAGTTGGATTAACAGAAGTGTTCCTGGTTTATTTTCCTATTAAATTCGAGTTTAAAAGTTGGTGAATTGCAATCTTAGTACAGTATTTCAATGTCATTATTTTTGTGGTGAATATGTATTGGCCTACATTCAATGAATATGAACCTTCTTAAGTAGTGAGGTATTCATTGGCAGAAGGTGACCTGTATCATTGTATCACGAGTAGGGAAAGACGAACGTTCGTCTTTCCCAACTCGAACCAAATTTTTTTAGTTCGGTTCGGTTCGAGTTTTAAAGTGCTGGATCAAGTACTGATCACAATCGTTTCAATGAGAATTTAGTAAATTCGCATTGTGTAAAGCGAATACTCATGTGTTCTTATATGTTGTTTAATGTGTCCACTAGAGATATGCCTACATTTGGGATCTATGTTTTGACCTATGAACATCTTTTGTCTGCCGGGCGATCTCCCACCGATTACAGTTCCCAATACTCTCTTCCCAGACAATTAATTGCAGGTGGCATTGCAGGTAGGTTCTGCCACTACACTAGTTCCAAACAAGTATTGTATAAAAATACCATAGCACGGCATAATATGTAGTTTATTGTGTAATTTGTATGATGTAGAGATAATTGCTTGTTGAATGCTTTGCCACACTAATTAAACGTTTGATTTATCATAGGTAGCTGAAACTTGCAGCAGATATAAATAAATACTTAAATTATTATCAGGTCAATGAAATGATAGTATAGGCAAATCTATTACTATTAAGTATTTGGTATAGGTACTTACTCAGTACTTTCTCTCCTGTTTGCATGTGGACATTGATTTATTGAAGAGCAAAGCAATGAACCTGAAATATATCGTAATGAAATATATGTAAGAGGAAAATAAAATGTGTGTATAATAATACTGTATATTGTATAATAATACTATTACCCGAAGACGGCGTCGCCTCACCACGACCTGTGTAAACCGACGCTACCGACGCTTATACCAAGTCACCACGCATTGTACGAGCGCCCAGGTACCACCGTTCACCCCCAATTGGTACCGAAAGTGAACCTTGACCGTTATATCTTTGAAATTGCAGCGACGCCTGACGTCGTCCACATTAAAACATAGCGAGACGTTGATTTTTTACAAAGTAGACAATTATCAGTTCTACCTCGGGTAATAACTCTAAGATCCCCCAAGTAAACAAAAAAAGTCAAAAAAAATTAAAACCTCAAAAACAGTGTATTTTAGCACGTTTTTGACACAGCGTAGCGTCACGGGTTAAAGGGTTAAAAAAATAATGTGGACACTTCCTGCATCGGCCATTCCCAGTGTACACATGAAACATGTTTCGGTTTGCCTAGGATTGATTCATGGTTAGCCGAGGAAACATGTTTTAATGTTGGCTGTTCAGTGTGACGAACTGTCTTGGGTCCCAAAACTACGTTTTCTGTGGATGTGTATCAGGAGTTCAGACGGCTATAGGAGGTTATAGTCATGTTCCCAACGTCGAGTCTTGGAAGTCCCAAAACTGCGTTTTCTGTGGATGTGTATCCGGAGTTCAGACGGCTATAGGAGGTTATGATACAAGCTAACTGAATACCCCGAACAATGCACAACATTGAGAGCAGTGTGTCTTATACCTGTGTAAGCGCTTCAAGTATCATCGTGTGCTATGGCGGGTGCGGTATGTCTCCGCTTAGCATGGTCGAGGTCTGGGGTTCGAGACCCGTTACATCCACTCTTTTTTGTTCCACCACTTTCACGCATTTATATCAATGCATCAACGTGCATGAACACGGTTTATTTTTTAACTGTCAAACGGCTCATTGTTTCCACAAACGATTAACTCTTTCACGATCAACTAATCAATCAATACGATCTGATGATAAAAACTCCAAAAATTTATAAAACTCCGAAAATTTAAATTTTTTATAAATTTTTGGAGTTTTTATCTTCAGATCGTATTCTTGGATATTTTTTAAATCGAATGAGACCCTCTGTTCGTAAATCCATCTATCTTAGGTGTTACCAAAGATTAGACAGTATGAATCGAGATACATACATGCATTCATTGAGAGCAGTGTGTTATGAACTAGTGTAAGCGATCCAACTTCCATCGTGTGGCGTAGCGTAGGCACTAGCGACGCCGACTAGGCTTTCGCGGTCTGGGGTTCGATACCCGCAACCAGCAGTTATTTTTCATCCATATTCAGACAAGAAAGGTTGAGAAGGGTTTACATGGGGGAAATTTTTTTTTAAAGCGCTCGTAGCAAAAAAACGTGTGGCCCAAATTTGTTTCTGTATTTTTTTTTATTTTTTTTGCGTTAATTATCTAGACATTCTGAAAACGAAATTCTGCTGGGGGTCATACTAACAGAGATACAGGCGCCCAAAATTTCAAAAAACCTCACAGAAAGGCAGAATCGGAGAATTTTGAAATTTTTATTTTTTGTTATTTTTTTTAAAATACGAAACATGTCAAAAGATCGATAAATAAAAAGGTATTGACAATTAAAAAATTCTGTCTCAAACCGCTTACCCGTAAAAAAATAAAAACCTAAAAAAATCTACTATTTTGGTTACCTGAAGTTGGCGTCGCCTCACCACGACCTGTGCAAACCGACGCTACCGACGCTCATACTACGACACCAAGGATTCTTACTGACCTTAAGTTCGACGCAACGACTAACTAGGTACCACCGTTCATCCACAATCGGTACCGAAAGTGGATCTTGACAAGAAAATCGTTGAAATTTCGGCGACGCCTACCGTCGTTCACAACAAACATAGCGAAGCGATGATTTTTGTCAAAGTAGATAATTGTTAAATCTACCTTGGGAATTGGCTTTAAGATTCCCCAAATAATTAATATAGCTGTAAAAAATTAAAACGTCAAAAACACGGTGTATTTTAGCACGTTTTTGACACAGCGTAGCGTCTTGGGTTAAAGGGTTAAAGAAATAATGTGTACACTTTCTGCATCGGCCATTCCCAGTGTACACATGGAACATGTTTTGGTTTGCCTAGGATTCATGGTTAGCCGAGGAATCATGTTTTAATGTTGGCTGTTCAGTGATGTTAACAACGTCCCGAAACTGCGTTTTCTGTGGATCTGTATCAGGAGTTCAGACGGCTATAGGAGGTTAGATACCCAACGTGAATGAACCAAGTCAAACGTCCCAAAACTGCGTTTTCTGTGGATGTGTATCAGGAGTTCAGACGGCTATAGGAGGTTATGATATAAGCTAACTGAATACCCCGAACAATGCACAACATTGAGAGCAGTGTGTCTTGTACCTGTGTAAGCGCTGTAAATATCATCGTGCTCTATGGCATATGCGGTATGTCTCTGCTTAGCATGGTCGAGGTCTGGGGTTCGAGACCCGTTACACCCACTTTTTTGTTCCACCATTTTCACGCATTTATATCAATGCATCAACGTGCATGGACACGGTTTATTTTTTAACTGTCAAACGGCTCATTGTTTCCTCAAACGATTAACTCTTTCGCGATCAACCAATCAATCTATACGATATCTGATGATAAAAACTCCGAAAATTTTAAAAAGTTTTGAAGCCGTTTTTTTCACAATTTTCGGAGTTTTTATTTTCAGATCGTATTCTTGGATATTTTTAAAATCCAATGAGACCCTCTGTTCGTAAATCCATCTATCT
This sequence comes from Isoperla grammatica, assembly GCA_945910005.1. Taxonomy (NCBI): domain Eukaryota; kingdom Metazoa; phylum Arthropoda; class Insecta; order Plecoptera; family Perlodidae; genus Isoperla; species Isoperla grammatica. Next base: position 114,567,230 of record OX246738.1, on the reverse strand, counting down.
AAAGTGTTACAATTACAATAAGAATGAATCGAGATACATAGATGCATTCATTGAGAACAGTGTGTTGTGTACTAGTGTAAGCAATTGTTCTTCCATCGTGTGGCGTAGCGTAGGCAGTAGCGACGCCGACTAGTGTTTTCGCGGTCTGGGGTTCGATACCCGCAACCAGCAGTCTTTTTTCATCCATATTCAGACAAGAAAAGCTGAAAAGGGTTTACATGGAAGAAATTTTTTTTTAAAGCGCTCGTAGCAAAAAAACGTGTGGCCCAAATTTGTTTCTGTATTTTTTTTTATTTTTTTTGCGTTAATTATCTAGACATTCTGAAAACGAAATATTGCTGGGGGTCATACTAACAGAGATACAGGCGCCCAAAATTTCAAAAAAACCTCACAGAAAGGCAGAATCGGAGAATTTTGAAAATATATTTTTTGTTATTTTTTTAAAAATACGAAACATGTCAAAAGATCGATAAATAAAAAGTTATTGACATTTAAAAAATTCTGTCTCAAACCGTTTACCCGTAAAAAAATAAAAACCTAAAAAAATCTACTATTTTGGTTACCTGAAGTTGGCGTCGCCTCACCACGACCTGTGCAAACCGACGCTACCGACGCTCATACTACGACACCAAGGATACTTACTGACCTTAAGTTCGACGCTACGACTAACTAGGTACCACCGTTCATCCACAATCGGTCCCGAAAGTGGAACTTGACAAGAAAATCATTGAAATTTCGGCGACGTCTACCGTCGTTCACAACAAACATAGCAAAGCGATGATTTTTTTCAAAGTAGATTATTGTTAAATCTACCTTAGGAATTAGCTTTAAGATTCCCCAAAAAATAAATATAGCTGTAAAAAAGTAAAACGTCAAAAACACGGTGTATTTTAGCACGTTTTTGACACAGAGTAGCGTCTTGGGTTAAAGGGTTAAGGAAATAATGTGTACACTTTCTGCATCGGCCATTCCCAGTGTACACATGGAACATGTTTTGGTTTGCCTAGGATTCATGGTTAGCCGAGGAAACATGTTTTAATGTTGGCTGTTCAGTGATGTTAACAACGTCCCAAAACTGCGTTTTCTGTGGATCTGTATCAGGAGTTCAGACGGCTATAGGAGGTTAGATACCCAACGTGAATGAACCAAGTCAAACGTCCCAAAACTGCGTTTTCTGTGGATGTGTATCAGGAGTTCAGACGGCTATAGGAGGTTATGATATAAGCTAACTGAATACCCCGAACAATGCACAACATTGAGAGCAGTGTGTCTTGTACCTGTGTAAGCGCTGTAAAAATCATCGTGCTCTATGGCATATGCGGTATGTCTCTGCTTAGCATGGTCGAGGTCTGGGGTTCGAGACCCGTTACACCCACTTTTTTGTTCCACCATTTTCACGCATTTATATCAATGCATCAACGTGCATGGACACAGTTTATTTTTTAACTGACAAACGGCTCATTGTTTCCACAAACGATTAACTCTTTCGCGATCAACCAATCAATCTATACAATATCTGATGATAAAAACTCCGAAAATTTTAAAAAGTTTTGAAGCCGTTTTTTTCACAATTTTCTGAGTTTTTATTTTCAGATCGTATTCTTGGATATTTTTAAAATCCAATGAGACCCTCTGTTCGTAAATCCATCTATCTTAAGTGTTACAATTACAGTAAGAATGAATCGAGATACATAGATGCATTCATTGAGAGCAGTGTGTTGTGTACTAGTGTAAGCAGTCCATCTTCATCGTGTGGCGTAGCATAGGGACGCCGACTAGTGTTTTCGCGGTCTGGGGTTCGATACCCGCAACCGGCAGTCTTTTTTTCATCCATATTCAGACAAGAAAAGTTGAGAAGGGTTTACGTGGGGGAAATTTTTTTTTAAAGCGCTCGTAGCAAAAAAACGTGTGGCCCAAATTTGTTTCTGTATTTTTTTTATTTTTTTTGCGTTAATTATCTAGACATTCTGAAAACGGAATATTGCTGGGGGTCATACTAACAGAGATACAGGCGCCCAAAATTTCAAAAAAACTCACAGAAAGGCAGAATCGGAGAATTTTGAAATTTTTATTTTTTGTTATTTTTTTAAAAATACGAAACATGTCAAAAGATCGATAAATAAAAAGGTATTGACAATTAAAAAATTCTGTCTCAAACCGCTTACCCGTAAAAAAATAAAAACCTAAAAAAATCTACTATTTTGGTTACCTGAAGTTGGCGTCGCCTCACCACGACCTGTGCAAACCGACGCTACCGACGCTCATACTACGACACCAAGGATTCTTACTGACCTTTAGTTCGACGCAACGACTAACTTGGTACCACCGTTCATCCACAATCGGTACCGAAAGTGGAACTTGACAAGAAAATCGTTGAAATTTCGGCGACGCCTACCGTCGTTCACAACAAACATAGCGAAGCGATGATTTTTGTCAAAGTAGATAATTGTTAAATCTACCTTGGGAATTGGCTTTAAGATTCCCCAAATAATTAATATAGCTGTAAAAAATTAAAACTTCAAAAACACGGTGTATTTTAGCACGTTTTTGACACAGCGTAGCGTCTTGGGTTAAAGGGTTAAGGAAATAATGTGTACACTTTCTGCATCGGCCATTCCCAGTGTACACATGGAACATGTTTTGGTTTGCCTAGGATTCATGGTTAGCCGAGGAATCATGTTTTAATGTTGGCTGTTCAGTGATGTTAACAACGTCCCAAAACTGCGTTTTCTGTGGATCTGTATCAGGAGTTCAGACGGCTATAGGAGGTTAGATACCCAACGTGAATGAACCAAGTCAAACGTCCCAAAACTGCGTTTTTTGTGGATGTGTATCAGGAGTTCAGACGGCTATAGGAGGTTATGATATAAGGTAACTGAATACCCCGAACAATGCACAACATTGAGAGCAGTGTGTCTTGTACCTGTGTAAGCGCTGTAAATATCATCGTGCTCTATGGCATATGCGGTATGTCTCTGCTTAGCATGGTCGCGGTCTGGGGTTCGAGACCCGTTACACCCACTTTTTTGTTCCACCATTTTCACGCATTTATATCAATTGCATCAACGTGCATGGACACGGTTTATTTTTTAACTGTCAAACGGCTCATTGTTTCCTCAAACGATTAACTCTTTCGCGATCAACCAATCAATCTATACGATACCTGATGATAAAAACTCCGAAAATTTTAAAAAGTTTTGAAGCCGTTTTTTTCACAATTTTCGGAGTTTTTATTTTCAGATCTTATTCTTGGATATTTTTAAAATCCAATGAGACCCTCTGTTCGTAAATCCATCTATCTTAAGTGTTACAATTACAGTAAGAATGAATCGAGATACATAGATGCATTCATTGAGAGCAGTGTGTTGTGTACTAGTGTAAGCAGTCAATCTTCATCGTGTGGCGTAGCATAGGCAGTATAGCGACGCCGACTAGTGTTTTCGCGGTCTGGGGTTCGATACCCGCAAACGGCAGTCTTTTTTTCATCCATATTCAGACAAGAAAAGTTGAGAAGGGTTTACGTGGGGGAAATTTTTTTTTAAAGCGCTCGTAGCAAAAAAACGTGTGGCCCAAATTTGTTTCTGTATTTTTTTTATTTTTTTTGCGTTAATTATCTAGACATTCTGAAAACGAAATATTGCTGGGGGTCATACTAACAGAGATACAGGCGCCCAAAATTTCAAAAAAACTCACAGAAAGGCAGAATCGGAGAATTTTGAAAATATATTTTTTGTTATTTTTTTAAAAATACGAAACATGTCAAAAGATCGATAAATAAAAAGGTATTGACAATTAAAAAATTCTGTCTCAAACCGCTTACCCGTAAAAAAATAAAAACCTAAAAAAATCTACTATTTTGGTTACCTGAAGTTGGCGTCGCCTCACCACGACCTGTGCAAACCGACGCTACCGACGCTCATACTACGACACCAAGGATTCTTACTGACCTTTAGTTCGACGCAACGACTAACTTGGTACCACCGTTCATCCACAATCGGTACCGAAAGTGGAACTTGACAAGAAAATCGTTGAAATTTCGGCGACGCCTACCGTCGTTCACAACAAACATAGCGAAGCGATGATTTTTGTCAAAGTAGATAATTGTTAAATCTACCTTGGGAATTGGCTTTAAGATTCCCCAAATAATTAATATAGCTGTAAAAAATTAAAACGTCAAAAACACGGTGTATTTTAGCACGTTTTTGACACAGCGTAGCGTCTTGGGTTAAAGGGTTAAGGAAATAATGTGTACACTTTCTGCATCGGCCATTCTTAGTGTACACATGGAACATGTTTTGGTTTGCCTAGGATTCATGGTTAGCCGAGGAATCATGTTTTAATGTTGGCTGTTCAGTGATGTTAACAACGTCCCAAAACTGCGTTTTCTGTGGATCTGTATCAGGAGTTCAGACGGCTATAGGAGGTTAGATACCCAACGTGAATGAACCAAGTCAAACGTCCCAAAACTGCGTTTTCTGTGGATGTGTATCAGGAGTTCAGACGGCTATAGGAGGTTATGATATAAGCTAACTGAATACCCCAAACAATGCACAACATTGAGAGCAGTGTGTCTTGTACCTGTGTAACCGCTGGAAGTATCATCGTGTGCTGCGCGTATATAGTAAAGTCTTGGCATAGCTTGCTAGAGGTCTGGGGTTCGAGACCCATCTTCGCCACTTTTTTCCCACCTTATTCACACACTAATAATATATTTTATGTTTTTTATATACTGACCTTGTCTTTCCAAACGTCATAGCCTACATAGACGCGAGAGACGCATACACACATAAAACACCCAATTTTCCCCCACCCAATCCAAACAAACATTGCGAGGCGACGATTTTTTTCAAAGTAGACAATTTTAAGATATAGGTACCTCGGGAATTAACTTAAAGATCCCCCAAAGAAACAATGTAGCCGTAAAAATTATAATTCTAAAAAACAGAGTGTATTTGAGTACGTGGACTATAGTAATTGTTAATCACATTCAAATCCAATCACTGGTGCTGGAACCCCATCATTTTCAGGAGGTTTCGGAATGTACCCAAGACTACAATGTGCATGAAGACGGTTTAAACACAGTTGACTTTTGAATGGGCAAACGGCTTGTTGTTGACAAAAATGGTTTGCGGATTCGCATTCACGAACTCAAAATCTATTGAATGCGGTTTTAAAACGACAAAGTGTCAAAAACCGCTTTGTCGAGAAGGGTTTAAATGGGGGAAATTGTTTTTTTAAGTGCTTGTAGCTCCCAAATGGGTGAACCAATTGTTTTTTATTTTGTTTATTTTTGTGTTGACAAATATCTAGATGTCTTTAGAAGTTTATTATTCTTGGGGCCATACTGACAGATAAACATATAGGCGCTGAATGTTTTAGATCTCCTTTCAGACGAGCAGAATCGCAGTCCGACGGAGATTTTGTTAATAAAAAAAAAATACGAATAAAGAACCCTCAACCAAAAATTCTACCTCAAACCGTTTTCCCGTTAAAACAAAAAACCTTAAACAATTCTAGTATTCTTATTACCCGAAGTTGGCGACGCCTCACCACGACCTGTGTAAACCGACGCTACCGACGCTAATACCAAGTCACCACGCATTATTACTGACCTTAAGTTCGTCGTAACGAGCGCCCAGGTACCATGGACCGTTCACCCCCAGTTGGTACCTAAAGTGAACCTTGACCGTTATATCTTTGAAATTGCAGCGACGCCTGACGTCGTCCACAATAAACATAGCGAGACGTTGATTTTTTTCAAAGTAGACAATTATCAGTTCTACCTCGGGTATTAACTTCAAGATCCCCCAAGTAAAAAATATAGCCGTACAAAGTTAAAACCTCAAAAACACCGTGTATTTTAGCACGTGTTTGACACAGCGTAGCGTCACGGGTTAAAGGGTTAAGGAAATGTCCTATTTTCTTTATGAATGCTAGAATTAAATTATAAATTATACTTTAAGTATTATGGTATAATATAGGTACAATGTTGGAAATGCTTCCTTATACTAACTTTAATTCTATAACTGTATTGTTTACCGGTATATTATATTATATTAAAAATTCCAAAATTTTAGTCCATAAGCAGCTTAAGCATTATACCCCAAACAATGCACAACATTGAGAGCAGTGTGTTTTCTACCTGTGTTGACAAAAACTGGCACGGGTTGTTGATGATTATACTGATTAGTGGCTTTTGCTTGTACTGTATGTAGATATCTCATTGTAAGTGTACCACATCTGCATGAGTCCTGTTTAAGTGTAAAGACAATATTCATTTTGTCAAGGATTAAGGTAACTTAAACTAGCAAATGTGTTTATGGGCAAATTAGCATTACGCTGTAGGTACTGTCAGGCTGTGATACTGTCTGTCATGCTATGTTGCTTGTGTACTGTGTATGTCTGTCTTGTCCAGCATCTGACTCATTGGCACCAACAATGTTGTTCCAATACTAAAGAGGTGGTCACGTGAGACATTCACCCACGTGAAAACCACGTTATGTTTATTGAACACGATCATGGTGTGTTTGCCAAGTACGCATGCTCACTCACTCAACCATAAGTTGTTTTTAAAAATAAATCGGTAGCTCTTGTATTGTGACTGTCCACTTCACCAGTCCGTTTTATTATTTCACCTCTCCAACATCAAACCACCATAATAAGTACGTATCACTTTTAAAGTTGTACATACACTGATTTGTCTCTCATATAAAGTGGCCCAATAAACAATCATGTTTGAGCCCTTGCTAAGTTCATACAGTGATAAAAAGTGATAACCCTATATTCACCCCGGCTTTACCTCATCCGGGCTGCTACCGGTCTCAATTTCCTCGGATTAGAGAGGCTCTACTGTATATGCGATATGTTTGAAGTTTGAACACACAATCATTTTTTGTAACTACATCTATCTTGATTTTTAAATCTGTTACCAATGCTAATCAGGAGCCAGTCTCGCTTCGTATTGCTGAGCCACCCCCATTAGTGCATCACAAGTTAACATCGATAATGTTTTTCTAAGGGATAAGCTACCTTATTTTATTTACTTACAATACAGTATTATATCTATATCAAGGCCATGAATATCTTTGCATAAGCTTTATACTGTAATGCCATATTTAGTAATTTAGTAATTGTACTATTCAGATAATGTCCTATTCCTTTTAGTTCAAGGTGTCAGTCACCCTTGTTCCTAGTGGATTGTGGTCATGGTTTGTTGTTGTGATTATTGTTATCCTAACTTCAACAGTAAATGCATATTTTTTTAGGAATTGCCTCATGGATATTTGTTTTACCACTGGATGTGGTGAAATCAAGACTGCAGGCTGATAACCCTGCAAATCCCAGCTACAAAGGAATGCTCGATTGTGTGGTGCAAAGCTACAAGGCAGAAGGTTTAAGAGTTTTCTTTCGCGGCTTCTGGTTAATCACCGTGCGAGCGTTCCTTGTGAACGCAGCAGTGTTTGTGTCTATGGAAGCCTCTCTGGATATCTGTAGAAAAGTGACACAAGGATTTAGGACAGCAAAAACTTTTATTCAGTCAAGAAGATAACACAATATACAACATGTACAAAAATAATCCTGGTACCTATTAATTATTTATTGTCAAATTTAATGACATCTCGCTACATGGTATGAAATTTAAAAAAAATAAATTAAATATATTTTCAAATTAATACTGCAGATGTGTGGTTATAATTAATTTTTTATTCGTTATGTTTACTCTTTAAGTTCTAAATTAAGCTTATTTTATTAAATTTGAATAGTACCTATGTGCCAATGATCCAGGATAGGTCCTCATCAATTGTATCGCAATCATGGCCGCTGTGACGTCACGTGGGAACTATGAATTTGAGATCACAATCACACAACTGAGTTGATTACAGGACTAGGTTTAGAGAATTCTATACAAATATTTAATTAAATAATTATCAAAGCCCTGTTTTATCATTCAGTCTGAGGGCTTACAAAATCACAGACGCTGTTGACTACAAGTTTCAATTTCGTGTAGCATTCTTGGTATTATTTAAAAAATTAAAACTTGTGCAGTATTTTAATGTGAGGCTAGTGGCTACCCTTGGTTTAAGTAAGGCTACCTAGTGGGTGGAAAAGATTTTAAAACACTTTAGTTCCACTAGTGTGGAATACACAAGTTAACAAAAGAAGAAAATGTGTGTGTATATACACACTTTTATTTTCTAACTACACAATTACAAGAAGTATATTTATATTTATTTATATGTAGTTATACTTTGGGGCCAGTGGAGGACATTCTTTATGTGTCACAGATCGTTTTTTTTTTTTTAACTTCTCAGGGATTTAAAATGTTTCTCAATGCCAACATTGTGAGCACATCATTGTGCTGGTGTCATTTTAGCATAAATCATAAACGAAGCTATAGTGTCAGGATTTACAATAAAAGTTCCAAATAGTGCCAGACAGTTACCAAAGCAGAATTACTAAAATATTGCCGACCACTGACGTGATTACGATGATACTGTATCAATACGTAAATTGAAAAATCTTTAAAAAATCATACTATCGTGGTTAAATAAATAAAGAGTCAATGAATAAATAATAACCATAGTAGAAGAAAAACAGAACAATTCGAGCAAAATGGGCATGTGCACATCAGAACTGTGTTTAGTTTTGCTATGTATTGTACTACGTGATGGTTGTGTTTATGTTTATATTTGTTACACTTACATGTAATTTGTGGTAGCCTATATTGTTGTTCAGTAGTCCACATATGTATTGTTCTATTTGGTGTTTACTGTTTAATGTCTCGACAACTAGGTCATATGTCGTCAGATATATTGATATTGCACTGTGTATTAGGGATTTTAAATTAAATAAAACAGTTACGGGTAAATGTGTATGTATTTAATATTTATTGTCTGTCCAGTTAGTTAAAGGAACTGAGTTTTATGTTTGTATGTTGCTGTGTTTGTGTTTGTGATGGTGGTAGAGCATGTTTCTGTGAATCAATGCCAAACAATGTGGGAGCCAGGGTGTGAATTGTCAGTTTGGCAATGGGAGGGATGACCCAACCATACTTGTGTGGGTAAAAAGGGGTCTAAAAGCATTTCTTTTTTAATCCCTTCCCCATACAAATATTTGCATATGTTAGTACATTAAATTTCCTGGACAGGAATGTAGGTATGTGTAAGTTGATACTGCATTTACTAACATTACAAGATAAAGTCAGTTTGAGAGGAATATCAAGAGATGAGGATTTGGATGGGGAAATGGGAGGGGGAAATCTCCCCCCCCATCCCTCCGTCAATTCACACCCTGATGACAGTTAATATTAAATGTTAGCTTAATGTTAACTTACGTAAAGAAAATATAATATTGAGAAGATACAATTGCATTATTCATTCTTCAGCCGTGTAACATAAATGGCCTGCAAATGTACGTGCAACTTCATTAAAGTAGTAAAACAAGTTCATTAAAATGTGTATAAATTTGTTGTTTTGTAGAGATGTGATAGCATCAGGCATTTACATGCTGACTTACGTTAGATCAGTGGAAGCTTCTTCACGTCCCAAACATGTCGTAACGGTGTTGTTGGCCGGTGGACTTGCAGGTAAGTTGATGTTCTTTTCTTGCACTTTGCTTCACAGAAGAATTACTAGATCATGCTGAGATATCAGTACTGGTACTCATTTTTTCTTAACTTATAATGGGATACCAACTTATTTAACCGGGAAGTTGTAACATTTACACTTTACAGTGCACCTTGATCCACAAGCAAATGGTAAAATGCATTTTTATTAGGTTGTTTACATTTAGGTAGTTAAGTTAGTTATCAACAAAAACGAAACTTACAGCCACAAAACACAACCCGTGCAGTTATGGATTGATGAGATGCCCAAGACCTGATATTGATAATCAGGTACGATACAGTAGCATCCGTAGTTTTAAATATTTCAAGACTGGGCATTTCATTTGTAAGTTGTAACCAATTAAATATTCTCTTATCATCTTATTCTTACATTCCTCCTGTACATATTATTGTACCACTTTTTACGCTTCTGTAACGTGTTTACAGGCATTCAAAACTTCAAATATGTGAAACAAAAATTGCCTTCCATACTTCAATCAGTAGCCGTACTTATAAGACTATAAGCAGTATACGTATTTATTATTTTTAGGGACTCTCTCCTGGGCAGCGATTTTACCACTGGATGTGTTGAAATCAAGACTGCAGGCTGACGATCCTAAAAATCCTACCTACAAAGGAGTCTACGATTGCATCGTGAAAAGCTACCACAGCGATGGTATTGGTGTTTTTGGTCGCGGCTTCTGGCTAATCTGCATACGAGCTTTTGCTGTGAACGCAGCAGTGTTCGTTGGGCTAGAATGGTGTCTTGACATCTGTCAAACCGTGTCAGAAAAAATGAAAAAAACAAAGAGTTTTTTTAAATAAAAAGATAAAGTCACCAACATATATTAGATCAGATCAGACAGAGTATACTGATGATCATATGGGATCAACCAGAAAACAACATTATTGATATACTGTATGTATCAATTGTTTTAGTATGTATACATAAAAGTAAACATATATGCCTATAGGTATTCTATTCTTGTTACTGATCATCCTATTATTACTAGAGTTTAGTTTTAAGAACACTTGAAAGAAGATGTTATTTAATTTTAACTGTGATGTGAATTATGTCTTGTCTTGAAATTGTAACACAAACTGGTTTAAAATTTAAAAAATGTTGCTGGAAACAGTAAGTGATAATCTTTTAAGTTTTAAGTACACATTAAACCCCATTTAAAACGTTTTCAAAGAGTTCAGAAAAATGTAACATACACGCGAAAACATAGCAACGCGATATAATTTTCTTCTTCACGATTCTTTTTGCTTTACGTGACTATTATTACAATCATTCTATTCAAGACAATGATTGGTGATAAATGAAGGACAATTTCAAAAAACTCATGCTTGATGCAGGATATGAATCTATTTTCTTGCAAGTCATTGGCACATTGATGTTTCTTGGAAGATATGGGTCAAATGTGTCAAAATTACCACTGATTTATAGTAACAAATTATAATTACACAGCAACAATATGATCAATAAATTGGCTTAGGTATGAGATTTAGCTGTAAGTGGCTACAGGAGTTTGGTACGTTACTCTAGGCAATTCATGGAGATGCAAATTGTGGAATGTTATGGAGGGAAAAACTTACAAGGGGGAAATTTCCACACATTGTTTATGAGACTGGCTGAAAATGGGATTGAAAAACTGGGCCTACATATTATTGATTATATGACAAATTTGTTTTCATTAATTGTATCTAGAGGAAAATGTTAAAGCAGGGTTCTGTCAATATCTTTTCACTTGAATATGCCTATTAGTACTGTAGTATAAGCATAGTATGGTATGGTTTTCTTTCTACTGATCTTTATATTAAAGATTAGTATTAAGAGCAGTTGAAACAATACAGACAGTGTTAACATTGAGTTTATTAGTGTAGGGTAGGCCCAGCGCCCATTGGCGACTGTCTACCCATAAATCTCCCACGGACGCTAGAAGTACGGGGGAGAGCCGCTAGGTGCCGCCACATCAGCACGTGCTAATCAATGGGTACCTGTGGCGACATCTTAGTATGGATGTCGCCACGTCCATACTAAGATGGATCGGTCCTAGCGTCCGTGGGAGATTTTTGGGTAGACAGTCGCCAATGGGCGCTGGGCCTCTACCCTACACTAACAAACTCAATGTTGTTATCATTGAGTACGGTACCTGCCATCGTTGCTGATGCTGACCATTCTGTAAGGTGGAACAAGCTCAAGGACTCTCCCAACATCCAGCTTATGGTTCATTCCAATTCAAGTTCCAGCCCAGCTCAGCTGCTCAGTTAGCCTTCTCACCCGACATCACCCTTTCATTTGTAACCGAGCATGTAATCACAACTTACACCGACGTTCCTCCTGTACATATTATTTTAAGACATGCGTATGAAGCTTTTGCCACCATCTTTGATGCAAGATGAAACCAAAGCTCTTTGGGCATAAGTTTTGGTATTTCCGTACAAATAATATAGTTGTTGAGCGCAGCACATTTGTTAATTCAAGGAAATGCTGACCATACTGATGATTGCACTTTGGAAGCATTTGTAGTTTTAAACTAACATGTACATCTATTAACTATAAAGGATTTGTCCCCTTTGTCATTTTCTTATCTTTTGCAATGTATTAATTATTAATTACTATTATGAAAGGTAATTAGCTGAACATGTTATGAATGACTAGGCAACATTATTATTATTATTACTGGTATTAATATTATTATTCTTAGCAATTAATTTATTACATTGTGATTTGTGTTCATTCCTATTTCCTAGGGAGGTAGTATGTGAAAGTTGCCCCCCCCCCTCCTAGGAAATGGAGAAGGGAATGGCTTCAACAGGGGCATCACATTCTTAAAAGTAGGACCACATACTCGTTTTGCCTTTGCGAGTGTATTTTAGTTGAGAACTCATTGTCAATCAAACTCAATACAGGAATCAGAAGTACTGTAAAGCTGGCCAATAATGATGTCACCAGACCTAAATTAAAATATTCATGTTAAACAGAGAATGATGCAAGATCAGATCAGTGGTAAAAAGAAACAAAAAACAGTAGGTAAGCTTGACGACACCAAACGAACGCCAAATCCCAAGTTAATAGTGCGAACACAAGGGGCCATCTTTGTCGTGTTTACCTGGATGCAGCTTCAGATCCACGTACATGGCTTATAAACTACTTTGCACGCTATTTCTTGCATTGGATTTGTTGTCCCTTTGGAGTCGAGCACTGTACACCTTATTTAGCTAATTTACATTCCCATCATATTTATCTCTTTCAAGCTTCAACTAAGTAAAAATGCACATCAGGATGTAGTAAAAGTCTTTTACACCCTACTAACTCAAGGAATATAATTCAAGTACAGTATTGCTTCAATATTACACAGAAATGTGGATTTGTTGTTTTTATTTTCCATGTATACTAACTGGTGTTCTTTCTTCCTGTAGATGGTCAATGTAAATGGTTTAGTTAAAATGTAAAACGTAATTAATTCCAGCACAAATTGTAGCTCTTTATTGTTCAAAATTTGGTTTCAATGCAATATACAAGCCATATTTTATGATTACTTCAGATTCCTATAAAAGGCATACTCCATAAATTTTTTTGTTAACGTTTAAGTTTGCCAGGAAGGAAAATTAAATAAAATCTGTTTCAATCATAATATTCGTACATTATTTACATGAAAAACAACACCGTAAGGTTGGGGCCTGGAAGGAGATCTAACATGCAATGCTGTAAAGTAGAGTTTTATTCGAATGGAACTTTTCTTAAGTCCACTAGCTAGTAGCTATTTAACACTTCCCATTAATAACTGATAACTAATTTAAAGAAATGATGAAGTTCACATAATGAAAAGAATTTCCTTCACAGTGTTGCTATAGATAACAATCACCCCACGACACTTTATTCCTACTAGTATCAAATACTCAAATATTGCATTCTCTTCAATACATCACACTTTCACTTGTTGACATGAATTATACAAGTTGACAAGTATGGTCGTAATACTTCTTGAGCTCAATGTAAACAATACCGGGCAGGGGACAAGTAGGTGCCAGTGGTCACTTTTCAAACGGCATTTCAAAGCATAAAAATTGTAAAGATTACACAAATTTAATAAATTAATATAAAACCATAATCTAATTGTCAAATTTTCTTAATAAATGTTAAAATAAGTGTTAGAAATATTGGAACATACCTTCCAATAGATTGATATGGTATAAATGTGTTGTCAGCAAAGCCAATAGAACATTTTAAAGCAGAAGATTATCAGAATATGTACTTGTACGATATGCCGTTTGAAAAACGATAATACATAAACTTTTTATTAAACATCAGTGTTATCAACCGAAACATGATGGTTGTACCAATTACCATTAACGCAGTCTTTTCCTGGCATTGCAGAAAATATACGAATCTATATTAAGAACTTTTCACATTTAGTGTTTGTTTGATAAACCCTGACCAAGCCGTCTGTTTTAGTCTAACTTAGAAAATAGTAAATAGTTCGATTGGAAAACGGCGTCTGCACAATATGTGCGATCGCCGACGTTATAAGAATGGCATCCTCAGTAAACAACAACTTTAAAGGGGTAGAAAACAATAAATATTTCTTGGTGGTTTAGTCTCAAACTAGAAAATGGCATTCAAGTAATTTTGGCAAAGAGCCCACACTTGCAGTAGAATAAGCTTAGCCTAGTGAGTCAAACAACTTGATTGCATCCATTATTTATACATTCACAAAGGCTCAGATTTATTCGCTTGGAATTCTAACTAAAAATCTGAAGCAACTATTTAGTATGTAGCATCCATTCATCATATATTGTTATCGTTTCTACAGGAACTGCCAAAATTAAATAAAAACTTTAAAATTACATGGTAATTTTGTTCTGCCGCAACAATCTTAATCCCCGATGGCGTTTACGTCAATATGTATACACTATACAGTATTTAATAATATATAATATATGTAATGTTACAAAGATTTCGGTCAGTGGAAATGCGAACAATTTGTGCAGAACAGTAGCACTTTGTGGATGCACATCAATCAATAACTCAGTTAACCTGCTAAGAATTACTTGGGTTTGTAGGTACATATACAGGTGACCAAAGAATCTGTCCCCACTGCATTGTTGGCTTAGCACCGGGCTTCTAGTTTCTCTCTGTCCTTCTGTTTATCCACTTTCTTCTGTAACCTCTGCAAGATCTTCCTTTGGGTTCAGTAATTCGCACTTTCGCCACACAACAAATATAACAGCAATAAAGTTCTATGGTGACTTTGTATTTTTATTAATCATTAGATATAATTTTATCACTTGGTCAATTTGTGTAAGGTTATTTCTTTTTCCCTTTGCTAGTGACCTCCAGCTCTCCGAGCTTCTTCCATAACTCATCTCGTTCTTTCTCGCGTTTCTTTTCTCTGAAACACAAAAGGATAAAATATGTAGTTTTGTGTTCATACTACCCCTACTGCCCCATTTATGTAAGCCACACAACTTACCTAGTTCTATAAAAATGGCAGAAGTTTTTAGCCAACAAGAAAAATATTGTGGGCTCACTCTGGGAAATTCTAAATCCTGTGTAGATTTGTTAACTGATACTAAGCAACTGACTACCCCATATAAAATCTCGAGCAAAATACGTCTTGGGGACTTTGGAGACCAAAAGAGTAAGGTTGGAACTTATGGTCATCCCCTACCCCTAGGGGTGCCCGTTATTGCCAGGTAACAGTTTAATGCATGTTTGTTATATTTCCCATATAAACACGAGTGGTTAGGGGATGACTGTGAAGACATAGTGGTCGTCTATAAGAAAAGCGATGCATATTACTTACTTTTGTCGCTCTGCTTTATAGGAGGCAGTGAGCTCGTCAAACAGTTTGCTGTTCATCTCCATGAACGTTTTGAGCACATTATACACAAGAGCGATGATAGTTTGGTTCCAATGCTCCTTGCTGATGCGATATAAAGCAGGGAACATGATTGGCATGATCACATTGTTGTTCTCTTCAATCAGGCTCATGATGTACTCATTGTTCCAGAAGTAGAGTGCGCGCTCTGCAACCTGCACGGTAGACAGTCAATATCAAGCCGATGCGGATACATTAAGCCAACACGTTGTTTGTGCTGGCTAGATGTACATTGAAATAACATACGTATTTGAGTTAACAGTAGGCTAGTGTGGATTTGAGTAGAACTGGACTAGTCTTTTCATTTTCGGACGAGCAAATTTACAAGAGCGCTCGCACTAAATATTTCAAAATTTGAGCCCTGGTAGTCGGCCTATTGCGCTATTATATTAACTACATAAATAGGTAGGCATACATTAAAATTTAAAAGTCAATAATCAGCTTTAGAAAATCCCACGGATATTTCTAGACAACTAGCAACATAGTCTGTAGACCGGTACGCTACCTGAAAGTGTGGACTGGAAACACATCTTGATATTTGTCGAAAAAGAGGTTCTTGTATTTTGGCAAATTGTGATGGCTCAATTACGTCTAATATTTCTTCAATTTCCCCCAGAAACATGACCTGTAACACAGAACAATAGGAGTTAATGACGGCACACAGAACATCACAACACGGTATATACAGTGGTGTGTATATATTCACAGTATATACTTGTGCCACAGCAGGCAAGTAACTAAGTAGGAAAATAATCGTCGACATCTATTTATTTGCAAGCCAAGCTTAAATCTTCCAAGTACTGTACAGTACACCCTAGTCCCTAATATGCTACAACTTGGGTTATTTTAGTGTACTCTTATTATCATTTTTATCAAGCCTTCAGACTTCAAGTCGATCGATGAAGTGAACTACCCATTCAATACAACAACTAAACTATTCAAATTAAATGGACATGAAAAAATACTTTTTTTAATTCTAAATTATGAATTTCAAGAATTATTACATGTGAGTAGCATTTAATACTGAACTTCTTGAAATTGTATATTTTTTTTTTGTGACAGAGCTAGATGGAGAGAGCTGGCTGGACGAAAGGAGAGGGAGGAGAACAATTGGTGATTAGGAGCTGAAGGAGATGAAGAAGATGATGCATCAAGACTGGCAGACTGGTGCTGATTCCTGAATGCCCTAGTATTTGGTGGCAACACCCCCTTACCTGACAATGTTGGAACAAGGTGTACAGATAAAAAAAAAAAAATTAATCCAGTATATTTATAGTTTCTAATTTGAGTAGATAAGAGGTAAAATTGACACACCAGCACAAATATCTCAACGGATCCCGTTCGACCATCTTTTTTACACGTATTCATGTTAGTCATGAAGTTATCTACATTTAGGATGATTATTTTTTTAAATATATTACTTTTTGAAGGTGCTACGGACGCAAAGTTATACGGTTGAAAGTGTTCAGCTACAATGAAGATAGGGAATTTCAACACATTTCAACACTCAATAAATACAAAAGTCAAAAACTAATACTCTGTTAGGTGCATATTTTTTTCTACAATATTCACAAGCTCAATCTCAACTTTCTGTACATACAATTTGAAGGATAAATATTACATGTGCAGTTATCATCGGTCGACTTTAAGACTTCAAAGTTCAAACAAGACATGATCTGCTTGGAAAGCACCTACATCAAATAGAAATCACCGATAGCAGTATGTGCAGTCTATATGGGAGGGAAGAACAGAACAGAGAGCATCTGATGAGATGTCCAAGTCTTAAAGACGAAGTAGATGCCATTCCACCTGGCATTATTAGGACAAAAAGAAGCCTGTCTCTAATGGAAAGTGGAAAACCACAAAATACACGATGGCCCAGTAAGCAAAAAATGCGGGCATGGGAAAAGAAGAAGAAAAAAGAAGATCATAATTTTATGATTTGAGTGTCATGTGTGTAAATGTGATTGTAAAATGTGAAAATGTGATTATTCCTCCCAAGGAGCACGCTTACCTCTTTCTGACTGCAAGTCTTAGGCCAGAACTTGAGCACGCTTACCTCTTTCTGACTGCAAGTCTTAGGCCAGAACTTGAGTAGACCCCTGACAACTGGCTCTGTGAGTGTAGCATCTTTCTCCAGGAACTGCACCACACAGTAGGCCAGCTGTGCATGGTACAGCGACAAGCACTTGACCTTGTGGAGAGGAAGCAGCACCTTCACTAGGAACTGCTTGTGTTCAGTTTTCAGCGGCAGGGCAAAGCCATTAATGATACTGGAAGCAAAGAACATCAACATCAGTCCATGTTTCAGACTAAGTCGGGTCTATCTAACTGCACGACAATACAGTATATTAATGCTGGGAGAAAATGAAGGCCAGGTACAACTGTACAAGTGCCTTCACACAAATGAGTCTTGCTTAAGGATCTACATAAACGAACATTACATTACATTACATTAGATGATGATGATTCAATGTATTGCTTAGAACAGTAAATAGACTTGGCAGAATTGTTTTGTGAAAGTGAACGGTTATTTAACTGGTCTAGTAATTCTTACCTTCCTAATATCTCCAGCAACTCCCCAACACCATTGAAATGTTCCGTTTCATACACAAACCTAAAACAGTAAGTAAAATGTTAAAGATGTCTAGAGCTTATAGAATCATCTAATATATAACATTTAACAAACTTGACTAACATCAATAGCAATGAAATAAATTAAATGCATTATATTATTGACTACCGGTACTTAATATTAGGAGGGGTTTATAGCAGTAGTTATGTATTACTATTGTTGTTGAACTTTAACCCCAACAGGAGTCAACAGTTTGCAATTGAACCACCCTAGGCAATGGTGATCTAATAAGTAGGGCAATTCACAATCATGTTATGTTGTTTAAAAGACCATACATTTATGCAATACTATGTAATGCATTTAAACGTGTGAACAATTGCCCAACTCAATGCCTAATACAGTACCCAGTTATTCTGATGCCGCTATAGATTTAGTAGAAGCAGCAGCCAAAATAAACGTTTTTAAGACATGACTTTCTTGTTCACTGCACAAACAACACAGAGATCTCGGTGTCCAAGCACCAGTTTGTAATACTTAATACTTTGTAGAGCTAACCCTTAGTCCTACCTGTGCAACCACAATTAACACTTACAAAGTAGAAAACATTAATACTACATATATTAGAATGTAGAAGTTCCCCATTCAGCACTAAATTGTGGTCTGCTAAATGTCAAACTATTCATAGTACCGAATACGTAATATATAGAGGCATGAAAATATCGCAATTTCGATATGCACGATATAAATTAAAAAGGTTACTTTTTTATATTTGATTTCGAAATCTTCAAGTTTCATGATGTTTTCAAGTAGCATTCTTCAAAATATAAAACAAAATGAAAATGTGTGGTTTTAAATATGAGACTTCCTTTCTAATGAAGCTAATTATTTTTAGTATCGGCCAAATATCAGTTCTGAGCCGCCACTACACAGCCAGAAATTTCATATTCATGTTCGAGAATTACGATTCTGGTGATAAGCGATAAATGCAATGTTGGAAATACCTAATTAATGCAACAAATTCAAATTATAAAAGCTATTTATTATGTTCATTTCATTTTGGATAGCGAGAAAAATGAATGGCTGAAAGGTCATCATTGCATAAGAGGAAAAAAAAAAAATGTTCATGCCTCTAAATAATATAGCTTACTTCAAATCCAGGCATGCTACCATCTGCAAGATAGGATTCCACCCACATCAAATACAGTACATATGTAGGACCTACTACTAAACTATACTGAACTAAATGACTTAATATCATGCTACTAATAAAATATGTTAGTCTCATAAAAATGGAACAGTTCCCACTTTTAGAAAGAAAAAGCTGAAGTCAGCTTGAGGTTAGTACACAAAGACAAATTCTTATAAATTTCCAAGCAGTAAACTGCAATAACCTGGCTAGAACCATAATACTATATATTGTGTAGCCTAATTGTTCAGTAAAGTGAATACAACTTTAGACAAAAGAAAGTAATTTTATGTCTTGCTTAATTCACACCAGCTATGAAATGTGCCACATTAGGAATAAATACTGGAATCGGCTGCATAGTATACTAGACTGCGTACTTTAAAATAAAGATTTCAAAGTATTTTTGGGAAATGTTACAATCAAGTTAGGTTGTTTCACACTTCACATAATACATAGCCAAACAAATGCCAATTTCAGTGAATACAGTAGTTTGGATTTCAATCATAATCCAGATGGCACTCAGCCAAAAATGTTGTCCATAGCTATTTCTAAAACACTGTAGCACTAGTATATTCAGTAATAGTTTATTTTACAGGGGTGTTATTGAATATACTAAAATACCTACAATTATAAGGGAAACCAAAAATGTAAATAGTTTTAAGAAAAAAATTACTGAATTTATACTTAGTAAAAGATTAACAAATTAAGATGTTGTATTTTGGGTAGCAAGTTAGCTAAATAAAGATTAAAAATTTGTACCGTACTGTATTGCATTATTAGTAAACTGACTGACCTAAGGAAGATGTTGTTGATTTGTTTCCGTATAAACGCCCGAAGGCCCAAAAATTTGCCATAGATGCGATGCAGAACTGTTTTAAGGAAATCACGTTCGCGAGGATCTTCACTGTCAAACAAGTCTAGTAACTGGAACACAACACAAAGCAATTATGTTAATGTTCAAGAAAAACTAAAATATAAAACCAGATCATGGCAATAATCTTTCGAAATCAATTTCTAACAAAAACTTTTCATTCATTAGCTGAATATCTAATTTGTTATAGTTTAATAATTAACGTCAAGGAGCAGTATAAAAATAAGAAAAATGCAATATTTATTTAGGTCCGAATTCACCAACTTCAGCTCCAATTAAGTCTCTATTTGGCAACCATGGTTTTAAGAGACATCTAATTCAAAGAGCAAGGCAGGCAGGCGCCGTGCTTGTTTCTAGCAAAACCAGCTAATCAGAGAATGAAAGTTGGTGAAACCGGCCCTTACAATACATAATGTAAACCTTGCATGGTGTAAGTTTGTCAAGCAATGATCACTTATTAAATGGCAATTGCTGCATTCCAGGTTCCTAGAATACAAATTAATAAAACATGCCCTCACCCTAAAAAAAGTCCCACTTAAAAAGACAAACAGAAATAATACCACCCATATAGCTTATGAATATAGGATTAACACAATATGGGAAGAACCCAACAGACGAACTTACCAACACACAAATTTAACCCAAACCTCCCAGTTACAAGAATGCTTTTAGTTTTTTACCACCAAACCAACTAGGCCTACTACTAATGGACATTGATTGACTAATACATCAATAAAATTATTTACTACCAAGAGAACATGCAGTATGTAATACTAGTACAAAATTGTTAATTGTTCATGAATTGTATAGGCTACTGCATAGTAGGGATGACATCGGGTAATAAAATTCGGAACTGGTTCCAGCTCTCATATTACCCGGGTACCCGGATCCTGAAAACGTATTTTTCGATGTGTAGGCTTGATTTGAAGGTCCTCGCTATAAGCCGCTTTCATAGCAACACAGCAACACGTTTTTTCCGGACCGGCAGGTCACGTGAACCAATCAGAAGCTTGCCGTGCCTACCGGTCCGGCACGGCCGTCTCACATAACCGAACTTCATCTTTTGACGTCCTCCGTGTCTGCCGTGTGTGACGTATACTCACACGTGACACTAGGCAGCCAATCCCGTCCTCGCTCATTCCTCCACGGCCTCAACCCGCGAAAAAGGAGCTCGTTGTTTGTGTTTGTAAATAGTTTGTTTGTTACACGTGCATAATGAATGCTGATACACTAATAACGTTAGTTTACGAAAGACCTCTTTTATATGTTAAACACAGAGATTATATAAGGAAAAGCTTATCAGAGAGAAGAGTTGGATGGAAATTGGATTTGCCTTTGGGTCTGACTGGTACAAAACATGCTAGACAAAACCCAGAATAAAAACCCGAAATTTCATTTTAAGTAAAAAAGATTTAATTCATGTGTATTACAAGTGCAAACACTTTAGATTATAAGAGCGAAAAAGAAACGGATATGTTGGGGATCGAACCCGAGATTTTTTGGTGACAGCCGCGGACGCAGTCGTTGAGCCACGACGGCGGCTGAAAATTTGCAATCTTAATTGAGAACTCATTTGGCAGTTTGTAGGCCTAGGGCTCCAGGCCTACTAAAAATAGAATTATTGCTTTTTAATGGTGTATTTTACTTCACTCATCCATAACTTAATTTAATTGATCACTTTTATCCTGAATATACCTAGGAAATACGATATTTAAGCCCTGACATTCTTCGAAGCGTCCGTTTTGATTCTCTGTTGTCACTTTCGTCCGTTCCGAGAAGAGATAGCGCTCGAGTAGCTTTGCCGTGTTGACGTGCACCTATGAAGAGCTATAATAATTACCGGACCACCGTGTCACGTTATACGGACGCACGGCACGTTAGCCGTGTTGCTATGAACTAGGCTATAGGCCTTGTGAAGTGCGCGGGGCGCAAAGACGAGGGACGAATGACATTCATGCCGCCTGCTCGAATAGCCCCTTGGAATACGCCTGCAGTAATCACGTCGAGTAAATAAAACATTTTGCAATACACAACTGAAGCACGTACATAAAACATGCTATTTCAAGTAAAATAATAAGTAATAGAACGAGTGTTAGCCAGAATGTTCACAATGAACAAACAGTAACGAATGCAAGTCGGTTCGCGTCTGTTCTGTTCCCCGCCGGGTCACGTGTTGTGGAAAGGTAGGCTCACGCTGTACCTGCTGGCTCCATCGAAATCAACCGCAGCAATACTGGCCCGTAAATATAGCCTAGAAACAGACTAAAAAATTACCCGGGCCCGAAAAACGGCTCCGGGTAAAACTTTGGAGCCGGGTACCCGGGCTACCCGATGTCATCCCTACTGCATAGTGTTTATCATTGTCTTGACTTTAAAAACGTGGTGCAAAAATTGCATTTATATTATTACTAATACAGTAATACTGTATCGTACAGAAAATAATATTAATAATACAATTTTGCATAAATTATCAATCAATATACAAGCTGGCAAGTAATTTACAGTAAAACAAAAACTAACTAGTCACAATTGCTTACCTGCAGGACAAATTTTTGGTCTATAACTTTCTTGCCAATGGTTGGTTGAAAATCTGATGACTCCAGAAATCTCAGGAAAAACTCGTAAACCAGCTGTGAAGGAGAAAAAACAAATTTTTTTACATTACGAGTTACATTTGATCACAAATTAGTCAAGAGACAGAAAATTTCCATGTGAAGACTGTGCGGGCACGGTCTTTCAGTTTTCTAAAATATGTACAACGTACCCAAGTTAAGCTTTGAAATTGAAACCAGGACTTCTGAAAGTTACAAAATTATTTTTTTCGTAATTTTGATTGTACGGTACCATAGATATTGCTAGATGTATGCCGCTTCATTAAAAACATAAACTTTGCCCAGAAATACACATTTGTGATAGCCAACTTTTATCATAGTTAATGTACATACTTTGTTCTAGCAGGTGAGTGAGGAATTTTCAGTTTGTTATCTTTAATGGTATGTGTGCTATGATTTTTCTCATCTACCTGTACAAAATAGCTCATTTGTACCGGTAGATGAGAAAAATCATAGCACACATACCATTAAAGATAACGAACTGAAAATTCCTCACCTGATAGAAGAAAGTATGTAGGCCTACATTAACTACAATAAAAGTTGGCTAGCACAATTGTGTATTTCTGGGCAAAGTTATGTGTTTAATGAAGCGGCGTACATCTAGCAATATCTACGGTACCGGTACAATCAAAATTACGAAAAAAATAATTTTGCAACTTTCAGAAGTCCTGGTTTCAATTTCAAAGCTTAACTTGGGTACGTTGTCGGTTGTGCATATTTTAGAAAACTGAAAAACCGTGCTCGCACCGCCTTAACAGAAAAAAATTTGCTGTCAAACTAGTTTGTTCCTATTATTTTAATTTTAAAAAACTTTCATACTGTAAATATGTGGGAGGAGGGTTTGCAATTGTTTGTGAAAATTGAGTTTTAAGTGTAGTTTACACAATTCTAATGGTATCCACTATCCACACCACAATATGGGTGGATTCATTTGTATTTAAAGAAATTATCAATGTAAGTTCCATAATTTTACGTAGAGAACATTTCTCATATTTCCAGGCCCAGCTGCAATGCCACACAAATACTAAATAACCAGTCTAGGCATGTCGCGCCTCGCGTCGACATATAGCCATATTTAACTAAAATAAATACGCTATTATAAATCGTGAATCTTTAATAGTTCAAAAACTAGCATTGCCTGGACCAAATACCGTAGCAATAATAATACGATCGACTCCCAGGAAATCATGGCGACAGCTCCGACACTAGCGCTGAGGCGGCGCGGAGTACCAACAACGTTCATCGCGGGAGCTAAGCATGCAATTTGTATGTCGAGTAAGCTCGATTTGACCCACGATTACGGGTAAAATAAGATGAAGACACATGTTATATTAATAATAGTAGCTTTGACTAAGCTGTAGTATTGTAAAACCACCAAACACGTATTTTAAATAGTATAACGGATAGTTTTAAGAACGAGTTAATTCACTCTAAACAAATACGAGTTTGGTGGGAATTTGAATTGTGCGGGTGTCAATTAGGTACCGGTAATTAGTTGACACTACTTTTGGTCACTTATCGTATCGTACACATGCCTTATGTGATCGTACCGTAGCCCGTAGGCCTGGCCTATATGATTATGAGTTGCTAACTTTCCCACTTGGATGTATAAATAAAAGGGTTAATTTAATTACAACTAGCAAACCCCTCATGCATTGCAATGCCACTGAAAGAAATAAAGTGTCTATGTCACAATATATTTTTCCGTCTGTTGGTACGCAAAGGGGGGGGGGGGGGGGGGGAGCGGTTGTACTCATTCAGAAACCTTCGTAGGCAGGCGCACAATAACTTACCAAAGTTTTATTGCAATCGGATGAATAATAATACAACACATGCATGTTGGTGACTCAGTGGGGGTGGGGGGTGAGGGGGGTTGGAGGGGGGTAGTAATCATTCAGAAACCTTAGCGGGCATGCATACACTAACTCACCAAAATTGTATCGCAGTCGGATGAATGGTTTAGGAAAGCATTATTGCATTTTGGTGTCTCAGTGGGGGTGAAGGGGGCTGGGAGGGGGTTGAAATAATTCAGAAACCTTAGCGGGCGTGCATACACTAACTCCCCAAAATTGTATCGCAATCGGCTGAATGGTTTAGAAAAGCATTATTGCATGTTGGTGTATCAGTGGGGGAAGGGGTTGGGGGGGGGGGTTATCATTAAGAAACCTTAGCGGGCGTGCATACACTAACTCACCAAAATTTTATCGAAATTCCACAACCAGTATAGGGCAGACAATAATAAGCCCATGGTAGGCCTAGATCTACAGGGAGAAAATTTTGCCCTGCCTTTCTTGATCTGATATTTTCCTTTGCTAGCAATATATTCATTGTTTTATTAAAACCATAATGTACGCCTATTACCAGATCATCTCCTCATTTGTGTACATGCAAATACACATTTGTTGTCGAAGTAGAACCTCTGCTCTGCTTCGTTTATTTCCATGCTCCTCATCCCCAACAGCTGATTCTACGCACGTTCTTCTAGTTTGTAGCCGCTGGCAGGCATATAATTTGGCCAACTAATATTTATTTGTTAGACAAGAGCACTGCCAATCTCTGCTATCCACAGAGACTCAAGAAAACTTATGATCATGCTGTGAATAGGTACCTAGTTGTATGGAACGTCGTACTTCTATAACAAAGTTACATACACTATTGTACGAGATTGTAGAACATGATATGCATTACTGAAACAAAAAGGATCATCATGAACGGTTTAAATAATTTTACAAATGGTAAGTTATGGTAAAATCAGTGTTAGTACGTAAGTATTTGATGAAACTTTATCTGAAAATGCTAGCTCTCTGGCAGCAGATTTGAATTCGCGGGCTTAGGGTTATTCCGCGCCGCCAGGAACGCTGCAAACTGTGTCGCCGCCACCTTCCATGTTAAATGGTACCAGTCGATCGTATTAAGGCGGATTCACAATTGAAATAAGAGTTGAAATAGTGAAATAGCAATAAGGTTTAAGCGAAATGGAACATGCAATAACAATGCTATGGTTCACAACTGTCACAGTGGATTGAAATAGTCATAAGAAATGATTCAATTCCATTTCTTATTTCAACTTCTTATGACGAACCAATCAGAGCTCGAGAAGAGAAGGCCTACTCCAGTTGAACCGGATATGGTCGTTGTTGTTGTTGTTAATGTCGTCGTCGTAGGCTTCTTGCAAGCTTGCTTTACAACAATGAAACAAATGAAATGAATCGATTGACAAACATCAAGCTGTCAAACAATAAAATATTCTGATTTTGAAAACAAATCTTCAAAACAAACAAGAGACATACAAAACTTTCACAACTTGGTTGCCCATCATTAATCGTTTAACTGGTGAGCAGTTACTATCGCCATACCTCGTTTTCTTCATAATGTTGCAATTTTATTATTTTGACAGCTCGTTGTTTGTCGGTGCTGGCGCTGCGAGTGGAAAAAAGTCGCAGTGCAAAGCCACATTTGGCCACGGCCTGCTATTGGTTTGGAGTAGGCCGTGACTATGGCGTCAGATTCGGTCGAAAAGTGCTCGATTGAAACGCTCTCCTATGTTGAAATAAGGTACTACGGGTCTGTTGGAACCAGTTCGTTGATATTTCACTATTTCACGGATTCTTATTTCAACCCTTATTTCAATTGTGGATCGGCCTTTAAGTCCGATTCACACAAAGTTATAAGGTATTGCAATAGCAATAAGAATAGGGTATAAGAAAGTGGTATAAGGTATAAGCTTAGGACGCCAAAGGCTTTCCTGAAAAGATACTACATTTTTGTGTAGACTTATTTGAACTTGCTCTGGCGGCAGTTTGAGTAACTACAGCTGGCTGTCAATCAGCTGACTTCCCGCAGCTGTTATTTACATTTTAAAATGGCATCGAATCTATTGACAATAATTAAAAACAATAGTTAAAAATAATAAGAAAAACAATAATTATTATTATTCATTATTGTTGTGTTGTTAAATCATTAATGACGCCGATGGGAGAAGATATTTTGCACGTAGTCACCGGATGCAAGGTCTATTTGATGTGAACCGGATGTATACGGTGAGTTTTTGTTTTGACTAATAATTTACAATGAAAGCATCTGTTACATTGATTCAAGTTGCTAGCATCCCATTGGCGTGTTATAAGTGACGTTTCAACGCATGATTGGTCCGTCATAACAAAGTTGAAATATCTGAACTCTCTTATACCAGTCTTATACCAATTGCTATTGCTATTGCAATGACACATTTGTGTGAACCCTTGTACGTAATCCCTATGGCCCAACTCGGCTTGTGACTATACCTATACCTTATAACATTCTTATAACTTTGTGTGAATCGGGCTTTAATAGCGAAGCTAGGCCTATTCCTATTAAGGTATTTGCCTGGACCATTCCAAAACAAAAGAGACTAACTATCACAACAATAAATAGTTGCTAGGCAACCATCTGCTCCATCCACCGCCACCTCAGCCTCCCTGTCTCCTTGCCAAGGTCAATCATATTTGAGGGGCCGAGGTCACTGTGAATGGATTAGATGCTTGTGGATATGACAAGGCATTAGCATGCATTTCTTTGCTTTTAGATAACGTCGGGGTTGGGGAGAATGCCTAGCATTTGCATTTGTACATGAATATGCTATGTGCAGCTCAATCTGGCTTTCACTATAATTTGTATTGTCTATCTTTTATTTATTATCAAGAGGGAATAAATTGGTGGAGAAACGGGAGGAGGATGATGAGGAGGAAACACAGAGTGTGGCAAGCTCAGTATCTACGAGTTGCATGCCCTAGATAACTGGGGAAAACCACTACTCAACCTGACACAGTTGGAACTGAGTTAAAGATTTTAGTATTATTATTTATTTTCACGATGTACTTTCATTATGCCATAATTTTTTTTTATTAATAAGTTCCATATCAGCTTGCAGTTGATGTTGGTTTGCTATCAAGTACAAATGGCAATGGCAAATATACACAATACCGGACTAGCCTACTATTAAAAATTACAGAAAAGTATTTTTTACTATAGAACTTTCTAGAGAATTTAACTTATTTATGAAATAGGCCTACTGTAATAATATTAGTAATAACTAGAAGCATTTGTTTTTCGCACGTCGCGATAACACGAAAGTCTATACTTTAAGTTAAATTGTTGAAATTTGAAGCTTTCTTGACATGATGGTTCAGCTCAAGCTGTTTTAAATAACGACAAAACGCGATTTTTCGCTAAAACAACAAACAACGCGAAAAGTGGCTTAAATAGCGATAAAAACCACGAAAAACGCGCAAATTAATCATAATTATGCCAAAAACTGATAATCTTCTTCTTCTTAAATGCCCACATTTGGCTATTATGCCATCATGCTGGATCTGGTCAACCAGTAGAGACAAGCTTCTTTCTCCACCCTCTTCATGCCGCTTGGCATTGCGTCACGTTCCCCTGCCAGTTTTGGACATACAAACAGGTGGCTCCTATCCTGCTCCCCATTTCCACACAGCTTGCAGGTACTCGTCTCAAACACCCCTATTCGGTGGAGATGCTTCCCTAGAAGATCGTGCTGCGTTTTTAGCCTGAACTGGGCCGTTGCAATTTGCCGTGGAAGATGGTTGGTGGGCCTTTTTGAACTCATGGTATATTCCTGCCATGGCTTGTTTCTACCTTTCTCTACCCAGTCCTGATCCGCCTGATCTTCTTAGTGGCTGCAGCATTTACATGTGCTTTCATAGACTCGAGGGTTAAAGGTTTTGGCAGTTGCGGCATTCTGGCTCCTCGTTTGGCCAGATAGTCGGCCTTATCGTTTCCGTATATGCTGCAGTGTGATGGTATCCATTGTAGAGTTATCAAAAACTGATAAGCTGATTAAATTTCCGATTTTCCACAATCAAACGTACAAAATACACGTCGACCAACCAAAAGTTGTTTAAATTAATATAATATTCGGTCTACCCACTGTGCGTACAATAAAACACAATTTTTCTTGAGTTCGCGTTAAGTGTAAATTGAATTTTTATTTGCATTCAGTACAATTGGCAAAATAATAATTTTTGTCTTTTTGTGTTTTCACTGCAATTTTACTTGTTAGTAATTGCTGGAAAATGAAAAAATAAATAAAAACATATAACACCACATTATGTTTTTTTAAACGAAATTTGTACAAAAATAAACCCATTTTAAAATGCCTCAAGAAATAACAAATAACCTTCTTTAAAATATGTTATTTAATCTCCCGGTCTAAAAGTCTTGGTTGCATAATTAATAATAACGACATAAACATTTAAAACAAGCTTTAAAGTTGTAACTTGTAACGTATGGCCAGGCCTAACGGAGCACTGGTAGCCCAGTATCCAGGGAATGATAAAGATACAAGGTGTAAATACCTGAAGATGTGGCCATGACGCTTCTAGTGTTGGATCATCTTCTTCAGGATCAAAATCGGGATTTTCACTGGGCGGCAATGTTCTGAAGAGGTTTGCCGAGATCTGTAGACCAACAAACACAAGCATGTTACACACAGTCAGCATAAGAACTACCCAGGTCTAAACACACTTTTGAATGTACAATTTCTCAATGGGTTGAGCAGCTATAATATTTATCAGTATCGGTATTGTCTACCAACTCAGAATAACTGATTTTCAAAGAGAGGCATGTATACTATTTATTACATGTGCTTCATTGTTAGCGGCTCCAGGCACCATTTACCTATACCAGTACATTAAAAAAATTTCCAAATTTTAAAATATTATGGAATTTAAACACACTTTCGACACATTGATAAATTGGAATTAATGGGCGTCTCAGGTCAAAGCTGAAGTAGGTTGCAGCACCTGTCCTGAAAGGTCCAACTTTGTAATTCATTCCGTTAAATATTGTCGTTAGTCAACTGTCTAACTGTCAAACGACAATATGTTTGTTTTGTATCTATAACAAAGGCATTTTCTGTCAAAAACTTTGTAAAACATTACTACAATGGACGATTTAAATTTAAAAGTATTAAATATAAACGACTTGAATGTTTGAATTGAGAAAACGAGATGCAAAGATCGAGGTGGACCTTTCAGTACTGCTAGCGCTGCGAGTGGCAGAAAGTCGCGCCTGACGAGACGCCCATTAAGTAGTCTATAGCCATAGGCATACAAAACTATTGAGTAGTTGACAGTATAGACACGGAGAGTGCTTGATATGCTGCTAACTGGGTATTGACATCCTATAACCAGGGGGAAACGTCAGCTTTGATGATACGGAAGAAGAGAATATGTCACAAACCCCAATCAGACTACATAAGTGTATTATTGTAATAGTTCAGAATCCAGATAGTCCACTCCTATCGAATATGCCCGACATTGCATATAATATTGGTACTGCACAAACTCTACTTAGGGACAGTATTGCAATAAAGACAGGTGCTCTGCATATATGCTACAGATGTTAACAAAACTAAGATGAGAAAGACTCAGGAATTGAAAATAAAACCTAAACTATCACAGTTGTTTCTTTCCTCTAATTAGGTGGATGGCTATGGCTATAGCACACAAATATATTAAATACCGTAGGTACTTAAAAAAAAAAAGATAAACATACTATTCAGGGCATCTAAAAGTAGCATGGTTACTATAATCATGTTACTATGCAGATCGAGAGAGAGTTACTAACCATCTTAATGATCTCGGGGTAGACTGGCTCGGTGAGCACGCCCCTGCCTGCAGTGATGTAGTCCACCAGCTCATTGAGTGTCGCTCGTTTAATCTCTTTTCCCTTCAGGTCGGCCACTGGATCCATGAAGTCAAACGCCACGCAGCATTGACGCAGTTTTCTGATGAACAGATCTTCCTGCTCGGCAGAAGGGACATCTGAAACGGCACAATGCACAATATACGCATCTGATTGCAACAGGATGTGTTGGATAAACACTTAAAACACAGATTCAAGATGTCAGAGAACACCTTTTAGTACAATCATTTACAGTAGGTAAGCCGCAAAAAAAAAAAATTTTAAGAAGAAGGCCTACTCACAAGTTCAAATGCCAATTTAGAACACGACCTGGTTTAAAATGTCTAATACTAATTTTAACAGTGATAAAAATGCATGTTTATAAATAATACAAGACTATTACAACTTAAAATTAGGATATATTTACACATTTTTTATTATATTTCCAAATTTTACACAGTAGGCGTATATTCTCGAATTTTGGACACCCCTAGGTACCAAATTGGTTGGAAACCTTTTGCCCTAATTATTGTTGAACAAAGCTATTTTTTATGAGCATATGAGCTGTCATGTCATGTCATGTTTTTATCACAAAGCTTCCGACTTGTTCTTCCAATCCGCACAGCTACAACCTAGGAGGATGTGTGCAGTAGAGAAGTGCTTTGTGTGACGCATTGATAAGCGAGCGCGTGATAGGCGCAAAACTGCATTCATGAGTAGCAGGAAGTTTACGAATACTTTTGAAATGGTGAAGACTTTAATGGGGGGGGGGGGGGGGGCAGGCAACTCCCAATTGCTGTAAATTAAAACTTTTTTACAAAATGGAAGCTAGTTACAACGAGTGTAAACTTTTGTCTTATGCTAATACCTTAGTTGTGGATATTAATACAAATAATTATTTAAATCTATCATAAACTGTTAATTAAAAAATAAAAACTAGCATTCGTTCAGCAATTCATTTTTGAAGGACGCATGATTGGTCACGGTTGTTCAATTCTAAATCGCCCGATCGTTTGACCTGTGCATGAACACACGTCCATCCACCTACACAGAAGTAGACCTACGGAGTAAGCGTAAGCGTAAGCGCCATTTGAGTTGAATGGAAAGATTCGCTTGCCAATGCGGGCGAGTTGAAACCATAATGCGTAGCTTTGGATTAAGTTTCCCGAGAATCCGGTTAGTGGACGCATGTGTAATGAGATCAAGTGGGTGGGTAGCGAGCGTCCTTGCCATGTTACGTCACAGAGTCAACTGAGTCAACGCGTTCCTTCCTTCCGACTCTCGGCGACGTCAGGGGTGGCCAACCCACGTAGTTAGTGGACGCATGTTTAATGAGATCAAGTGGTGGGTGTAGCGAGCGTCCTTGCCATGTTACGTCACAGAGTCAACTGAGTCAACGCATTCCTTCCTTCCGACTCTCGGCGACGTCAGGGGTGGCCAACCCACGTAGTTAGTGGACGCATGTTTAATGAGATCAAGTGGTGGGTGTAGCGAGCGTCCTTGCCATGTTACGTCACAGAGTCAACTGAGTCAACGCATTCCTTCCTTCCGACTCTCGGCGACGTCAGGGGTGGCCAACCCACGTAGTTAGTGGACGCATGTTTAATGAGATCAAGTGGTGGGTGTAGCGAGCGTCCTTGCCATGTTACGTCACAGAGTCAACTGAGTCAACGCATTCCTTCCTTCCGACTCTCGGCGACGTCAGGGGTGGCCAACCCACGTAGTTAGTGGACGCATGTTTAATGAGATCAAGTGGTGGGTGTAGCGAGCGTCCTTGCTATGCTACGTCACAGAGTCAACTGAGTCAACGCATTCCTTCCTTCCGACTCTCGGCGACGTCAGGGGTGGCCAACCCACGTAGTTAGTGGACGCATGTTTAATGAGATCAAGTGGTGGGTGTAGCGAGCGTCCTTGCCATGTTACGTCACAGAGTCAACTGAGTCAACGCGTTCCTTCCTTCCGACTCTCGGCGACGTCAGGGGTGGCCAACCCACGTAGTTAGTGGACGCATGTTTAATGAGATCAAGTGGTGGGTGTAGCGAGCGTCCTTGCTATGCTACGTCACAGAGTCAACTGAGTCAACGCATTCCTTCCTTCCGACTCTCGGCGACGTCAGGGGTGGCCAACCCACGTAGTTAGTGGACGCATGTTTAATGAGATCAAGTGGTGGGTGTAGCGAGCGTCCTTGCCATGTTACGTCACAGAGTCAACTGAGTCAACGCGTTCCTTCCTTCCGACTCTCGGCGACGTCAGGGGTGGCCAACCCACGTAGTTAGTGGACGCATGTTTAATGAGATCAAGTGGTGGGTGTGGCGAGCGTCCTTGCCATGTTAGGTCACAGAGTCAACTGAGTCAACGCATTCCTTCCTTCCGACTCTCGGCGACGTCAGGGGTGGCCAACCCACGTAGTTAGTGGACGCATGTTTAATGAGATCAAGTGGTGGGTGTGGCGAGCGTCCTTGCCATGTTAGGTCACAGAGTCAACTGAGTCAACGCATTCCTTCCTTCCGACTCTCGGCGACGTCAGGGGTGGCCAACCCACGTAGTTAGTGGACGCATGTTTAATGAGATCAAGTGGTGGGTGTAGCGGGCGTCCTTGCCATGTTACGTCACAGAGTCAACTGAGTCAACGCATTCCTTCCTTCCGACTCTCGGCGACGCGTCAGGGGTGGCCAACCCACGTAGTTAGTGGACGCATGTTTAATGAGATCAAGTGGTGGGTGTAGCGAGCGTCCTTGCCATGTTACGTCACAGAGTCAACTGAGTCAACGCATTCCTTCCTTCCGACTCTCGGCGACGTCAGGGGTGGCCAACCCACGTAGTTAGTGGACGCATGTTTAATGAGATCAAGTGGTGGGTGTAGCGAGCGTCCTTGCCATGTTACGTCACAGAGTCAACTGAGCCAACGCATTCCTTCCTTCCGACTCTCGGCGACGTCAGGGGTGGCCAACCCACGTAGTTAGTGGACGCATGTTTAATGAGATCAAGTGGTGGGTGTAGCGAGCGTCCTTGCCATGTTACGTCACAGAGTCAACTGAGTCAACGCATTCCTTCCTTCCGACTCTCGGCGACGTCAGGGGTGGCCAACCCACGTAGTTAGTGGACGCATGTTTAATGAGATCAAGTGGCGGGTGTAGCGAGCGTCCTTGCCATGTTACGTCACAGAGTCAACTGAGTCAACGCATTCCTTCCTTCCGACTCTCGGCGACGTCAGGGGTGGCCAACCCACGTAGTTAGTGGACGCATGTTTAATGAGATCAAGTGGTGGGTGTAGCGAGCGTCCTTGCTATGCTACGTCACAGAGTCAACTGAGTCAACGCATTCCTTCCTTCCGACTCTCGGCGACGTCAGGGGTGGCCAACCCACGTAGTTAGTGGACGCATGTTTAATGAGATCAAGTGGTGGGTGTAGCGAGCGTCCTTGCCATGTTACGTCACAGAGTCAACTGAGTCAACGCATTCCTTCCTTCCGACTCTCGGCGACGTCAGGGGTGGCCAACCCACGTAGTTAGTGGACGCATGTTTAATGAGATCAAGTGGTGGGTGTAGCGAGCGTCCTTGCCATGTTACGTCACAGAGTCAACTGAGTCAACGCATTCCTTCCTTCCGACTCTCGGCGACGCGTCAGGGGTGGCCAACCCACGTAGTTAGTGGACGCATGTTTAATGAGATCAAGTGGTGGGTGTAGCGAGCGTCCTTGCCATGTTACGTCACAGAGTCAACTGAGTCAACGCATTCCTTCCTTCCGACTCTCGGCGACGTGTCAGGGGTGGCCAACCCACGTAGTTAGTGGACGCATGTTTAATGAGATCAAGTGGTGGGTGTGGCGAGCGTCCTTGCCATGTTACGTCAGAGTCAACTGAGTCAACGCATTCCTTCCTTCCGACTCTCGGCGACGTCAGGGGTGGCCAACCCACGTAGTTAGTGGACGCATGTTTAATGAGATCAAGTGGTGGGTGTAGCGAGCGTCCTTGCCATGTTACGTCACAGAGTCAACTGAGTCAACGCATTCCTTCCTTCCGACTCTCGGCGACGTCAGGGGTGGCCAACCCACGTAGTTAGTGGACGCATGTGTAATGAGATCAAGTGGTGGGTGTAGCGAGCGTCCTTGCCATGTTACGTCACAGAGTCAACTGAGTCAACGCATTCCTTCCTTCCGACTCTCGGCGACGTCAGGGGTGGCCAACCCACGTAGTTAGTGGACGCATGTTTAATGAGATCAAGTGGTGGGTGTAGCGAGCGTCCTTGCCATGTTACGTCACAGAGTCAACTGAGTCAACGCATTCCTTCCTTCCGACTCTCGGCGACGCGTCAGGGGTGGCCAACCCACGTAGTTAGTGGACGCATGTTTAATGAGATCAAGTGGTGGGTGTAGCGAGCGTCCTTGCCATGTTACGTCACAGAGTCAACTGAGTCAACGCATTCCTTCCTTCCGACTCTCGGCGACGTCAGGGGTGGCCAACCCACGTAGTTAGTGGACGCATGTTTAATGAGATCAAGTGGTGGGTGTAGCAAGCGTCCTTGCCATGTTACGTCACAGAGTCAACTGAGTCAACGCGTTCCTTCCTTCCGACTCTCGGCGACGTCAGGGGTGGCCAACCCACGTAGTTAGTGGACGCATGTTTAATGAGATCAAGTGGTGGGTGTAGCGAGCGTCCTTGCCATGTTACGTCACAGAGTCAACTGAGTCAACGCATTCCTTCCTTCCGACTCTCGGCGACGTCAGGGGTGGCCAACCCACGTAGTTAGTGGACGCATGTTTAATGAGATCAAGTGGTGGGTGTAGCGAGCGTCCTTGCCATGTTACGTCACAGAGTCAACTGAGTCAACGCATTCCTTCCTTCCGACTCTCGGCGACGTCAGGGGTGGCCAACCCACGTAGTTAGTGGACACATGTTTAATGAGATCAAGTGGTGGGTGTAGCGAGCGTCCTTGCCATGTTACGTCACAGAGTCAACTGAGTCAACGCATTCCTTCCTTCCGACTCTCGGCGACGTCAGGGGTGGCCAACCCACGTAGTTAGTGGACGCATGTTTAATGAGATCAAGTGGTGGGTGTAGCGAGCGTCCTTGCCATGTTACGTCACAGAGTCAACTGAGTCAACGCGTTCCTTCCTTCCGACTCTCGGCGACGCGTCAGGGGTGGCCAACCCACGTAGTTAGTGGACACATGTTTAATGAGATCAAGTGGTGGGTGTAGCGAGCGTCCTTGCCATGTTACGTCACAGAGTCAACTGAGTCAACGCATTCCTTCCTTCCGACTCTCGGCGACGAGTCAGGGGTAGCCTAGTCCAACTTACGTCAGGTGTCAGGTAACCATACAATCATACAGTTTCAACTGTGCTACCTACACAAATGAGACGCATGTCTCTACGACAAGACGAGCGTTGAGGTTGAACACTTTCTGTTCTACCAACATACTTTGTATACCGTAGTGTTGGATGGCGGAGGGGGACGGGGGGAGGGGACAGGTTAGGATACATCTCATATGCCCTCCATCCAATCATGTAATACCGGAATACGTATCAATATTTACCTTATCAAGTTTATAACAATTCTTCGTAAGAATACCCGTTATAGGGTGCACAACTGATGTGCCCCTCCCCTCTTCAGGTGACCAACTGGGTAGTATGTTAGGGTGTTTGGATAGTTAGTTGGGAAGGAATGTCCAAGGGACACTCACTCCTTGTTACGACTGAGGAAAACCTCGGAAAAACAGGATTGCCGGTGGCCGAAACGAACCGGCGACCTCCCGAATTCGAGTCCCTCGTCTTATACCGCTATAAGCTATGGTAATACGCCGTCGGCTCTCGTACGAGTAGGCCTACGTCTCCTGCACAGCAGGTGGGTTTGGTTCAGTCGTCGTACAACAACTTCGGTAATGCTTTCGTCATCCATCAACGACGTGTTTACGGTCTGGCGCCAACCCGAGCAGGTATTTGAATTAGCCACGGCCGCTGGTTGGTTGCCGCTCACCCACCCGTGACGGAAGCATATTACCGAAGTTGTTGTACGATGACTACATCTACCGATGTTATACTGGCATTAGGCCTAAGCGGTGAGTTTGACGGAGTCGTAGCAAACGAGGTACATTATGTCCCCTGACAAACAGATATTGTGACAGAGTGGACGGACATAAGTATGACCATAACTAAGTATTAATTTCATTATAAGCATGTTATTTGGAACTTTCAAACAAACTGCAATCGCTCAACAGAATATAAACTAACCGAAGTGTAGACTAATTACATAGGTACTACGTCATAATAGTATAATACCATACTGAAAGTAAGCGGTATTTAATTTCTTTCATTTTACGCGATTAAGATCTCTAAGACGGGCGCCTGATTATAACGTAGATGATAATAATCACTTGGCGGCAAAGCTGTGTGTAATCACCACATTATGTCATTACAAGTAACGCGAGTGACAGCGGCATCGTGAGTCGAGAGCTCAATGTCTGCCGCTAACTCGAGGCGAGACATTGGACACCGTGCGTTACTGGCATTGCGTTGGCTAGTGAATAGTGATGCAGCATTATCTCCGTAAATACTAAATAAAATACTCTTCTCCCGTGACGATACCCCAGACCCAAGTATTACGCATCTGCGTAGCAGCCCGTTCTAGGTTCATAGAATGGTAATGTCGAAGCAACAACATGTTTAAACCTATCTGCTGGCTGTTGATATTATTATTAAAAAACAGAAATCAATAAATATTGACATTGATCTATTTACACGGGCAAATTAAGAAAGTATACAAGAGTCTGGGCCTATGCCCTATACCAAGCTTGTCCCCATGTCACTGGTACTTAGATGTGTGTGGTGGGGACGGAGGGGGGGGGGGGGGGGGGCACCAACGTGTGGATTCATACCCCGCGTACTTAGGAAATCATTACAACTTACAACCACTTGGCGGAATAGTTATAAAACCAACCGTACACACTATATTCGTTGCTTGGCTGATACAAACTCAGGTCGCTATGTTGTATGAATTGCTTTTTCAATAAATCTTGAAGCGTTCTCAAGACATCATTAAAATACCGTTAATATTGAGCTACATATTACCATGAAGGCGGTTACGCATTCGTTCCAATTCGATTTGAGAAGTTTTTGGTTCCAAAATACACGACTCATACAATACATGTTGTTTTATTAGAGTGAAAGAAAATTTGGAATTTGAACATATTGTCGAATACTTCCGATGTTTGGGCGGGAAATGCCGAGCACTTCCGATGTTTGTAAAGCGTGTTGGAAAGCGCGTGACGAGTGCGATGTATACAGGAAGCGACCTGTAACATGTAGCACGTGGTAGTGCAGGACTTATATGGTCACCCACCAGGCAGGACTACGCCCATATGATGAAGGTGCAACGATACACTGACAGATACATAGTGTAATCAGTACTTGTAGTGTACAGCAGACGTTGTGATCCAGTGTACGTACAATAGCGGTGCGGTGGTTACATGGCAGTTCAAAACACGGCCAACTTGTCTCGACTCAAAACCGTTTACCTACATGGAAGTTTGAAAACATGGTAATAAAGGGTTGCCCAGAAAATAATTATCCATTTGTTTTTTTTATTTTCGGTATAATATCATGTTTATATTGTAAGTTATGTTATGTCGGACTCGGCGAGTGCACATAAAGCAACCCCTCGTACGTGGGCAGGTGCGCGTTTTACTTCATATTGTTAAACTAAAATAATATTATTACAATCTGATGGCTACGACAGACAGACTCGATACACAAACACTTTATCAGTCAATTAGTTCTGCATAAACACATTTATTTACAGCAAACATTCGCAACAAATGGAAAATGTGAAAATTACAGAACCAAGTGAAACAAAAGTAATGGGTAGAACTAGAAATCTATTTTTACGCGAATACGTGTTCAATGAATAAAGTGATGTTCCCAGAATGCCGTGCGCTCGGTTCCTCGTGGCTGGACACTCACACACGTCTCCACATTGTTCATATCGATCTCTAAAGGCTTTTACGTCAACCACTGGTTGGCTGGACGGAGATTATTACAACAGTTCAATGCTTGTTTATCTAAATATTTATAGCCTACATACGGAGAGAGAAGAACGGATTTTCAGTGGGGGACATTTTTATACCAACTATTACGTGATTCGTTTAAGTCACCGTCTTCAATGTACACCAGTATCATATAGATAGATTCAAGTCAAGTTCGAACCAGCCCGAACCGAGAATCGAACCCTGGACCTGCTGCATTGTTGCAGCAGGAATGAACCCACACAAGCAAACTGTAACGTCTAGCTCTAAAGATTGGGGGTCTGTATGTCCTAACATGATATCTACTTACTGTACACGGAACATAATATTATATTGTATCGATTATGTCCACACATACATACAATGTACAGCTCGAAAGATAGTTGTACCACTTGTTGAATGTATGATTGTATAATATCTAATATGCGATTATAACACAGTTCAGAATGTAAATGTACACAACGCATGTGTATACGCTTGTTTATACGCGCTATCTTCAATGCACGATGCGTGCGTGGCCAATACGCAAATCATCAGGTATGCCATTAGCAGTGTGAACTACCAAACCAATAACATGATTGAATGCCAAGCAAGACACGGCTCTGTTAGGATCTCTGCTACTTGATTAGCGCGAGTCAAGAGATGAATGCTGACAGACCTGAGGCGTGATTGGTTAGCGATGCGAATCAACATGCTGTGACAACACTGTGGATCAACACGTGTGGTCACGTGGTTTAGTGTCGAGGGATGAGGCCAACAGGTGTATTACACTAGTTACGATATCACGATATCGGCGATATCGATACCGAGTTTACAACATACGATATCGATAATTACATCTGCGATATCGATATGATTTTTTTTTTTATCGTTGGGCAGCCCTAATTTAGAGAATGTATAGTACGCGTTTCCTTAAGGGGAAGGTACACTGAAAAATTACAACATTTCACTGATGGTCAATTTTTTTTTTTTTAATTAAATACTATATTTTATCAGTTATCTCTTATAGCAATTTAATTTTAAGTTCGCACTATTACTATATGCCAAATAAATTATTATGTTGTGTTTCTGCATGCTTGAACTGCGTGAATTCACGCATTCAACTTCTTCGTAACTTCTTAATTTTTTTGCTACATTTATCAATTTACAAATCCCTACTTCTTTTTTGTGTCTGGACCCAGACATCTGGTTTTTTGTATATGTGTTTAATACAGTGGGGGGCTCAAAACATGGATCTCAAATGTTGGATACCATGTATGGATTGGTTTAAAAAAAATAATACATATCAAATAAATATTAAAATCTAAAACTTTGAATATGTGTGAATGTAAAGGTATACAGAAAGAAAAATAAGACATTTATGAAGAAAGTCTCATCCAATTTGTGTTCTATGTGGTCTTATCTCTTATCTAAAAAAAAATTAGATGAAAAATGAGAAAGAAGTAGCAATTTCCCTAGCTGTCAACAATTTTGACGAATTTGTTTGCACTATTTTGAAAAATAAAAAAAAAAAAAATTTTCTCTCCAAAATTAATTTTTTGTGAAAATATATAATGTATCAAAATTGTAATACAAATGCTTATAATCTGTAGAAGATAAGATTTTCAGTGTACCTTCCCCTT
The DNA here is from genome assembly GCA_945910005.1 of Isoperla grammatica. Lineage (NCBI taxonomy): Eukaryota > Metazoa > Arthropoda > Insecta > Plecoptera > Perlodidae > Isoperla > Isoperla grammatica. Next base: position 114,527,165 of record OX246738.1, on the reverse strand, counting down.
AATCGTATAGCACTAAAATAATTATCATAGAAGAGAAGACCAATGAATCCACACGTAAGCGGATTACGGCTTCAATCTCAATCTGGATATACGTGACATGTTATTTAGTTAGCCTGCGTGTAATCGTGTTTACTTCATTGATAAGTGATTTACTGATTGATGGTTTTACCTAACAAAACAATATAACAAATATGCCAACGATCACACAGGCGAGCTAAAGCTAAATTCCATCAGTGGCTAATCTTGAACATCTGGCATGGCTAATAGTCAAGTACTACAGCTAATAGTCAAGTACTACGCTCAACTGCTAAGCTTGTGATTCAACAAGACTAACCGTGTCATTTGGGCTGCACAACAATCAAGTGTTTCACAGTGATGACTCGATTTCCGCACGTAGCCTACCCCTGGTGATCTACGCTGTATAACGACCAGGGGGGTCGTTATACAGCGTAGATCGAAAAAACTTGAAAATTGAGCAATCCTAATTAAAATATAGAATTTCGCGTTATCGCGACACACGAAAAACAAATACCTCTAGCGATGGGACTATAGGCCATACTTGGGGCGTATAAGCCAACCCTATAGGCACAGCAGACTTGCCATAAGTAACACGTCACCAATCGCAAATGGTTATTATCGGAATCAGAGGGTGTCATTCTGTCGCAAGTTAGCCAGCGCTCCTGAGTAAAGCCGTTACGAATGCCCTGAAGATGACGTAAGCAATTGAAGCTGCCCACGGCCTAAAACTTGAACGGCACCAATAAATTAATTAGACACACACACACACACACACACACACACACACACACACACACACACACACACACACACACACACACACACACACACACACACACACACACACACACACACTCTGGTGGACGTTTACGTTAAAGAACATAGCCTAACTGGGTTCAACTGTCAATTAAGATTTAAAGTTACCACTTCATAAACAATTTGCGCTTGTATTGTGTTGGAATAGATGAGTTATCTAAACTAAATCAATTTAGTATGCTCTGAATGAAGGGTCAGTGTGCCTCAAACATCGCAAAAGAGCAACATCACGTAATAGCAAATAATTATAACAACAATAACTAAATAAATCGTTGAATTTATATTTAGTGACAAAGTTACTTTTATAGTGTCACTCTCACTATCATGAAATTAAATCTTGTGTCGCTACGTCATAATGAAGTATACAGCTGTTTATGAATAATCAATAAATTAACTAGAAAACCTTCTTGATGAACAATGTATTTATAGTTGTCAATCTCTTGACTTTTCTAAAACTATGAGTGTTCCGCGTCAGGGTTGGAACACGTAGATTTATTAAAACTTATGCGAAAAACCGATGCGTTCCACATAATTGTTAACAATAAGAATTACGTGAACGTATAATCGTGTTTCGTATGTTTCAACTTGGTTAATCACACATTCTACGTAGCCCAGCCTGCAACGCAACATTGTTGTGGATACATCTGAAGTGTGTTTAGCATTAGTAAGGATTCCCGACAGTAGTAGATCTTTCAATCATAATATACAACACAGAGTACGTACGAAGGGGGGGGGGGGGGGGGGGAGTAATAACTCGATTCGAATGCGCAGACGCGGGAAGATACCACGGCCTTACACCCTTCACTATTTGTCTTTACATTATACTTGGCAAAGTAATAACACATTGTGTTAGTGAATAGACGGATCAGGAAGATTTGCTTACACTCAAGAACGTCGCGAGAAGCGTTTCCGAGAATAGAACAAAGCCTATATATGTTTGTTGACATGAAACTTTATTTTTTAAACCTGTGAATATTTCCATACATTTATGAACGTGTATTTATATTTAAGTCAGTTAGGCCTACTATTGACGCAGTGACACATTTTATTTCATACATTACACATCTTAAATCTCTCAACATCTAAAACATACAATTGCGTATATATCTACGAGTTACGACAACAACACATTGCAAGTTGGCAAAGTTAAAACTGTGCAGCCACGACTGAATTAAATAATAATAATAATAATAACAAAATATTATTTCGATCCTAGTACAGTCGAGACGAGTACAAGTATCCGTGTGCATCTATCATCTGTCTGCTTGAGCCCCACCCGCAGCAGAATAGAGGTCGGAGTGCGCACGGCACGGGTTGGTCAGCGCTAACACTTGTCACGCCTAACGCTCTCTTGTCATCACACACGCGGTCACGCTAAAACAACCGGAGCATAATACAGGTTGGAGTCAGCACGGCACGGGTTGGTCAGCGCTAACACTTGTCACGCCTAACGCTCTCTTGTCATCACACACGCAGTCACGCTAAAACAACCGGAGCATAATACAGGTAGGAGTGAGCACGGCACGGGTTGGTCAGCGCTAACACTTGTCACGCCTAACGCTCTCTTGTCATCACACACGCGGTCACGCTAAAACAACCGCATGCAGCAGAATACAGGTCGGAGTCAGCACGGCACGGGTTGGTCAGCGCTAACACTTGTCACGCCTAACGCTCGCGTGGTCATCACACACGCGGTCACGCTAAAACAACCGCATGCATAATACAGGTAGGAGTGAGCACGGCACGGGTTGGTCAGCGCTAACACTTGTCACGCCTAACGCTCTCTTGTCATCACACACGCGGTCACGCTAAAACAACCGCATGCAGCAGAATACAGGTCGGAGTCAGCACGGCACGGGTTGGTCAGCGCTAACACTTGTCACGCCTAACGCTCTCTTGTCATCACACACGCGGTCACGCTAAAACAACCGGAGCATAATACAGGTAGGAGTGAGCACGGCACGGGTTGGTCAGCGCTAACACTTGTCACGCCTAACGCTCGCGTGGTCATCACACACGCGGTCACGCTAAAACAACCGGAGCATAATACAGGTTGGAGTGAGCACGGCACGGGTTGGTCAGCGCTAACACTTGTCACGCCTAACGCTCTCTTGTCATCACACACGCGGTCACGCTAAAACAACCGCATGCAGCAGAATACAGGTAGGAGTGAGCACGGCACGGGTTGGTCAGCGCTAACACTTGTCACGCCTAACGCTCTCTTGTCATCACACACGCGGTCACGCTAAAACAACCGGAGCATAATACAGGTAGGAGTGAGCACGGCACGGGTTGGTCAGCGCTAACACTTGTCACGCCTAACGCTCTCTTGTCATCACACACGCGGTCACGCTAAAACAACCGCATGCAGCATAATACAGGTCGGAGTCAGCACGGCACGGGTTGGTCAGCGCTAACACTTGTCACGCCTAACGCTCTCTTGTCATCACACACGCGGTCACGCTAAAACAACCGCATGCAGCAGAATACAGGTAGGAGTGAGCACGGCACGGGTTGGTCAGCGCTAACACTTGTCACGCCTAACGCTCTCTTGTCATCACACACGCGGTCACGCTAAAACAACCGCATGCAGCATAATACAGGTCGGAGTCAGCACGGCACGGGTTGGTCAGCGCTAACACTTGTCACGCCTAACGCTCTCTTGTCATCACACACGCGGTCACGCTAAAACAACCGCAGCATAATACAGGTTGGAGTGAGCACGGCACGGGTTGGTCAGCGCTAACACTTGTCACGCCTAACGCTTTCTTGTCATCACACACGCGGTCACGCTAAAACAACCGGAGCATAATACAGGTTGGAGTGAGCACGGCACGGGTTGGTCAGCGCTAACACTTGTCACGCCTAACGCTCTCTTGTCATCACACACGCGGTCACGCTAAAACAACCGCATGCAGCAGAATACAGGTCGGAGTCAGCACGGCACGGGTTGGTCAGCGCTAACACTTGTCACGCCTAACGCTCTCTTGTCATCACACACGCGGTCACGCTAAAACAACCGGAGCATAATACAGGTAGGAGTGAGCACGGCACGGGTTGGTCAGCGCTAACACTTGTCACGCCTAACGCTTTCTTGTCATCACACACGCAGTCACGCTAAAACAACCGCATGCAGCAGAATACAGGTCGGAGTCAGCACGGCACGGGTTGGTCAGCGCTAACACTTGTCACGCCTAACGCTCTCTTGTCATCACACACGCGGTCACGCTAAAACAACCGGAGCATAATACAGGTTGGAGTGAGCACGGCACGGGTTGGTCAGCGCTAACACTTGTCACGCCTAACGCTCTCTTGTCATCACTCACGCGGTCACGCTAAAACAACCGGAGCATGATACAGGTAGGAGTGAGCACGGCACGGGTTGGTCAGCGCTAACACTTGTCACGCCTAACGCTTTCTTGTCATCACACACGCAGTCACGCTAAAACAACCGCATGCAGCAGAATACAGGTCGGAGTCAGCACGGCACGGGTTGGTCAGCGCTAACACTTGTCACGCCTAACGCTCTCTTGTCATCACACACGCGGTCACGCTAAAACAACCGGAGCATAATACAGGTTGGAGTGAGCACGGCACGGGTTGGTCAGCGCTAACACTTGTCACGCCTAACGCTCTCTTGTCATCACACACGCGGTCACGCTAAAACAACCGGAGCATAATACAGGTAGGAGTGAGCACGGCACGGGTTGGTCAGCGCTAACACTTGTCACGCCTAACGCTCTCTTGTCATCACACACGCGGTCACGCTAAAACAACCGCATGCAGCATAATACAGGTTGGAGTGAGCACGGCACGGGTTGGTCAGCGCTAACACTTGTCACGCCTAACGCTTTCTTGTCATCACACACGCGGTCACGCTAAAACAACCGGAGCATAATACAGGTAGGAGTGAGCACGGCACGGGTTGGTCAGCGCTAACACTTGTCACGCCTAACGCTCTCTTGTCATCACACACGCGGTCACGCTAAAACAACCGGAGCATAATACAGGTAGGAGTGAGCACGGCACGGGTTGGTCAGCGCTAACACTTGTCACGCCTAACGCTCGCGTGGTCATCACACACGCGGTCACGCTAAAACAACCGCATGCAGCAGAATACAGGTCGGAGTCAGCACGGCACGGGTTGGTCAGCGCTAACACTTGTCACGCCTAACGCTCTCTTGTCATCACACACGCGGTCACGCTAAAACAACCGGAGCATAATACAGGTTGGAGTGAGCACGGCACGGGTTGGTCAGCGCTAACACTTGTCACGCCTAACGCTCTCTTGTCATCACACACGCGGTCACGCTAAAACAACCGGAGCATAATACAGGTAGGAGTGAGCACGGCACGGGTTGGTCAGCGCTAACACTTGTCACGCCTAACGCTCTCTTGTCATCACACACGCGGTCACGCTAAAACAACCGCAGCATAATACAGGTTGGAGTGAGCACGGCACGGGTTGGTCAGCGCTAACACTTGTCACGCCTAACGCTTTCTTGTCATCACACACGCAGTCACGCTAAAACAACCGCATGCAGTTCGCCAACGTCATATCTCACGCGTACATACATTTACGCGTAAAGAGATTGACGATATGTCAACAATTAGATAAACCCACACAACTTGACTTGGCACGCATCAGGAATTTAAAAAAAGTAAAAACTAAAACATAGTAGAGTGTATTTATATCCCTAGCAAGCTCGGCGCGACCTGCCAAGTGAAGCAATTCAGTATTCCTAACGGGTAACGAAACTAATCCATCCGCAAAATTGACGAGATTTGGCGCAACGCTATCTCTGTAGGCAAACATGGAGGAGAAGCGCAAGAGAAGGTGTCAATCATGCTTCGGTCAGCTGTGCTACCCCCCCACCAATGAGATCACCCCGTCAGACACAACCCACGACCCTTACCTCGAGCTTATGCCTTACGTAAAGCCTCAAGACAAACAAATGTACAAGTCTGACGTCAAAATACTGTTGTTACTGTTTTGTGGGTTCGTTCGTTCGTTTCCGTGTCCGGAACACCGTTCTAGACTTGACTAATTTCCAAAAATCCGCCACTTTTATGGCTTTGTCATTTGCTAAGATTAGATCCTCTATTGTACAAGTCTGCTCTAGATTTGGGCAGACTAGCAGGTGCTGGGGATCCTGAATCTGTCCGCATTCACATGGTTCGTGATCCTCCAGAAATCCCCATTTCCTCATGTTTTCTTTGCATCTCGACACTCCTGTCCGCAATCTGTTGAGTGATTTCCAGGTGATGTATGGAAGTTTAAAACCAGCAGCGGGCTCCTCCGTCAGCGCCATCATTGGACTTGGTATTCGGTTGCTCCAGATCTCAACTCTACGGTTCCCCGGGCTTGTTTTTAAAGGTTCAGTTGTCTTCAGGAAACTCTTCCTGGATTTGAGTCTGGTGCGCTGCAACTCATGTCCAGACATAGGATGACGTATGTCCGTCAGCTGTTTCTTCCTCTCCAATTCTGCTGCTACTGCTGTTTTGTGGGTTGACATCCTTCTATTATCAAATATTATTTTTTAGCCAAATTTTAGAATTTCCATTTTCCACACATCCACATTTTGCTTTCGATTGCCGTCTGGCCTCTAGGAATGCAATTCAGTAATTCTACGTAAGTACGCCAGAAGTTGCTACCATGCCCATACCGCGCGATACTTTGCAGAAAACTGGGTATGATTAAGACCTAAGCCAAGTTTTGAAAATACGTATAAATTGTAGGGAAAATAGAAGAAGAGTAGGAACACACGCACAGAGTAGGAACACACGCACAGAGCACAGACCTAATAACAATGTACTCATATCAATGCTCTATTTATATTCCCAAAACCACATGCAGAGTTTTAGATTGACACAATCATTCCTCCCGAGAGAAGAAAACTTTCTTCTTGAGACCAAAAGCGTCCTGTGGACCTTATGAAGTAGTGTACGAGAGCTGAATGAAACTTGGAATGTAAGAAATATATCACGATATAGAATTAGGCTACTATTGTAATTAATTAACAGTATTATCCAAACACGTTAGGGGCTATATATTGTGATCAACAACAACATGACAAGAGACGTCAGGGTACTTGCCGTGCCTACAACACTGCAGGGGGAACGCCTATTGCATCGTTTTGGATGAGACCCACGGTTGGCTTACCTGTAACAAAGGAAATTACATCATGTTAATTGTTAGTCAATATGAAAAGAGTTCAACATACAAGACTACATTTTATAAAATACTTTATATAATCCAATTACAAACGAAATTATGTATTCTATGATTGCAGCACGACACAGGTCCCACTAATGCAAATTTAATATGGTCAATGAATACGAAATGTGCGACCAGATTATTCAAAGCTTTGACTCTCGTACGGGGAGGGAGCGATGAGTGTGGAGTGTGGACTGCACAACCGGTTCTCTCAGACCTACACTTGGTTCAATTATCAATGTACTTACCTAGCTATCTATATATTACGTTAGCTAACATCATAAGATTTGGAATGGAGCAACAATACGCTAACAATGGCGACCGTGCGTGGTGTGTCCGCTGAACTTGGCACACATCTAGTAATAACGCTCCATTGTGTAGCGATAGAAATACTGCACGACGATTGGGGACTACAACAATTGCAATGGGAAAGTTTCTTCGCGAAATGTAAAATTTATGATCGCGTTCTACAGCCTCTGCAATTAATAACTATAGACCTAATAATAACTAGACCTGTAGAGAGCTGGTTGAATGGTGGATTCCAAAACAGACGAACTGAGAAATCTGTCGATGTTCGTTGCAGCAGCGTGCATGTCAGATGAGGAGCCGCGTGGAGACTGTGCGCAATGCGATTACAGTAAATGTGATTGATGGACCAGAAAGTGGTTCACTAAAACGTTTGGATCGCCCAGATCAACAGCGTATGCGCCGCCCACGGCAAAAACTGAGACTAAAAGCCCCGTATATATCCATCAATTGAACAAGTGGAAATAATGCCCGGGAAAGACAAGAGAGTATGTATGCAATGTTTGAGGTGGTCATGGTTACATGGTAACACACGCGACTGGTTGTATCCTCGCCGGTAATCAATGGTAGAGGTGTTCCACAGCGACCTTGTGGATGCTGACGTCATACACAAGTAAGGCTTGGCCAACCCAATGTCAGTGTTTTGAAAAGCCACCCGCTGATTGGCTGCGACTCACTCATCAATGACGCCGATACTACTAAAGGCTACTAAACCTCCTTCTTTAACCACCGAATCTCGTTTACTTGCTGCTCCCAACAACCACAATTGTATTTTAAAATATAAACATTATATAAAAATAAGTTTTTTACAACAATGAAATGATAGACAACTTATATAGGCTAGCTAAAGCTACTTTTATTCAAGTATTATACAAGCCAGCCTATAGTGACATAGTCTAGTGCAGACAATGTTGTTACATCGTGACGTTGTTGCGTATAGGTCCACAGTCGACAGTCTACACAATCAAAGGTGACACCTTCTAACGCACGAATCTGGTCACATGCGTAAAATGTCTCACCAAATCAAAGTTTGGCTGCTGACAATATGTATTGTTATTCAGAAATGCTTATCGTAGTTGAACACATTTTCACCATAAATCCCCAGCTATATGAGACCGCCTGTTGAGTCAATGTTGCCTGTTGCGGATGTACCTACACGGTAGCAAGCCCAACTATATAAGAACACATGTAAATCTCATTAGGGATCCAGCCAGCTGTTATGGATAGTGATCATTAAATTAATAATTAAGTTTTAAAACATGTCAACATCCAAACATTACATGGTTATTGACTTTGTAACGAGGTAAATTGCGACTGTAAACGTTCATGTACGCCTCTGTCGTCGCCATTACGCCAGCTAGGACGAGACTAGTAGAACAATCCCTTGAAACACGCTGCAATAAATATGACACGCCCACCTCTTGGACTCTTGGAATAATCGTGCTTGCGCAGTTGAATCACATGCAGTGTGTATCACTGGTACGCAGCCACGAACTAACCGAGGTAACTTGGGGGTTGGGGTATAACCTGCCTCCCAACATGTCACTTAGTCCAGAACATTTTAAACGAAACATTTTAAGACATTGAGAGTGAATGAAGCCCCCTACAGATGTGACAATAAAGCTAACGAGCAGCGAACCTCCCCACCCATCTGCAGACACGAGGCCCATCCGAAGCAACATAGCCCCACAGCCCGAGTATTAGCCAATCAGCGATCGGTATTTCAAACAGTGCCTCGACGGTTGGCCACGGATCAATGTACGCGGTAAGGTTGCTTCGGAACAACTATATGTGAATGCTGTCTTCCACTGCCTCAAAGGGGGGGGGTTACTATGAAGTTGTATGAAAGCTGTTGAATTACTGGTACTCTCGCGTGCTCTCACCTAAACCATTCGATCAACAAGTCGGTGTGATGACGGTTACTATGATTGCACTGATCCGAGCAGTTCTTATCAGCTTAGAAACATAATTAACAATGTATCTGTGCAATCACAGTTTAGCATCTACAAACTACCGGCGAATGCTATATTGCACAGACGCTTTTGAATCTAATCTATAGTTCTAAGGTCGACATTGTAAGGAACATTAGTGTACCCGGGTCTACAGGTTACTTGTTTTGAGTGCATTATGTCTCATGTTCATTATTCAGCGAATAACTCATCTATTGTTTGTTTAGAAATACAATACATAAACGGGGGTGAACACTGCACAGAAGAACGCACAGCTGAATAGTTTTGAGACGGCTAGAAGAACACATAATATATACAAACATCTGTGCCTCATATGGGACTCGAATCCACGTCCCTTAACTTCACGTGTCTGGGGTGGTGGTGGAGGGACACAAGGGCTGTCCAGGTGAGTCAACTACTCCCACTCGGTCCGTCCAGATAAGTAATTCTCTCCCAAGTTCACAGGATCCGAAAATCGATCCCCTCTCAGTTGAGGCTCCGCTCGTGACGTCATGTGTAACGTAGTAGTCGTAGTAAGAGAACTGAATGTGCCACTCCCACCGCGACCACAAATTATACCTACTTATTTACGGATGGTGATTTTTTGTGTGTGGAGGGGGAGTGGGGTTTGATAATTGATGTGTTATTATTGGTTCTCAAATTTAATATTAGTTCCACTATTATAGAAATACTACGAGGTAATATCAGTTATATCCCTCACCATTAAAATCATCTTTAACAACAACCAAAAGTCCAAACAGCAATAACATGCTTTCTTATTGTCTCCAGTTTGTAAATTAGTCGATGCATAAAGCTAACTTCGGGTTATCTACCGGAGAATCGAATACCACTAATAAGGGTTGTATGATACGAACAGTAGCAAGGCTCGCTGTGCACCAGGATGTCTGTGTTTAGAAGAGAGAACGTTGAGCATCTCATTGGGTCTAGTATACGTAGCTCTGTATGTCAAGGTGTTTACGCGTACAGAGGGAGTGACTTGCATGTTACAACCCTTTCAAGTGGTTACCGAGCTGTAATTAAACCGCCATTACGAGGATGATACTATTATTATTCGCGGAATGTGGTCTGCATTAAATAACAGTAAACCACGTTGGCCGGCTAAACAAGCTCAAAGCACATTTACCGCCTCCAAAAACGGACAAGCTCACGAGGGAAAGAGGGGGTGGGGGTGAGGGTGTAAATAAACTATGTGTGACCAGTGCGTATTCGCGATCATTGTAGTCTTGTGGCCAGTACAGTTATAATACCAGGGCCTACCCGAACAGTAATCGTGTGAATAACTATAAATAAATCCAATTAAACAACCAAGAAATCAAATAAAAACTTCTTATTGCACCATAGTGAATGATTAACTATACTTGGCATTTACCATGTGATTATAATGTTGTATTGCGTACATGATGAATAGATACAAATAGTAGACTATATACAGACACAGTAGCATGCAGTACTCTGGGTTGCAAACATTGAAGTATCGTCAAGCTATCCAAAGACCTACGTTGAGTTCGTGAATATTCGAAAATACATAATATATTGAAAAATGAACTACAAAAAGTTTATAAACCATTCGAACAAAATCGAGCGAATACTATTAATTTAGGGGCACCCCTTAGCGGTCTCGAGTATCATTGAACCAAATATTTGGCCCAGCACACGCACTGAATATGAATCTGCCCAGTTTTATGGACCCGTATTTCGAAATAGAATCAAATGTTCGTACAGCCCGCAAACAAATGCAATGCTTGGCAAACAAATGTGAGAACCGTTGCTGGTGTGAGCGCGTACTATGTCTAGTGTAGGAAGGTGCAGTGTCCTTGACATGTAAGAGTATCAAGGACCAAGGTCAATCATGCAGTAGCGTCCTTGAGCTGCTACAAGGCCAATCAACGCGTACTATGTCTAGTGTAGGAAGGTGCAGTGTACTTGACATGTAAAGGTCCATTCACGAATCACGATTAAACTTAACCGCTAACTTACACCTTCAAGTAAGGTTTGGCTTATGGAAGATCCCACGATTGTTCATGACCAAAACTTAAACTTAGTTTTGGGCTACGGTTAAGTTTGGAACGATCAAACTTTAAAATTAAAATAAACTTAACAGTAAGAAAGAACCAATCAGCGCCAGCCGCAAGGCCTAGGCTAGCTAAATCGAAAATGGAGCCGAAACATGCTCAGAATTCATTCGACGAAACGTTATTAAATGAGTTTATGAAGACCTCGCGTCTACGTTTAAGTTAAAGTTTACTACTAAGTTTTTATCGTGAATGAGCCTTTAGAGTATCAAGGACCAAGGTCATTCATGCAGTAGCCTCCTTGAGCTGCTACAAGGTCAATCAGCGCGTACTATGTCTAGTGTAGGAAGGTGCAGTGTACTTGACATGTGAGAGTATCAAGGACCAAGGTCATTCATGCAGTAGCCTCCTTGAGCTGCTACAAGGTCAATCAGCAGCCCGGCAAGCACAACCCATAGAGGTTCCTCCACCAACCAGCCGACCCTATCCTAGCTAATTTGGAGACGCTTCATTGTGGAAGGGACGGTAAACAAAGCGTTTACATTACAGAAAACTAAAATAACAGCGTCTACAAATCGAACTTGAACGTTTCAGAATGGATTCAGAAATCAATCCCGACGGTCAATAGTCGACGGCGAGAAGGTGATGTAGACCAATGCAGTAAACGCGCACATTTTCACGACGCTGAAACGTATACAGACACCGTCCAAGGTTCCTCTCGGAATGGAATGTGCAAGACGCGCTGTTTGAGCCAACTTTCAGCAGGTTGATTCAGTAATATACCAGATCGCGGCAATAAGGAAGATGGGGATGCTATAATTAGCGACTTCATAGCGAGCCTAGCTCGACAGCGACAGTCTGACATCTGTACTGTACATGTCCGACACTGACAGTCCAGCAGGATTCTGCCAGAGTCCCCTCTTCTACAATACATATAGCTCAAGTCTAACACTCTGACATCTGTACTGTACATGTTCTGACACTGACAGCCCAGCAGGATTCTGCCAGAGTCCCCTCTTCTACAATACATATAGCTCAAGTCTAACACTCTGACATCTGTACTGTACATGTTCTGACACTGACAGCCCAGCAGGATTCTGCCAGAGTCCCCTCTTCTACAATACATATAGCTCAAGTCTAACACTCTGACATCTGTACTGTACATGTTCTGACACTGACAGCCCAGCAGGATTCTGCCAGAGTCCCCTCTTCTACAATACACATATATATATAGCAACCGAACTGTAATTGTAATTGACCGGCAAGGGTAGTCAGTGAAGGTCAATGAAATGCAAAGCACACTGCTAAAATGCATTATTCCATTAGATATCCACGACCAAAATTAATCTACTGTCATTAGTTGTGTTTGAGCAAGTTACAAAAATCGTTGACCGGTTCCCCAAACATCGCCCGTGTGTAATTTCTTAAATGCGGAGAATAATGCCACGGCTGAATCCACTTGTCAGTTAGACTATTATCAACTCAAATAATACTCGCGTATCACGACAGTTTGATGTGTTTCTTGGTTTGTGGTAAATAAAAACCAACAATACGAAGCAACTAAATACAGTGGAGTCGGCTACCACGAAAACACCGAGATTAATGAACCTGGTAACGCCAAAAATACAGTATTATTAAAAGCAAAAACAAGTAATTAATAGCACACTTGCCGACTGCTAGTTAACGTGTTTTCATTAGGTGTCGTATCACAGTTTTAATTGGCGTTTCCACAAGACTGGGCGCTCAGACAAGCCAAGACGGAGACTCGGCTGGGGTTACAACTTACACTCGGCTTAGAAACATCAGGAGCAACACATAACTTGATGACGACACTGACGTCATTCAATCGACCAACACCTATAAATAAATACACCAATTTGCTCACAAAATACCATCGCAATTTTCAACTCACTAGCAGCAACATGGGCTCGTTATAGAAGGAACTAACCTACATTACATTCTTTCAGATGGTCTCGGGTCGTCTCGATCGCTCGTTACATAGGCCACTCACTACGTTATATCATTTGTCATTATTCCATCCTGCTAATGGCTGCGCGCCAACATGACCGAGAAGATCTTGGCTGGACTGGAATGATTATGAGATAATGATACGGGAAAAGTATACATACGGATGATAAAAGATGGAGTATATGCAGAAGGAAGTGGTCGAACGGAACCGTTTTGACACTGATATATCATTCTGATATTCATAGGTATCATACTCAATGTTGGGTTGCGGTTGAGGATGACTTTTGAAGAATGACAGATGAATAACGACCGAGTTTCGAAACGTGCCCGTGTACGATTGAACGATTTGAATTTTAAGCTGAAAAACATTGTCAAACCAATGAAAATGAAATTACTATTAACCCTATATAATCCATTCCGACGCATAAATTAGGATTCGATTTCCCTGTTGGGATTTCGGAGCAAATGCAAAACTCGTTGGTGCGGGCTTATGGACGGATACAGACAGAGCACAAGAAACGTCCGCTGCCTTGTGGCCTTGTTGCACGGGCTTATGCCTGCCTGCCTTGTAGACCTGGCCTAGGTAAGACGCCGAGACGCCGACGTGCTGGCTTACAATGTCGACCACATTTCAACATGGAAACTGTGTTCAGAGCTCTCCAGTATCGACCAACACTGTACTCGACTCGTATGGAGAGCAACAAGACTCATGTATTTTTCATGACTCCTATATTTGCATTGTTTTATACAAAGACAGACTTCTTTTTGTGTCTACAGACTCAAATCCAGCGTTTCTCAACCGAAGGGTGCAAGGGTGGAGTGGAGAGTCCACACGGTATATAGTATGTGTAAACATTAACATTAAAGAAATTAGGTTCTTCTGTGAAATACAAAAAGTGTTTGTTTGTGCGAGTAATGTGTATTGATATATTTCTTTTTTTTCGTAGGGAGACCGGTTCTAGGGGGCACACCAGCTTTACCTGATGTGCCCCTCTTCAAGTGACTAACTAGGTTATTAGGGTGTTTGGATAGTCGGGAAGGAATGTCCGAGGGCTGAAAGCATGACTCAATCCCAGCATTCGCCTTTACGGCTGAGGAAAACCTCGAAAAAACCTTCAGTCAAGAATGCCGGTGGTCGGAATCGAACCGGCGACCTCCCGAATTAGAGTCTCGCGTCTTACCGCTGAGCCACCTCTATCGGTGTGTATTGATGGACATCTTCGGGTTGTTTTGTTTTGTATTGCATCTGTTGATCGTATTCGTACGCGATCCCTACAGCCCATGAATGAATGAACCAGGCAGGGTATAGCCTTAGGTCCAGGCCTTACTATAAAGAGAACGCTCTTTGTTACAGACTTAGAATAAGCCTACGCTAAAGTTAGAGCGCGTTTAGCAGGCCAATAATACACGCTGAGCTTATTTTAGTAGGAGCATCAATAGACAATACGATAACAAAACAATATTGAGTCCGAAGAGAAGCCACCAAGAAGGTAGCGTACCTGAGTAGTTTGTTCTAATTGGCACTGGCAAGACTATTGAAGCTAACTTGTGATGAACACGCATATACACATTTATTTATTAATTAATTCATTTATTTATTTATTGAAAGGAACGATTGACAATAACTTAAGAAGGAGAACGAAAGAAATACTCTTCCCCAGTGCATAAGAACATTATTCATCCAGGGTTGATTTGGATTGTTTACTTGTTTATTATTCGTTTGTTGTTAACTCTGTGTGACAGTAAAACACATATTATTGAATCATAGTTATCTTTCGGCATCATTAGTGACGTACATAACCACCACCTTATGCCCGATGCCTAGAGAAGGGAGGTAGGCAGTTCCTCAGGGCAAGACCGAACTCTTGGCGCCTACCCAGAGTCGAACCCACGCGACTAGCCAAGGCTACACTGTACACATGTACTACTCAAAAATACTTATAAACATTTTTACCTGCGACGTTGTTGTAAGGGGCAAGCCCCCCCCCCCGAAATATATTTTGTGGTTACGTCTTTGACTGACCTGCACTTCACCCACGAGCGCAGCGCCCGTAGGTATAATTTCAGTAACTACTCATATGTTTACAAGTCGTATAATGATCATGGTTCTGTTTTCAAGACTAGCATTTCATGAACACAACGTTTTGCACCACGTTACCTCCGATGACGTCAATAATATTTGGACGTTTTGTTTCAAGACTGGGTCCCCGGGCCGGCCTTATTTGTATCTGTATATGCCTATTATAGTCGAGCATTGGACCTAACATTAAGGTTAGGTAGTACCGAGCGCCAACTTGATTCAGTCTCGCGAGATAGCGCCACAGTTCCGCTCCTGTCAACATTCTACCACATCACATCATGATCGCCACGAGGTCTCGACTCTCGCTATGTTTCGCGTGAAACTTTCGGGTGCTCGTTAAACGTTTTACGCCAGACACTCGCCATCTCATCGCAGCTGGCAAAATCAAATAAAAAAAATAGTTTTGAAAGCTTTTTTTTTTCAATCAAATCAATTTTTTCATCACACACTAATGGTCACGAAGTCTTCAACCAAGAACATTTTTATGTAACGTGAATGGCAAATAACATAATTTTTAAAATTATTTGATTTGTGATTCACTTTTACATCTCATCGTATAAAAATCATAAAAACCTACGTTTTGCGGAATTACCGAGTCCTCAAGTTGGTGCAAACGTCCGCGCATGAACTCACCTGCCTTGAGTCAGGCGTTCGTTGCAAGCGAAGGCCTACGCGCGAAGGCCTACGCGCGAAGCCTAGCATTGACTCACCTGCGTTGAGTCAGGCTTACGTTGCAAGCGAAGGCGTTGCTTGTTGCGGCGAGAGGACTAAAATAGTATCTCGATGACGTCGGTGCCGAGTTGAGCCAACAAGCGGCGCGGGTCACTCGTCCGCCACATTACGATACGCAACTTCCGGTACGCGGGTTACGTCACAAAGCGATGCTACTTCCGTTCTCCAGTCCGCGTTCGTTTTGAACGGTGAAGGATAGCCTCACTATTAAAAACCGCGTTGAGACCGCTACACAATATCAATAAGTGATAAATGCGCGAATTATGGTTTCGTAAGAACTAAAAAGTAGATTTAAAAAATTACAAATGTTTTACTCATTACGGTTATTATTGATGATGTAAAATAATTGACAATTGATGACGTTAAAAATATTTTATACTAAAATCATGTTTTTTGGTTCTTACGGAACCACAATTCGCACATTTGTCCCTTTTTTATACCGTATAGGGTGCTCAAGACATTACTACAAAACGTTAATTTCGCGCGGTTTTTATAAAAACGAATGAACGAAAAAATAATTTACATACGTGAAAGCTATTTACTTTACGAGTTCCACTTCATATTCAGTCTTGTAATAATAGTGGGCAATTAAATCGTGTAACTATTGTTTACCTATGTTTTAGGAGTTGAGAAGAGGGGGCCCAAATACGCAATAAAAATGTAAACGAGGCGGTTACATAATGTACAGAGAGGGGTCCACTAAATGTGTTGGAAAGTGCGATAATGGGGCGACAGTTTACTAACTAAAGTTTGTAAACTTCTGCTCTAGATATTGTCAGACATGGGCGTGAGAGCGTCCGAACAGGGGATGTTCACTCAACGCTGTACTGTTGGGTATCGAACAGACAATCTCTTCAGTTCAATTGTGTAATTTACTAAAATTGTGTCGCATGATTACAATAAGTAACCATGTGATATAAATTAATGCTGGGAACTTATTCTTATTCATACTAGAACCAAATTATCATTAAAATATACTCTACTATAGGCCTACTATAAAATATACTCACTGAGATTTTCCGCACAACGCACAATAGCGATATTTGATTATATTTTACTTATATTGATTATGAGATATAGGCATTCTGATAGGCTGTTTGATGTTACTCAGTTCTGACGTAATACTATAATTTTCCCGCCATAACTATGAGTGGAATTTTCAGCTCACTTTTATGATTGAAAATATTCACGCTTACGAAGATATGGTTGCATTCAGAATGTGAACAATGTTTGATGCCATAAAAACAAAAACGGGAATCTACTTTCTAGAACCCCTAAATGGAAGATACATCTCAACAGAACCGTTCGTTTTGCTATGGATGGTAGCTCGTAACGTAGCTTAAAAATCTAAAATGTCGTCAAAAATTATCAGAAATTGTACACATTCAACGTCTTTGAACGTTCTGACTGTGTTTTCTAAAAGCGAAAATTAATTACAAAATTTGCTGTTATACATCACAAACATGATGTACACATGGAATGATAAAACTGTCTTAGACGACTAAGCAACGAGCACTGGTTGAATTCTGATGGAATGACGACCCCTTGAACATTCCGTCTACTCGGCAACAAGTATTGTACAGTCACTCTGTTCTCTGGGAGCAGATTCCAACCCCCGTGTCCGCTGTTACTTGTCGGACCTAACGCAACTGTGAGATGAGCACATTCATTCATTCACTGAAACTTGGGGTTTAATTAAACACAAGGTCGCTGCACCGTGATGGCTGCAATAACATGATAACGCTTAAACAACGGACAAAGGGAAGGGATGATGATTACCAACTGTGTGGAAGAAACTAACAAGTTTGCATTTTAACGGCGTGAATCTTCTTTCAGAAAACAAGTCATACAACACGTTGATAAAGTACAACATTGAAAATACCATCACACATATACATGAGTTTGATACTGATCCAAATGTTTCTGGGAAATTCAAAGCAATTCCCTGAAATGCCCAAACGGTTATGATGTGCACGGCACCGAGAACATAAACACCATGCTACTTTTGTAGTTGAACGAAACCAACAAACATCAATGCGCAGACAGGGAGGCGAGGGCAGCTGTACCGGGCGCAGTCAGGGAGGCGAGTGCGGCTGTACCGGGCGCCCATCAATCATGTGCCGAGATTCCGAAAACAGAACGATTGTTATAAAATGTCCGATAGAAAGATACTAAGTATCAATCCGAATGGTTCATAGATGTATACATACACTAATACATTATTCATGAAGCATCGTGAATGGCTTATCAGACGAACCATGAATGGCGAATCAATATTTCACAAGCCTCGGTCGGGACATATGTTCTTATTGGCAAGACCCAAGAGTAATCCTAACTCACCAAGACGGTTTACAAACGTTACAAATTACAACACTATTTTATTTCAGACCTAACGACCCGTAAACAAACACAATTCACATCACATGCAACACAAAACGACAAATAAATAATAATTAGATATTCAAGACTCGAGGTCTTCGCTCCATAATTTCACTAACGTGTCAGCGTCGACTACAGCACCATGCGACATTCACAGCTTACGGGGTTGGTTTCATCTGTGATTCCTGACAGTTACTTTGCAAACCAAATGAAAAACTGCTAGGATAGAAAAGGTAATTAATTCATTTCTTATAGTAAAGTAGGCTCGTTATGAACGTGCAATATAGAAATGTGTTTAACTAACAGCGTGTGGTGATTATTACAAGACGTTGTTGTGCGGTTGTCGAGATGATGGGCCGTATCTACTGAGCTAGGTACACCAACACACACAAGTGACACCATATCAGAACCGTGACAAAGGTACATGTTACTAAAACACCCTTGCTTGTCTTGCCATTGTATAACGTCATTTGGCACAGCCCCACATCAACCACTGAAGTAGTTGATTGGATCCCATTCATTTGTATTGTTTATTGCATAGTAGACCTCAAGGAAGCGCTCGATAGTCCGAGTAACGACCTATCGTTGCGAGTTATCGACGCTACTACAGAAATACGTATACATTGATTGCAAGGAAAGAGTAGACCTCAAGGAAGCGCTCGATAGTCCGAGTAACGACCTATCGTTGCGAGTTATCGACGCTACCACAGAAAGACGTATACATTGATTGCAAGGAAAGAGTAGACCTCAAGGAAGCGCTCGATAGTCCGAGTAACGACCTATCGTTGCGAGTTATCGACGCTACTACAGAAAGACGTATACATTGATTGCAAGGAAAGAGTAGACCTCAAGGAAGCGCTCGATAGTCCGAGTAGCGACCTATCGTTGCGAGTTATCGACGCTACTACAGAAAGACGAATACATTGATTGCAAGGAAAGAGTAGACCTCAAGGAAGCGCTCGATAGTCCGAGTAACGACCTATCGTTGCGAGTTATCGACGCTACTACAGAAAGACGTATACATTGATTGCAAGGAAAGAGTAGACCTCAAGGAAGCGCTCGATAGTCCGAGTAACGACCTATCGTTGCGAGTTATCGACGCTACTACAGAAAGACGTATACATTGATTGCAAGGAAAGAGTAGACCTCAAGGAAGCGCTCGATAGTCCGAGTAGCGACCTATCGTTGCGAGTTATCGACGCTACTACAGAAAGACGTATACATTGATTGCAAGGAAAGAGTAGACCTCAAGGAAGCGATCGATAGTCCGAGTAACGACCTATCGTTGCGAGTTATCGACGCTACTACAGAAAGACGTATACATTGATTGCAAGGAAAGAGTAGACCTCAAGGAAGCGCTCGATAGTCCGAGTAACGACCTATCGTTGCGAGTTATCGACGCTACTACAGAAAGACGTATACATTGATTGCAAGGAAAGAGTAGACCTCAAGGAAGCGCTCGATAGTCCGAGTAACGACCTATCGTTGCGAGTTATCGACGCTACTACAGAAAGACGTATACATTGATTGCAAGGAAAGAGTAGACCTCAAGGAAGCGCTCGATAGTCCGAGTAACGACCTATCGTTGCGAGTTATCGACGCTACCACAGAAAGACGTATACATTGATTGCAAGGAAAGAGTAGACCTCAAGGAAGCGATCGATAGTCCGAGTAGCGACCTATCGTTGCGAGTTATCGACGCTACTACAGAAAGACGTATACATTGATTGCAAGGAAAGAGTAGACCTCAAGGAAGCGCTCGATAGTCCGAGTAACGACCTATCGTTGCGAGTTATCGACGCTACTACAGAAAGACGTATACATTCATTGCAAGGAAAGAGTAGACCTCAAGGAAGCGCTCGATAGTCCGAGTAACGACCTATCGTTGCGAGTTATCGACGCTACTACAGAAAGACGTACACATTCATTGCAAGAAATTTAAAAAACGTTATTTCAATTAGGCCCCGAGCTAAATGACATTCGTAATTAAACACCCCCCCCCCCCCCCTCGCCCTCCGAAGAAATTGATGGTGACATTTCTCATTTTCAGAGTAATTTGTAATTCAATTACGTGTCTTGAATATTTTTATAACAACCCAGGCGGTATCCGATGTACTATGTTGGAGTCTATCCAATTTGTCGGTGTACGACGACTTACTAACTCGATGAAAACAGTGGAAACAGCCCCTAAACGCGTTCTGCCACCCTTGCGGTAGCAGGTAATTAGGTTCAGTATTACGAGGTTATGTCTCCTACTTCGATACGGATGGTCGCGGGTCCGAATCCCGCCAGTTGCACACACACTATAGCCAGACTATAGCATTGATAACATAGGGTAGGAAAGGAACTAAGAAGGAGACATGATATTTCCCTAAATATACGAAACATTCCTGCAAATTAATGATTGGGTAAGACAGCTTAGAAACACATATAATGCAGAGTTGAGGTAAGTATGTGATTTGTTTATGTTTGCTATGGAGTTGGTTCTTCTTATAGAAAATAGCATTTAATAAAACAATTCCATAGCAACAAATCCTGTAATTAGCTTGACAGTTGTCTGCGCATACCGCCCCTAATGAATGTTCGTCTTTTTAATTCAAATGTAACTGTCGAACTGCTCAAGAAACCCAGGAACAATACAATTACAATAAAACTGTGATCGATCGTGTACATTTTTAAAAACATCGACCACAACCACTATTTAAATCATTTACTCGTACGATCCACCACCCTTATAATACCATCCGATATCAATAGTTATCCCGTGGATACCACAATCAACATAACAAGTCTTGTTATCCTTACAGAATCGCGCACACGACGTCTGACGGGAGTCGAGGAGAGGATTAGGCCAAAGCTAAGATAAATCGGCAAATATGATTTATTCGTGGGTAAAGCTGCCCGACCTGGCCAATAGTTTAACCTATACTCGTGCCCTGATTGGAGGGCGCCATCAACGTGAGTTTTTCGGGTATTTGGAAACTTTGCGTCGAGCGGTTCATGTCACAGCCGATACTGCAGAAGTCTGCGTTGCCGCTGCTTGCCGTCCACGTGGTTCACTGCCAAACTAGGCTTATTTTAGTTCGGATTATAAACAATTGTGTTGATGACGACATTATGCAAGAGTTATTTACGGCTACGTGGCCTTGTATTGTGGACACCTGCAATACTACTATGCACTGCTATGAGACAATCTCACTCTGATGAGGGGCAAGGCACACATTCACATTCACTGTGAAATCTGCAAAACACAACCACCCAATACAAGTATTGATGTTCGTTTTAACGTTTTGCCAATCTCTTGAG
The DNA here is from genome assembly GCA_945910005.1 of Isoperla grammatica. NCBI lineage: Eukaryota > Metazoa > Arthropoda > Insecta > Plecoptera > Perlodidae > Isoperla > Isoperla grammatica. The sequence goes on along the minus strand of OX246738.1, from coordinate 114,505,361 downwards.
ACTAGGAAATGTCATTTTCCCGAAACGTTGAGGAAAACAGTAAACTTATTAGAATTCAGTAAACCTATTAGTGCAATGCATAATTGCGAATGCGTATAAAAAGAAAAACAGTCGGCTTGTTCAATCACCACTGTTTATAGAAACCGCAAACCAACAGCCACTCATTTCATTATAACATTTTCCCGATCTCTATCTGTATCTGTATCTGTATCGTGTTTATGTTGTTTCCAACGAGATGACTATATAGCTTTCAATCAATTCGGGAAACATATTTTCTGCACACTGTGGAATCACAGTCGTCTGCCAACTTTTTACACAACATAAAATAACAAAAACAAGTGAATGGCTTTCCAGAGGCAAAATACAACCGTCCGTGGAAACTACGAAGAGACCGGTACATAATGAAGGACTGGCTCACGTTATTGCGTTGGTGAATGCAAGCAGGTGTTAGTACGTTGGAGTCTTGACCATTCAAATGCAATGGGTCGGTTTTAAATAATCTAGGTGGAAAAAGAGGTAGCCTACATCTTTGATGTCTTTATGAAGCAATGTTCTGGAGGATCTTGTAAGTGATAACTTCCATGGTAATTAATTGGTCGGCGTTCATTCGTCAGGGTAGGGAAAAAGTAAAATCTCATTGCATAGAACTATATCGCAAACTTAGCAAGTGTTTCGTAATCTACTCCTAAGTAGCCACTGGGCTGGTGGCGACTGCAGCACGCTACAACACATTGGCACGCTCAACATAATATGTAACGACTGATTGGCTTTATGTTGTAATAGCCTGGGCGCAATCAGTCATAATCTTCGGCGTTCAACAAAAAGAACTCAAGACAAAAGAAACGTGGCATTCCGAGCACCGTAGATAGATCCTAGCGCGGGGATCTCCCGCCGCCAACGAGTGAGTCAGGCGAGATGGGCTCTCACCGGACATTGAGGCGTCCTCAGCGCCCAAACCCGTACACTCGAAACTGATGTACTCAAATTGACTGCTTTTCTTTTTCTAGCCACACGCTTTAAATATATCACGTATATGTAACGGTTGACGATCTCTTGGCTGTCGCTGTTTCAGTGTCGCTCCCCTATCGAACACCAATGGCGCTGTCGCTGTTTCAGTGTCGCTCCCCTATCGAACACCAATGGCGCTGTCGCTGTTTCAGTGTCGCTCCCCTATCGAACACCAATGGCGCTGTCGCTGTTTCAGTGTCGCTCCCCTATCGAACACCAATGGCGCTGTCGCTGTTTCAGTGTCGCTCCCCTATCGAACACCAATGGCGCTGTCGCTGTTTCAGTGTCGCTCCCCTATCGAACACCAATGGCGCTGTCGCTGTTTCAGTGTCGCTCCCCTATCGAACACCAATGGCGCTGTCGCTGTTGCAGTGTCGCTCCCCTATCGAACACCAATGGCGCTGTCGCTGTTCCAGTGTCGCTCCCCTATCGAACACCAATGGCGCTGTCGCTGTTCCAGTGTCGCTCTCCTATCGAACACCAATGGCGCTGTCGCTGTTGCAGTGTCGCTCCTCTATCGAACACCAATGGCGCTGTCGCCGTTGCAGTGTCGCTCCCCTATCCAACACCAATGGCGCTGTCGCTGTTTCAGTGTCGCTCCCCTATCGAACACCAATGGCGCTGTCGCTGTTCCAGTGTCGCTCTCCTATCGAACACCAATGGCGCTGTCGCTGTTGCAGTGTCGCTCCTCTATCGAACACCAATGGCGCTGTCGCCGTTGCAGTGTCGCTCCCCTATCCAACACCAATGGCGCTGTCGCTGTTGGGTCATTCCATATGAAGTCAACCAACCCATTTTTCTTGACTTTCTTTGATTTACATGAAATTTTGTACAGTCATTCACACAATGGCATGGAGCAACTGTGATTAATTTTGTATTTTTTGGACAGTTGGTTCAGGAGTTATGACGAGGTCAAAATTTGACCCGTCGGTGACCTTATCGCTCGTTACTTTGGTTTACAAGTAGTAACTCTGCTCCTATCAGAGCTACAAAGTTGGGGTTGGTCTCATTGTAAAGGTAATTAAATTTCCTATCAATATGATTGAGTTTCAAATATAGATGATTTTAAATAGCATCACAGAAAGGACCTACATCCAGGTTTGGTCAAAGGTCAATAGGTCAAAAACACCATCTTGGAATTTTTTTAAACTGGGTATTATTAATCTACATATATGCAGGTACAAGCACACAAAATTTGGAGATGGGTAAAAATTTCGTTTTTGAGATATTAATTAATTAACTTGAACTTTCTTCTAAATGAGGTAATCCACTGGTCTTTGGCGGCAAGTTAAAGAAATATAGCTTGTAATGGCTTCATACAATCCATCTTCTCCTACTAATCCAAACTGATTTTTTCCTAGTCTTACCAAGATGTTACTTCATGGTAAGCAATCTAGTAGCTGCTTTACTTTCCTCTTCCGTAATCTTGTATGTGCGACCAGAACTCCCTCCGAGCTGGACACTCGCTTTGGTCAGCACATGGTTTAAAGGAAGCACAAGTTCGTCGTCTTTTGGGGGGTATGTGAATGATGGAGACGGCCCATGTGGATAGAGAAATCGGACTTTAAGTTCTTCAGGCATAATCTTCTCTAAAACAAATGCGAGCCACCAGTGTCCATCGTATTGCACGGTGACATATTCCCCAATGTCCCCAATAGATACAACAGGTTCGGTATCATCTTCATCCACATCTGACTCAAAATCATCCTCGTCAGACTCGTCTTAAGACGAGGGATGTGCAGCTGATCCCAGATGAAGAAGACACAATCAACACAGAATTCTGTGTTGATTGTGTCTTCTTCATTTGGGATCAGCTGCACATCCCTACTCTCAGCAGACGAAGAGTATTGTTTCACTCGTAGTGTTGTTGTGGATGTCGGTTCATAGCAGTGTAAACTTCGCGTTCCGGCAATTGGCTGAACAACTTTAAACCTTTCACTAAGGAATTGGCGCGTCGCTTCCATCTCTTCCGTAGACACAAACCGAAATGTTCAGCTGCTCATATTAGCTTCGGCCCAATGAAACAGCTCCTTTGGTGTTGTGATTTGACTATTGTATGGTCTCTGCAAGCTCGCCCTGGCAGCCAATCTCTTTACAGAACCACCTACACCATCACATGGCCCTTTTCCATGTGAGGTGGCCCACGTAGCAGGCACCCCAAAGTCGGCTTCGTGCAAACATAAATTTAAAAAGTTCTTTTTGTTTTTGTATTGTGCAGCACAACCATCAGAAAAATATATAATTTTAGTGAGTTCTGGTACTTTTTCGCGTAGGAGTGGTATTAACTGCTTCTGAAATAAATAGACCGCAGCAGTGTCGTGTGTGAGACAGTCAGATATGAAAACAAAGCTTGTATGTTCCAGCTTGTCATCTCGTAAGTAGTAGCAAACAAACGGATGTAGTGTGGCCTGGCTATTATTCCAGTGATAGCCCTGGGCGGCATCCTGAAGAACGAAACTGTAGTTCTCGGCGAAGTCTCCGCTGACTATAACTTCACCACGCTGAAGTGATCCTTTCGCATTCTGGAGAAATGCAGCTTGTTGTGTGGCTATGAAGTGATGATTACGTAACACAAGAAGTTTATTGGCGAAGGTGTTAATGAAGTCTCTGGAAGGCCGGTGAGCTGTTTCTAAATTACAACGGTCTGTAGTTTGCCATTGTTTATACACAATTTCATCAATAAACCGATCAGCAAAAATAGCTTCCAATTCTACTTTGAGATGATCAACACCTGGGCAATCGGAACACGTCCCTAAGGAGCATTCAGGACGAGGTTGTTCACACATGATCATTTTCAGAGCATCATGGTACGTAACCAACTGAATTCCGTCTGTCGTCAATGAAGGCAATTTGGCTCCTTCGATCATCAATTTAACATTCTGATGGACCGTACATACACAAACTGCATGGGTAGCCGATGCACCAGGAAGAACGCAATTTTTAGGTCGCAATTCAGCGAACTTGGAGAAGCCAATCTTAATATCAGGATTCTTCTCCTTGAATAGAGCATATATTTCTTTTAAGTTTGACAAAACCAATCGCTTTTGCTCGTGTATTTTCTTGCCATTTTTTCTGACCGACACATAGTCCTTCTTTCCTGGCATACACCGACTGACGTCATCTATCTCGAGCTCAACAGCTCAGATGTAGACATTCAGTTAAACAAGATAGAACAAGTGTGTACAAAAATATTTTTAAAAAATAGAACCCATTATGATTTTCACTTTCAGTTGTCATAATAAATTGACCATAAAGTTAACATGATATATCTCAGAAACAAAATTTTTACCCATCTCCAAATTTTATAAGCTTGTACCTACATACATATAGATTAATAATATCAAGTTTAAAAAAAATCCAAGATGGTGTATTTGACCTATTGACCTTTGACCAAACCTAGATGTAGGTCCTTTCTGTGGTGCTATTTAAAATCACCTATATTTGAAACTCAATCATATTGATAGGAAATTTAATTACCTTTACAATGAGACCAACCCCAACTTTGTAGCTCTGATAGGAGCAGAGTTACTACTTGTAAACCAAAGTACCGAGCGATAAGGTCACCGACGGGTCAAGTTTTGACCCCGTCATAACTCCCGAACCAACTGTCCAAAAAATACAAAATTAAGCACGGTTGCTCCATGTCATGGTGTGAATGACTGTACAAAATTTAATCAAAATCAAAGAAAGTCAGGAAAAAATTTATTTTTATTTTGGTTGATTTCATGTGGAATGACCCTGTTTCAGTGTAGCTCCCCTATCGAACACCAATGGCGCTGTCGCTGTTTCACTGTCGCTCCCCTATCGAACACCAATGGCGCTGTCGCTGTTTCACTGTCGCTCCCCTATCGAACACCAATGGCGCCGTCGCTGTTTCAGTGTCGCTCCCCTATCGAACACCAATGGCGCTGTCGCCGTTGCAGTGTCGCTCCCCCATCCAACACCAATGGCGCTGTCGCTGTTTCAGTGTAGCTCCCCTATCGAACACCAATGGCGCTGTCGCTGTTTCACTGTCGCTCCCCTATCGAACACCAATGGCGCTGTCGCTGTTTCACTGTCGCTCCCCTATCGAACACCAATGGCGCCGTCGCTGTTTCAGTGTCGCTCCCCTATCGAACACCAATGGCGCTGTCGCTGTTTCAGTGTCGCTCCCCTATCGAACACCAATGGCGCCGTCGCTGTTTCAGTGTCGCTCCCCTATCGAACACCAGGTACCGTAAGGCGGCAGATACCCGCCCGGTACGCGCGCCACACGAAGCACGGCTACTGTGTTCGATCTCCTTGATTTAATGCGCTCAACACAGACCGACCTCAACTCAATTATGAACATTCTATTGAGTTTGCTGCATTACATTACATTACCCGCGCGAGTCGTCGTGGTACGCCCCCCCCCCCCCGCACCGATAAACCGATACCGCCTCGTGCACCTATTACGTTAAACACGTGGATTCTTCTGATGGGTTCGCCTAGCGGCCGTGCGAGTAGCAGAGAAAACCAATAACTTCTTTATATAATCTACGATGGGCCCAGTGTTATGGGGTACCACGTATGTGACTTCGATCTGTGACTGTGCAACCTTGCATGAGCTCATGCAAAATTACGTGACTTGTAAACTGATAAGTACAATGTTACTTACTATGCTGCATTAAGTATACCGGTACAAGAAAATGCTGTAATATAATTCCCTACTGATGTGATAACAAAAGTAACTGTTACAATCACAAGATATCCAAAACAAGAATGGATGCCACTTCTTTATTTGTGTGTGTGCAGTAACCAAAGTCTGTAATGCTATGAAATATAGCACCAAATAAAGTGATAGCGAAAACCCCAAGTGGCCTAATCTTTGTTAAAAGAGCGAAGCAAGCGTTTCTTTTCTACTTTTATGGCACTAGTTTTGTTTTTGTCTCGAGATGCGATCGAATGGAGATTCCGATTTCCGACCGAGTGGAAGTTTGGAACATCCACAATAGTTCGATGTGTATTGAACTCCATTAGTTATGTATGTGGCAACATCGTTCCAAGACCTACTCGGAATATGTTGTACAAGACAAACTGCTGCGACACGTGAGAGAGCCGTATCATATTAAATTTCGTTCCCGCAATGACAACGCAAGACTTCCAGTTTTCGCCATAAATCTGCTTTTAATGCATTTTACAACGACGGAAGATCGCAGTGTATGTGATGTCCTTTAACTTTGAGTGAGAAAAGTAAAAGGTTTACAAAATAAAATATAAGAGTTAATAACATATTATAAATTATGATTTAAATACGGGCTTGCAGACACCATTATTGTCTAATTCAACCAGTAGGCCTGTACTAAACAATTTGCACATGTATAAGTTATAAAATAAACCGATTTGGTGCTTGTTAAAAAAAAAAAAAAAAAAAAAATGAATGGGTATAGTAACGTTCTGCCCCACGCAAAGATTAATCAATTGAGTGTTAAATGATATTTTGCCCAGGGGGTGACTCTGCCCGTCGTAAGAGGCCATTTCCTCCGACGTCCTATGACCTCACGGTTCAATGCGAGCACTACGGTTGGGCGACGTATATAGGAAACCACCAGACACGGAATTTGCCAACGCAATAAAAGAAAATGCGTTCTAAAGAAACTTACAGCCGACTAAAGAGTTTCCCCTTACCAGACGTGCGTCATCAAATTCTAGACTGAAAACATTATTCCTGTATAAAGTGAAATATTCCCGCTACGTTGAAAACGGGAGTCAGGTTCACCCTTGCTCGTGAGGTGTAATAGATAACCAATATTTCCAGGAACTTCCGCTACGTTGCGAAGCTTCTATTTCCCACACAAGAGGTGAGCGAGCGGGTGACCTTTGCACAATATTATTTTGTAATGTGTTCTAATTGATCCCGCTTTCCCGTTTATACGGGTTCGCACCATCCAAGCCATCCAAGGCGTAAGTTAGCACCAGCACGGGTGAACGGAGCAGCCCCACAACATGGAGCAGTAACCGTGTCAAGATCTGCATCAGATAGGTGGAGGGGGAGGGGGACACACATCTCAAGAAGATAATAAAAGAGGTGGATATAATCCAGCAGCGCTGACCTTCTGCACTAAACCATTGACCCACGTACCATGCAAGTGGCGGGGGTGGCGCATGCGCAGTAGGGGCGGCGCCAGGGGCCCATCCCCGAGCCTGCAATCGATACAAGGCTTTCATATTGTCCACAACAGAGACCTCCAATACCCTACCCACGTCGCATGTGCCACTTCCTTTAGGCCTCTACCACATATACCACGCGTGTACATGTGGACAGAATGCCTTACTATGACTGCATGCGTACAAAGATGAACGTGGCCACGTTGTTTTCAAGAGGGGTGGACACTCGGTACAAAAAACGCGCGAAATTTGCGTTATTTTGTTTGTAATATTTTAAGAACGTCAGATATCAATGGAAAAGTGAAAACTGTACGCAAATTGGCTTCGTAAGAGCTAAATACAGTATAACAAACATTGATTAGTTTGAAGTAATTATAGTTAAATCAAAAGTTTCACTTTTCATCATTTAACAGTTTTCACTTTTCCAATATTGTGTGGCGTCCTAGAAATATGACTAAAAGCGCTAGTTTCACACACACTGGTTGACGCTGTTTATACCACGACTAGGCACATCCCTCCTACTTCAGCGTAGCTGCTGTCATGCTGTGGAGACACTTTTATTTGCATTGCTTATTTTTAACGTAAGTTCGTAAAAATTTAAAAAATGAATGAACGAAATGTCTTGAATATAGTTGTAACTACATCATGAGTCACGAATAATGACTGATGAGCGTATGCCCAATGCCCATCTCCCCGTTAGTGTGAAATGTTGCACCTGTAGAGCATAGGAGAACCAAGACTCCCACGGGAACGCTCACGTGACAGGTCAATAAATAAGCAATAACGTAAGACACATCCACGCAGACCTCGTCACCTTTGGGCCGACCCACGCCTACACTTAGGGGGGGGAAACAAAACAATGGCGTCAATTCAAAATCGTCTACACAACGATGTTGGGAGTATGAAAAATAAAGTAGAAAAAAATAAATTAAAAGCGAGGCCGAGTGATTATTTACTTAGTTGTTCAAACAGAACAGAACAGAACCAGCAAGAATATTGGGCAAGAAGCAAATGGTGCGCCTGTGCCGCAGGCTTACTCAAACAAAAAAGTAGTAGCAAACAGAAAAAATACTATTTCCATCACACATTTAATTCAAAGAGGGCACTAGCTGTATCACCAAATACCGGTACCAATATTGCAATATACATGGCATGCTTCGAAATGCATACTTTTTCGAATTCGTACAATATATATAATGCGTACCTACTTGCTAATGCAAACTAAAAGTACAAAAATATGTTACGTCCTTTCAAGCTCAAAATGAAAAGCAACTCCGATTTGGCCTTGACTTTCTGGAACGGCGTTTACCCAGTCCAGTATACTATCAAGAGTGGTTGTGGTTACTCAACGCCCGGATTGTCATATCGGCATGGACGAGCACTCCAGGCGGTGGACAAGGCGCCCAGCCAGTAAGTGGGAGACCCGGGTTCGAGTCCCAGACAGGTTTTGCATTCAAATGTTCCACCAACGTTATCATACATGCAGGGATACTGTAAATTAATTATAAAACGCTTTCTCACGACAAGGTAATTTATAATTTAAAGATTTTGGAGCGGAAATTCCTTTAAAAAATGGTCCTGTAGAAAATCACCACGTCCACTTCTCATCGTTTTTTTTTGTTACGTAGAATGCGGCGATAAAGCGACGATTGTCCCCTAAAGAATGTTTTATTCATCTCGGTTTTATAGAACGGAATCGCCTCGCCCGGCGGTGGGGGGGGGGGGTCATCTCATCATCACACGATATCGAGGCTGAAATCGAATTATTTGCTCAGATATAATCAATCCACTGTGGCCATGCAAGACAGCCTATTTAGGTCGCACAACTCGTGGCACACCCTACCCACCCCATGCAACCAATTAACGCGCCATCGATTGGATTCAGAATCAGAAGGTCGTCGAGACTTGTCACACATGTACCAAACGATGCTCTCATTCGGTTTAGGGGGCAAGTACAAGTATTGGACACCATCCTGTGTGTAAGGGATGCAACAGACTTTCAATCGATACCACAATAAACTCAATCACGTAGAGACTCAGAGACTGGGAGAGAGAGAGAGTGACTATAACACTGTTAATTACATCATTAACAAGTTTGTTTGTGACGACTATACTACAATTGTAATTAGTTGCATTAAAACAAGTAAATACAGCCACTGAATGGTTGTTCGTAGGAATGCAGCAACTCAATGAATCATGAGGCTACCACGATAATACAATCACGTAAGACTACGCATCATTTAGCACATTCTACAATATCCAGATATAAATCAGACGAAATACTGTCATGATTTTGGGATGTATTCTTTGATAATTGTAAGAATAGTTGAATTATACAGAAATCAGCCGCCATTGGGCACAGCCAATGGAGAGAAATTTGAATAGTGAGAGTGGATACTTGAAAACATACTTGTGGGGAATGTCCCCGGAAGGTCCCGGCTTCGTGTGCCAAAACACCTTGCCCCTCCCCCCCACGATATTTTCTATCCCATTGTACTTCAAATTCTATTTGAAAAATCAACAAGCACCTCAAACACGATCCAATAAACGAGTGTAGAGGCTTTCCCTCTAACTCACGATCCGTTCACTAGAAAGAAGTACATTTACGTCAGGTACGTGGCCAGAAATAACCTCACAGATGCTTTCGTCATAGGCGAGTGACTCTTGGCCAATCAGCGATCGGTATTGGAAATTGGAGCTCGCTGGTTGGCCATGCGAACCACACGTCTATGACGATAGCATAATAATATGCAAGGTTGTTTCGAGGGGAACCCACCTGTATTCCAGACACCCTGCCTCCTGTCTGGCAATCAGGTAGTCAGGATAAGGAAAGGTTCTTACCCCCGTTGAGGCGTTGACCAAAGTAGGTACAAGTAAGGCACGGTACACTGAGCCCAAGACCCAACACTGACAGCTGGGTTTCATGAAAACATAACAAACGTATTTTTTCATTTGCTGCATGCAACACATCCATACACACACAGTACAATGAATGGAGCACAGCGCTGATTATTTCCTACTACGAAACTCGAAGCAAAGCAAATGCGTGTGCGTGTACGTGCGTAAGAGCAGATCCGAGTGTCACGGCAAATATCATTGGAGATCAGAAGATCAAACAACGATATAGATGACACGGATAAACACGTTCCGTGTAGAAGAAGACCCATCATAAAAGTAAGCTTTATCACCAGTTGCTTTGAGAACGTGACGTCAGCAAGCTGAATAAATACTCGTGCTGTATTAGTACGTGCCAATAACATAGGTACCAAAACTGTTTACCAACATGAAGACAAATATTATAGAAGTTTCCTTGCGATCTAAAATGTATTGATTTACTTTGTCTACGGATAATACGCACTATCGACGTTAGTGTTTTTTGGATTGAACTGCGAATACAAGTGCAGATAAAATCCGATTCGCGTATCACTCACTATCATCGTCATTCGTCATCATTATTTCTTATTTAATTGTCAACCGACAGAGAATACTACAGTCGGCCTCTGTCCCAGAATGTCCTATGAGAGGTCGGGAATATGCTTAGCTCGATGATATGAACATAGTATACACCTGCTTACATTTTACAACAACTTTTTGTCTTTGTGATAAGATGGTGTTTTATATGTGTATTTCAATAGGCCACCTGTGAAGTCTACGGCCACGGGCGTTACACCCAAGTGGGCAATGGAACAGTATAACACTGCTGGTTATCACGTAATGTTCACAGTTCATTACCCTGAACTAGTTACCGTTATGATAAGACCATTGCACAGTAGTGATAGTGCCGGACAATCAATAAGCTTTACTGTGTGTTACACCCATCGAAGCTCAGCGACCACCGACTGACTGGGGCAAACTATTGGCGGGTGACCGACCTAGTGTACAAGCAAGGTCACCCGCGCAGTAGGTGTGGAAAGGTACTCTCACTATTAAAAACCGCTCAAAATTAAGAAATTTGCGTTTTTTTAAAATAAGTTATATATTATATATGTAACTCTCCCCCCCCCTAACCCCCTAGAACACTTGTTACAACTTACAACCTAGCTTCAAATGTGGCAAACCTTACTGTGTACCCCACGGCGGAGATTCCCGTTTGTATAAACCGCTTACTGGAGCTATCACTAAAGATAAGAAACCTATTTGTAGGCTTACTAATGTTGGTCGATAGTAGGAGCAAACAATGTGATATAACCGAAGTGAAATTACATCATTCACTCCCCTCATTCATGAATTCCTCCAACGTATCGCACAGTGGCAAATGGCAATGCTCTCTTATCGCACACCACGGCAATTATCATTCACTCCCCTCATTGATAAATTCCAACGTATCGCACAGTGGCAATGATCAATCACTCCCCTCATTGATAAATTCCAACTTAGGCTATCGCACAGTGGCAATGATCAATCACTCCCCTCATTGATAAATTCCAACTTATCGCACAGTGGCAATTAACAATCACTCCCCTCATTGATAAATTCCAACTTATCGCACAGTGGCAATGATCAATCACTCCCCTCATTGATAAATTCCAACTTATCGCACAGTGGCAATTAACAATCACTCCCCTCATTGATAAATTCCAACTTATCGCACAGTGGCAATGATCAATCACTCCCCTCATTGATGAATTCCAACTTATCGCACAGTGGCAATGATCAATCACTGAATTCCAACTTATCGCACAGTGGCAATTAACAATCACTCCCCTCATTGATAAATTCCAACTTATCGCACAGTGGCAATTATCAATCACTCCCCTCATTGATAAATTCCAACTTATCGCACAGTGAAAGTGATCATTCACTCCCCTTACAACTCATCGTCCCACGATATCAGTAAACGTAAACGTAAACGTAAACGTGATGTCGAGTGAACGTTAACACGCAGCTTGTTTCTTTCACTTGTTGCAAACAGATCTGAAGATTAACAATGAGCCTCGTTAGCTATCAATCAAAGGAGTCAAATGTCACATGGCTGAAGACTGCATCGCATGCCAAGCCAGCCACTCTCCCGTCCTATAACTATAGGGTTCGATTACAAGATAACATTTCATTCATGGGTGGATTACGTTGAAGGCTGAGCACTCACAATACGTCTCGACTCCCGAGTCTGTTTCTGGTCCCCAGCCGAGCTTTGCACGTCTGCATAAATAATCAAATCATTTCAATTGATTGCTAACATCAGATCAAGTAGACTGGCAAACGTCTTATATTCTCAGAAGAGGTTGTGTGGACAGCAAATACAGAACTTGACAGAGTCAACATGTTGATTGTTGACACTTCTTGTTGACACAACTGGTCGAGGAACAACTTTCATGTTGACGGTGACATTAGCGTAGGGTCCCGCGCACCGTCACACTTACTTTTATCCCGCTTTTTCGATAATGAAAAATCTCAGGTTTTGAGTTAGAACCCACTTGACATTATCCACGGGTCAGATAAATATAATAAGCGTAATACTCGTGAGCGAGATACGGATAGCTGAGTTACATTCACCGCTGGCACGTCGACGAGCGGAAGGTGCTTAAACCTGTACGGGCCATCCATGTAAATCTAATTAATAATAATAGTAGAACATAGTATAGAGAGTATAGTACTAAATGTTATTTTGTCTTTAAGCCTAGCCTTCACAACTGTAAAAATTTTCTTTAGTTAAATTCAACCCCCCTCACCCACAGTCGCAGTCCAACCATTTAGAACACGGATGTTGAAATATTCGTAATCGTCCAGCTTTTGTAAATCGGGGCACCCTAAATTCATACATGTAGGCCTAGGCTTTACAATACATAAAACGTATTTAAAAAATATAGCGTGTAGCCTATAGTCTCACTCAATTTCTTATTATTACTATAACGTGTATTGGAATTCGGAAAATCCCAAACACAGTGGGCGCGAGTCTGCGTGACCAATGAGTGCCTTGTAAACGGCGTGCGCATGAAACGGACGACAGATATAAGGTCATTAGGTCAGCGTGGGAATAGTTAGAGCGGGGTAACTATAGTACTAAGTCATAAAAGTGATTCCGGGCGTGAACTACGGTACAGACACACAAACGACGCCCCCCCCCCCCCCCCCAAACGATATTATAATTAAAATGTGATGGTACCCAACAGTCTACGGTAGATGTATTGTTTGACTGAATAGCTCTCGGTCCAATAACGACATAGTCCTGGCTTTTAGTGGGTCTGTCTACTATATTGCCATTCCTACGTATGTGTGTGGCTGTGTGTAGCACACTTGGCAACAATGTTCAGCGGGGATACGTCCAAAAATAAATTTATACAAGTTAAAGTAGAACTTTAACATTAAGCATAATTAATGGAATGCGGCACTCCTGCAACTCGGATCATGCAAATGGTATCGCTCGAAATTGTATCCAATTTATCGACAGTGTTGTATTGCAAGTGTTTGGCGCGACTGATACTAATTGTATCGTTTAATATTCGGGGCTATTCCTGAAAGTTGTCACAGGGTGACAATACTCACTTTAAGTGATATCTACGTGGTTATCACTTGCTATTGGCTGATTGCTGTGGCGGACCGCATGGAAAAGACTCCAAAGTGAGTATTGTCACCGTGAGAACGTTCAGGAATAGCCCACCATGTAGTTTTTATCAAAACAATATTGGAGTTGCAAAGTGGGGTGGGGTCCCATACAGGTACACCAAGCCCAGGCCTTGGGAGCCATCTGCCAGAAGGTAACAATATTTAAATGGACATTATTAATCATTTAATTAATCATTCGATGGATAATTTTAAGGGAAGAGTTCATTTTTTATATTTGTAGCCTACCTAAAGAATACTAGAAAACAATCAAACAAGTTACAACTTGGTTTGTGATTTTAAAGGAATGCAACAAGGTCAATCAAGAAGACAACTTCTAGGCCTGCAGACTGCAGTGTATGTATGTACACTATAAGCTACTGGCATGAGGAGTTTTTATGTTCCATCAAAAAGATTAAAAGTCGAATACAATGCATTTGGTGCAGTAGAAGTCTAGACCAGTAGGCTAGTTCTCAACCCTTGGTACCGGTACGCGTACCCCAGGGGGTAAGAGATATGTTCCATTTGACTTTAAAAAAATCAAACGTTACATGACGCTATCATTTTCCTAAATGTAAGACTAAGATCAGTGTTTTAAAGTAGTTTGCTGAAAGAAGCGATTAATACAATTATGTTGCATAGTGTTGTGGCTGTAAAAAGGTTATAAAAGAATGTAGGCTAATATTGTGATCCTAGTGCAGAAAGAGATTTTGACTAAGGTTTGTAGTAAGAAAACATCAACCAAGAATATTTTCAAGTGAAAATTTTGTAGAAAAAATCCTTCCTTCCTCCCTAAAACATAGACCTACGTCATTCTACAAGGACGATATAAAATATAGTTTTATGAGGCCCCTCATGACACGACCCATGAATAAAGCTGTCAACGAGGACCCGCCCCTTGACAACAACCTGAGTAATGATCGGAGCCATTGGGTACTCATTCGACACGTCATCACGATCACTTCATCTCAATTGAGCCCCCGTCGCTGCCCGTCAGTCTTTCACTATTCAATCAGTTCCATCTGTGTTCGAGTCTTGTGAACCACCATTCATCGAGAGTAATCTTACGTTTAGTTTTATTGCTTAATTTACTCAAAATTCCAAACATTTCTAGATACAAATTTTCACAGCCTTACACATGAATGCCCATAGTAAGGTATTACAACCTAACTGAGACATCACTTAAAAAAATACATGTGCAACTACAGTCGCGTGCCAATATTCAGCGGCTGGCTTAGCTGAACTGTCCCGAAATCAATCTGCTTTTTCCGGTGACCCTATGAATTGCTTGCAAGCAAAGTCAGCGGAGGTATGTACCGCTTAGTCCGCTTGCAAGTGCCAATTACTTAGATGCTGAATATTGGCAAGTGGCTTCATATCCACACATTGTTGTTTTATCACTTAAATTTGTGATCTTTTGTACGCTAATTGCACTTGTTGGATTGTATGTTGTTGATTGTATAACGGATATTGAACGCAAACCTTCAAGTAAAATTAGCGTGCAAATTAAAGTAGGCTCGTCTAGAACACTTCTTTTGAGAAGCATGTAGGCCTAGTGGTAGAGTTAGCATTTACTAATTACAACACTGTGTAAGATACTGCAAAGTGTGCCGATAAAATATACTAATGTAGGATTTGGTTTCTTTAGACCTACCTTTGAGTAGTGGAAGAGGCTGTAATTCCAATTCAGTAGAATTTCTGTACCGTGAAGATCCCTGTGATTTCTTCGTCTTTTTCTTCAGGGAACGCTTCGCAAATGGGTCTATCCTATCCACAAACGTACCACCCCCAGACATGATGTCGTTAGTTTGTTACGAAACGGATATTGAACTGTTTTTGTATACACACACAGGTCATTAACTTTCTTCTGAAGTTATAGATTTCGCACTAGCCCTAAATAATACTATTTCTCTCATGAGATAGAAGGCCTAGGCTACGACATGGGGCCTCTTTTGGATTGATCAGCCAAGACAATGATTTCACAGTCATGAAATATGTTGGTAGGGCCAGTCTATCCCTGTTATTCACAAGGCCCAGTAGGTATAGGCCTATCCTACTCTAGAAGGGCCTAGGTAGGGCCTAGCCTATTCAAGGTAGGGAGAGCTACCTAGGCCTAACCTAGGCCTAGGCTTAAATTTACAAACCAGGTAAGCCTAGCCTAGAGTTGGCTTCAGCTATGTACCTGGTCTAGAAAGGACTGTCTACTGAACGCTGTTTGTAGAAGGGTAGGTTGGCTTTTTGTTTTAAGCGCACGTCTGTGGCTACAGTTCCCTAGCCTCTTTAAATCAGAGACGACAGGCCTAGGCCTAGGTGTAGTAGGGCAACGCGTGGGGCTAGGCCTAGGCTTAGGTTATAAGGGTTTCACAAGATATCGTTTTCACTAGCTAAATGCTCAAGCTGAAGCAATGGTGGCACAGACAAGGAAAAAAGGCATATGCCTTGTATGTTTCATTAATTCCAAATCATAAGGTATCCACTTCGAATTTTGTAGCACGCCCAGTTCACCTCACTAGCTGCAAGACTGCGGATTGCCAGTCGCCGGTTTCAGATTAGGCTAGGCCTAGGCCTATTACATTAGCACAATATTAAAAGAGAGGCATGAACACACACACTAGCAAATTTTGGACTGCATCTCGGTGCAATTTTTTAAAATAGGTTATAATCGAATGATTTCATCAATATATTTCGTTTAATAGGTGGGTAAGAATCCTTCTCTTGAATTCAGATGACTCCCAAGATCGAGAAATGAAAGATGCACAAGCAGTCCTTCACCGCCATCATCTGCAGAATCTCTAATTCATTCTTCATTTTCATGTTCCACTGTAATTTTAAGAAAACACATAATCCTTTGGGCACATTCTTCACATAAAGAGGTAAATATCGTTGTAAATTGTTACTAAAAACCAAGGTAAAATGTACAAAATTCACTTTTCAGTTTCACTAGAATTTTACTCAATGGAGAACACTCCAAATAAAACCGACAGAGGTACCTTGCGCTGAAAATAGTAATCTCACAATCTCGCAACTCACGAGAAGGAACGAGATCGGTGGCGCGTTGGGTCAGTGCCAATTAGATACTTCGGCGTATTCCACTGACATTATACAATAGATGGGATACCTTGGACTAGAAATGGCGTACATCGTTGTTGTTATTCCAGTTTCCTGCTGTTCATAGCCTGTCCGGACCGGTGGCAAGTGGTTTCTCTTCCTTCATCCTTCCACCTTTCTCGTGTTTCATCTCCTTTCCCTAAAATCAGGGGATTTATTGAAGGGGCGGGATTACCCAACACCTCTGATCATGGCATAATCCCCTTCTCTTGAAACCCCTCTTATATTAATTGACTTAAGCTCGAAATGTTAATGAATATTGCGTACACATACATTCTTATCCATAAAATTGTACTAGAATATGTGAACATATGTGTGGGTGGGGAGTAGGCAACCTTCAACGAACAACCATAAATAACTGAAATTGAAACATGCCGCGCTTTGCGCGAAGTAATCTTCTACATCCGGGCCGGAAAGAGACGCTGTGATTGGTCACTGCGTGCGGCGGAAGTACTTGTTGTCGTGTTTGTTGTATTCTGAATTATTTTCACGCATCCGCCCTTCGGGGTGTCATCTTGCGTTTATTTCGATACAGATCAATGCATGTTCAAATCATAGCTACATAACCTAAAAATTGTAAAAATTCTGTGCAGTGGGTTGTCAAATCTGTCTAACTGGACTGGACCTAGGCTATATCATGGCCAAAATTTGGATTAGGGCTGGTATTTCAGTAATCCTAGGCCTCCTAGCAGGAGGAGTTTTAATCGAATGCACTGATCTTGAAGATTATAGAGGTGACAATAGTAACTTTAGTTAATCCTAGGCCCTAGTTAGAGGCTTCTTCTTGGTTACTTGTGTTGCTCTGCCACTGTTGGCTCGTATGGTGACTGTTCTTCCCACTCGGGAAACTTCTTCCAACCTCTACCGCCGACACTCCCGGCATTGTGTATCGAATAAGGGATTGGATAGGCCTAGGCCTACACAGTGCTCCCGGTTCCATCGACCATTGGCAGGGCCTTCAAGCTTGTCATAAAGAAAGACATTGATTGTCCCCTGTCCCACTATTCCTTTATCTAGACCACAGTCCAACCCCGCCCTACCCAAGAAGGAAAACTTCAACACGTCCGTCCTTCAAGTAACCTAGGCCTATCCCCCAAGTCCCGTGTAAGAAGGCCTAGTGAGTTTGACGAATTCCTTGCTTCTCACCATCTCTCTTGTTCCCTAGTAACTCTATACATTTTCCCAGTCTGTCCCTTTTTCTGCTCTCTTCTAAGCTCTCCCACCCCAACTCTCTACTATAGCATGTACCCTTTAATATACTGGTACTCATCTCCTTGCCATTTGCATAAAGCCACCATCAGACAGGGGCTTACGCAAACATGATCTAAACTACTCGATCGAGTAAAGTGGATTCATCGTAATCACATAATGGATTATCTCGATCCGTTACGGTTTGCAAATGGATGCATAAGTTTACTGATCATAGTTTTGAGATAAATGCAAATGACTGTCCTGGACATCCACCCTTGTACATTCTACTGGGATTTTTTCAGCAAATTTAAACCATAAGAAAGAGCTGGACTTACATCCTTTCTGTACCAAAATGTGGGTCTATGGTTATAGATAAGAGAACAAAATTAAACTCATTTTTTCAAACTGTGATTTACGCCCTTTCTGCAATAAACATGATTCAATTACGAGAGTCTAGACAAACCACGGTGCTAAGAGTGGAATATTATTAGATGTGTACGTATTACCATGGCAGTATGATGACATTAGAGGACCTTGTTTTTAATTAGATCCCTAAATGACATGCTTATGCAGTTTTCTGTGTTGAGTACCGGTATTTGTTGTTTGGAATTTCTATCTTAAGAAATGGCCAAATTTATGATGACAAACTACCTGTATAAAATCTAATTAGGTGGGCATGTAATTCCTCATAAGCAATGAATATTTGCAGCTACCGTCAGCAAGTTGAGCCGCTGTCCAGGCGTCTACTGTGGACGACTGCAACTGCCAGATGGAAACTGGAGCGAATGTGGCGCCTGCCCTCGTGGTTACCGGACCAACGTGTTATCAGCGTGCGTCGAGTGCACTGATAACCCCGTATTTTATGATTGGCTCTACCTTGGATTTATGGCGCTGCTAGCTCTAGTTCTACACTGGTTCTGCATTGATACAGCAGGAATGCGAAGGTACTTTGTACGTAGTCAATATATGGTCATGACTATAGTCTCAAATTAAAGGGTTTTCAAGCAAAAACATAAAAAAAATCATGTGCTCCTATCTTTAATATTCACCCCTTAGCAACAAGACAAAGTAAAGCAGACTGAATTAATTGGATCTTTGTGTTGAATCTCTTCCTCTTACATAAATCTAAGTTGCATTGAAATATTGCCATTGGTTGTGGAATAAGTTCTTAATTGTTTACTGAAAGGATACCATCCCCGCTGAGTAGCAGTTCTCATGTCCGTTACGAGCATTTCAGTCGTCGCTCAGGTGGCTCAGATGTATTCCGATATTACGATGTCAATATTATTGAACACTTTTATCTTCCATAGTGTACTCAATCTAGTAGAAAAAACTCAAAAGAATATTATAGGTAGGCCTAGCGGGAATCCACTGTATTAATGTAGAGTATCAACAATTTTCATCTATAGTAGGGCCTACATATCTTTCGTATTACATGAAGTATGGTGGTATACCGTACTACTAGTCTTTAGTCGTCTGTTGGAATCCTACATAATCATAATGGTTTATCAAGATATCTTTTTCTACTTTGTTCTTAATTACATCATCATTTTAGTTTCAGCAAAAATGTGTTTGTACTTCATTTATCGGCATTAGTTGAAATTGGGATTGCATCTGCGTTGACACTTCTGATATCGGAACCTTGGGACAGCTTCAACATAAGGTCGTGTCGAGTGCAACAGCTTTCAGACTGGTATACTTTACTCCACAATCCAAACCCAAACTACTCCGAGCTAATGCACTGTACGCAAGAAGCTGTCTACCCTCTGTAAGTTGGGTCCTTATAGGTCTACTTGTTTTTCGTACTGTATGTATTTCAGTCAGACAATTTCTATAGACTACTGGTACCATGCATGTAGGGCCTACTTACATGTTTTTTCCCAGCTTGTTTCATAAATGAAATTGTTGCAAATATGTACTAATTAAATGAAATATTTTTGTGTTCAGGAATTGAATCCTTATCCAGTTGAATGATTAAAAAATCAGTGAACTCCCCCAATAGCTGCTGTAGTCATTGCCAGTGGAATGAACATTTTGTGATCTGTACAACTTAATGGAAGTGTCTAATATGGTGCCCAGTCAAGTTAAGTCAATGGAATTTCTGTTTTCAGGTATACAATGGTTTTCATCTTCTATGCATTGTCAGTTGTGCTAATGCTGGTAATAAGGCCGTGGCTGGCTGGCACATTCCTACCAATACTGGGTAAAAAGTCGATATATGCTGCTCTGTACTTCTTTCCAATACTAGCACTAATACAGGCTGTATTTGGAGGTCTTATATGTAAGTACATCATCTACATACTATTTATACATGGCTAGGATAAGAACGGAGAGTAGCCTTAGGCCTACGTTTAAAACCGCACACAATTTTGTATTTTTAAAATTATTATACGGTATACCTCAAGAATGCTACTCGAAATCGAAAATCTGAATCAAGACTCAAGAGCGAACTGATAAAATGAAAGACTAGTAGTAAGCCAATAATATGGGTATACGTACTATGAAAAGAAGATCAATAAAATTACTCTAGCAGACTAGCATTGTACTTTAAAAACATATTGATTAATGTACGCTCTTTTGATTGCAGATTATTCCTTCCCATACATCATCATCATATTGTCTGTCATTTCAAATGCTGCTCACTTTGCATTCAAATTAGATCAGGTAAGTTTTGACTACTAAATGGCTCGTGGCCGATCTGACCAGTGATGTAAATTTAAATTTGAATCAAAGATTATCAGAATTTCAGATGCAATCTTAAAAATGTATTTCTTTACCAATACATATGTTAATGTGCAAATGGTATCAAATCGTCAATCAAGTTTTGCACAGGACACTTACCACTTCTGCAGATAAGGCACTATCTAGTCACACTCACACATAAGATTTAACAACATGTACATCTATTGTGCCACCAAGATGAGATAGTCAAGAGACGGTGATAAGATGTTTGCTACTTTTCAACCTAACATGGTTGTGTTATATACCGGTAGTAAAGCAGCCACACGCATCGTAGCGACAGTGAAAGGCAGGGGAAGAATAGTCTTGTTTGACGGGAACAAGTCTGTAAAATGCTACAAGGCAATGTAGGCAAATTTGAACAATGAGCCCGCAAGCCGCAATGAGACCTCTTCTGCACTAAAAGTTTTAAAATGGAAACGTGGATCTTGTCAGGGTTTGGGTCCTGTTGGCTATTATCGAAACATGTCAGTTTCCATAAATACAGCCAATAAAACCTTCGCTTATCACCCACTCATCCTTTATGCTATTGAAACAAGCCGGTGTTACTATCACTATGATACGTGCGGCTGCTTTAATGTGCAGCATTATAATATTGTATTTATTTTGTTCTAGTCCATGCGATTTCTTGTCGTCAGCACACTGACCGACTTGCGGAACTTTGTCATTCTCCTCGGTCACTGGCTGCTCCACGCTTACGGGATCATCTCCATCACACAGTTCAAGGACCCCGTCTTCCATGGATCGTTCGTGGCCCTGGTTCCTCTACCCGCAGTGTTCTACATACTGACAGCCCGATTTACAGACCCTAACAAAGTGCATACAGACTGAACAAGTAGTCATTGTTGTTGTGTTTGTGATTAATTTATGCATGTTTCAGTGTAACCTGACTTTTGTATTTAAAATAATGTATAGCAGAAATAAATTTATATATTTATGATGATTGAGTTTGATAGATGACTTAGTTGAGGAAAGAATATCGAGATGCACAACGATAAAATAAAAATAATCGATTGTCAAAAAGATGATCACATTATTATTGACATTATTGTTTGACTCACAAACAAGAAGCAATCTTTTACAGATTCTGTGATATTACGTCACCTAACTGAACGCATGACAAACAATATTTGTGGACAATTCGTTGACTGTCTGACGTGACACTGTTGAGAGTAATCACATGTGAGGCTCGAGGCCCAGTATTTTGGTGGTCTTGGAGTATTTCGTTACTACAAAGACCCAAGAAGAATGAAATAATGCATTTCAAACACGCTTTTTCAGAAAACAAACCATTCGATAATATTTGTATAATCAAAGATAAATTTGATTGAGTATCGATTATCGTGTTCGTGTGCATCCTACTACAAATACTAATATTTCCATACTTCTCGTTTTAATACTTTTTTACAATACTATACCTATTCATTATTCAATGTGAAAAGTGTCTGGAACAACTGTCATTCCATTTCCATACACCACATGTCCACATGCATAATATATAGGGGCCTATGTACATTTTGAAAATAGAAATATTTCAGATAGCCATTATTAAGCTTTTAAGCTTCGACTTTCTATGTTTTCTGTGTCTTTCGAAAAATAGTCGCGCTAGGATTATATTCTGAAATTCACGATTGCAATGTAGTACACCATTTCCATGCGGTTGATTATTAATAACATACCACATTAATTCATTGAAGGTTTAACTTTGTGACAAGCATTGTTCTGATAGTTTGGTCAAACGAGGTACAAACTGCTAGTCCTGTTTTGTCGGGGCTCCAATCAAAGCTTGAGACGGGCTGAGAAGACAATGTGCTGTTGTTTAACAGTTTTATCTCGCCCATCTTTCCGACATTGTCTCCGTTGGCATCTTCAATACACCGTTTATCAGGATATTCACTATAGACAAAAAAGTACTTAAGAATGAGTAACATAATCACTTACCGGTACATATGTACATCTACAAGGTAAGTATTAAATAGGAATCCATCTCTAATTCAAATCTAGGTATATTAATTCAATTTTAAGCATAATTCCAACTAGAGATGAAGTCCCTGCAGAAGATTTGAGCATAATGGTACGTTTACAGCTACGCATTGCGAGCTCCAATCAGCGGCCGAGTTTCATGCAAAGAAGTTAATAGTTTCACGCAAACTCGGCCACTGATTGGAGCTCGCGCCTTCGCTTCGCTCGCAACGCGTAGCTGTAAATCGACTATAAGGCTTTGCTTTTAATGCTCTTGTAATTCAACAATTCAGTTGGGGTTGTTAGGGACTAGGGTTCCTTCGGTGTGAATAAAAGGGGGATTAGATTACGGTACTTACTGTAATAAACAACATAACTCAGAGACGGACCCCACGCTGCCTATTTCAACGTGCTTGGAATGTGCCCTGACAACGCCTTCCAACAGACAGGGAGAGAACTAGATTCACTTTGGGATTTGTCACTACACACACTATTAGCTATTACATAATCTATGGCGACACCACCTTGCAAGATATGTCGAAGCAACTATATCACACTCCCATTAGGTAGTGTATTATCAATTTCTACCTCATCTCGATATATACCATACCTCTTGATGTCACAAGTTCTTTTATTTGGTAGATTGCTCTTGTTACCTTGTAAACTGTAGTTATTTGCTATCTGGTGTTTACTCTATTTTCATAATTATATAGTGCAATAGCATATCAACACTTTAATTTCAGACCGTCCTAACCTCTTCTTCCTCGTACTCATGAATCCCTTTTTCCAGTTCCCCTTGACAACTGCTCCAAACCACTAACAAAACTGTGCCTTCTAAAGGACTAATCTCGCTGTCAATGCACCGTTGACCAAAGAAGTTCCCAACATTCCTATTAGATAGCACCGCGGTTGTACGCGAGTTAAGCGCGTAACAATATTACACATAACTATATAGGCGGCCTTTATAAATAATACTTACTACTTCCAAAGCATTATTGATCCTCCTCCTCCACAGGTGATGAAAATGTCTCTGTTTTGTGGCAGATGCCGGCCTATCCAAATTGTTGATTTATGCGCCTGTGAAAGAAAGGAGATTTTAAAAAGTTTATTATGGGCTTAACAACATGCACACAAAAGTGAGCGAACGTGTATAATTATAATATCTTACTTTTTCTTTCGAGTGTGAAAACCCTTTCTTGGGATGTTGAGTTCTCAAGTCGTAAACATAAAACTTTGACTCTAAGGTAGTCGCCACCAACTTGTTCATCTCGATATCACGTCGATCAAACTCGACTCCGCACACTCCGTTCTTTACGTTGGTCTCCCATCGTACAGACATCGTCTTCAAGTCAAACATCTTTATGTCGCCGTTATCGTAACCCGCACAGACAACTCTTTCTTCGTTATTGTATGAATTACCTACGAAAGACAGTGAACAGTCCACATGAAAATCAGTTAATTTGTTTACAATTGACTAAACACAAGCAACACTATGATAATGGTGTGAGTTTGTGACTAGGCAGTAGTGTATTGAAGGAGGGAGGGCTTTTCAACCCAAACTCATTGAAGCAATGCAGAATTCAAGCCATTGTAAATACACTACTACAATATGTACTAGCTTTAACTACTTGACAACTTTCGATACTTGGCAGCCTTGTCAGCTTCCCCATGAATGTACAGTACATATGAAATGCTAAATCAAATAAAAAAATGACCTCAATGGATAGGGAGGGAGATAGATAGATAGATAGATAGGGCCTAGATGTATATTTATGATTGGCAGGATTATGTGAAGAAGGAAGAACGATCATTTATGGATTTAACAATTTTTATGTTATGGCAGTGTTATGGGTTTTTGGTGATTTTGACAGGAGGCCTACGCTAGGCTTCATTTGTTTTTTTAGTTTAGTTTGTTGAATTCAAACTACTGTACTGTACAGACAGTGAAGTTAAGCTGTAATTTGTTGAATTGTTCAAACTACTTTACTGTACAAAGAGTGAGGCTGTTTGACAGTGATATCTCTTGACAATTTCAGTATTCAGCATAACAAGAAAGAATATGTTTTCAATTTACCAAATGCGACAGTCCAACAGTCTCTATGATCGCCCTCCATGGGTTCCATCACTGCCACTGGCTTATCCTTCTGTCGTACATCCCACACCTTCACATTACCTAGCAAAGAAAAATAAACACTCAAAGTAATAACATTTTCTGTTAAGCTACTGTTAAGAATTGGTCATTTCCCACACACAGTAGACATTTCATTTTGAACAATACCAATTATTGTTTGTGAAAAAAGTAAAGTTTTTATTAAAATCATACCCAAGTTAAGTTATACATATGTATAGTTATTAATGTCGGTATGTAATAAAGAAAACACCCTGTAATTAACAGAGATAGGCTTACATGTTTTGTGAGGAAAGAAATCAATACACACAGAAAAAGAACAAAAGGGAGAGAGAAACAGCTAAATAAAAAATGTTTACAAAATGTTTAATGAAAAAAAAAGGAAATTGCCTATTATTAAACGATGCAAACTTAAACGAATACATGGCAATTTAAAATCAGAAACTGTAAGGACGGAATACATTACATTACTGCAATCAAATTTCACGAAAATAAGCAACCTGAGAAGTTGTACGTTTTCCATCTTCTCCTTTTATGGTCTTATTACAAAGGATAGGGAAATAATGGGGAGGTCAAAATATTATTTTGTAATGTGTTTTGAAACCCCATTTGCAGCCGATTGCTGGAGAGGACACTATACTCATGAATTGACATGGACAACACGGTGAAAACTGTTTCAAATAATTATTTCATACATTATAAGTAAATTTGTAATTGTAGGCCTATAAATATTATGTGTCCTAATAAATAAATAGGCTAAATAAATAAATAAATAATAAATAAAACATTAGGCCTATACATTATGGAATCTGGAGATACGAAAATAAACTATAGCAGATGCAATGTTTAGCCTTTCCATTGCAGAGCAATATTAGATTTTAAGAACTATTAGTGGCAGACAATGAGGCCGATATTGCTATGTATTGATAATTCTACTGGTGGATTAGATGTAAAATATTCACATATGAATCGATTATTTGCATGCAATAAGCATACATAGGCCTATTTATTTAATCAATTAATTGCACTCACCATCGCGACTACCCGTTACTATCTCACAAGCACCACAGTTAAAACTTGCACCTCCAACGCCGTCAATGCAGTTCACTATTTCCGAATGAGCATTTGCTGAATAGATTGGCAATGTAGTGTCCTCTAAACTCCTGCAATTACAAGAATAAGATTATCCCTATCTGGTAATTACCCAAGCTCTATATTTAAATGCACTTATGTTCATGGCAAACGAGTATTTGTAGGCCTAGGGCCTACTTAAACCTGAATTAACGTGGTCTCTACTCCCTTTGTTTATGGAGGCTGTGCATACTAAATTTGTAACTTATTAGTTATTTCCCATAGTGAAATAACATGTATAACACAATTACATAAGATTTTGTCATCTTGCTTCCACCTTCGGTCTAAGGGATGACTAACCAGCCTATTAATTTGAACTCAGACATAAACTATGATACCATGATGAAAGCTAGAATACTCGGCTATCTAGCTGCATTATTTAACCCCTTCTTTGTCTGGAAACTAGACCACCACTGCACAAGACTGGCCTAGGCTACATCATGTTGGAGTCGATCGCAAAGCTGTAAACGCAGTCACAGTAGCAATTTTCAAGTGTTAAAACATACCATACATGTAGTTTTCCATCAAAATCTCCTGTCGCCAAATGTCTGTGGACCAAACGAGAAGCAGCAAATGTTCCACATCTGAAAGCTTTACTTTTCTCCACCTGTAGACAAAGTATGAGTAAAACAACAAATGTTCTTGTGACTATGGGTGCTGCTTCAGCTGCTAAAGTAGGATTCCTAATCGACCCATTGTCACTGGTCAGACATGGGAGTGTGTACTAGTTTTGTCCCACCAGTTGAAGTAAAACTGTAAAAGTGAATCTGTGATGGCACATGTACGGAATTACTTTGATGTGCCCGTCACTCTCGGGTCCGAGCTGAGAATGAGTGGCAAACCATGGTTGGGGTCTGGGGGTGTGTAATAGGTGTATTCTATTTCACATAGGCCTAGACCCTACACGCTGTAAACACTAAACAAGCGTTCGGCTTAATAAACAAGTTGTGGGGCCTAGCCTTTTGAAAGACTGGTATCTTTTTAGCTGTGATAATTTCTTGACAGTTAGATTTTCCATCCAGGTATCCCAGACTCTATGCCTACTTTAAACACGAATATCAATTTGACCATGCAATGTCTCTAGACCCCTACGCCTTTTTTAGGTTATGAGGTCCTCATAACCAGTGATAGATAAGTACCGCTGTAACATCGTAGGCCTGGGCCAAGTAGTTCTTAATTTATTATGATTACTTACCTCTTTTGTAAGAGTGACAACTCCATCAATGATTTCGTACATTTGAAGCACACCCTTTCCATTTGGTTTTGAACCGAGAATAACAAATCTGGCAGAACAAGGAACCCATTTGCAGTCAAATAAAGAAAAATTAGCAGATTTTTCCGAGTGGCAGATGATTTGTGGTTTATCCATTGCTACCTTTTAGAACAAGATCTACTAAACGCGTTAAAATAATTACTTTTTTTGTATGATATGACAGAAAACACATCCGACAGCTTAAACAAGCACATGTAAACAAGCAGCCTACTCCCGTCTCCTAGCAACCAGACACGACTACTGTCAAAATAGATACAAACTACATTTAATTCCGACAGGATGACAGGCTTAGAAGTGAAGTAATAGTATCTTAAACAACAGTTAAAATCTATTATTAAAATGTTTAAAGATCAATGGAATTTATAATTTACAATTCACTAACTTTGTAGTCATTTATCGAAATTTTGACTGACAGGAAATAGAATTACGTACAAGATTGGAGAGAACAGCAAACAGATAACTACATACACTGGTGTACACTAGTGTACAGTGTACGACAAGTGAACGAGTTTTCCCGCCTCTGTTTTGCCATGCATAACATGCCTGTCAGGAATGAGCAAGGATTAGTCTCAACCTCTGGAAAATGTAAACACAAATCTGCTATTACAAATTTATTTAAAGCTGCTTCAACAGATTTTTTTAAATGCATAACTTCTTTGTATGTCCATTCATAAATATCTGTTTGTAATTTTGTCTATGGCTATGTGGAAGAGCGATTCATTTATCAAACCTCGCCATCGTTTGCTTGCTCTATATCAGCATAAATCTATGTATGTATCTGCAACAAAAATAGTCTATCTATACGGTTGTTTTAGAGGATTTTTATGGGCGCTGACATCTTGAAATTTGATGCCAATGAAGTGCTGCTGCAAATTAATTCCACATTATATAGAAGGCGTCTACCATTGTTACCAGTATTGTTTAACATTGTTGGTAAAAATAACACGGCCAACTATATGACGCGAAAAATCCTACCACGGTCTTCTTAAACTCCTAGCGCAGCACTTTAATGGCGACAACTAAAACAACCGTATTGTTTCCTTCCTTTCCCTTTCCCCATCATCAAGGTGGTGACATAAAAATAGCACTGCCACACTGTAAAGTCCCGCCACACGCACCTGTTACGCGTCACGTGTTGCACCGGCACGGTCCATCAGTCGACTGCCACGAGCCTCGCACGCTCGTTCCCCGGCTGTCCGCTAGGGTAGCACCATGCGGTGGTGAACCCTCACTGGTGGTGGTGGCGCGCACACATACAAAACCCTACACTACATCCCCTAAAATAAATATACTAAAACTTTAAATACTCGTAGGTTGATGATGAATAGAAAGCTAGCTAAAACTAAATCCTACAAACTAAAACAACCGGTGAAGGCTGCATCACTCTTGGTAGCGAAGTGGCTTGGCGCGCACTCGCTGTGACCGTCGGAGGCCTTCTTCTAGACGCACGGCCGGACTCTTCGAAGCCTGTATAGGGCTTGCCACCGTTGACGCATCCGGCTCTCCCGTATTCATGCTGCTGTTGTACCGACGCACCACTGACGAGTTCCGGGTGTAGTCAACTCCTTCCGGTGATCGAACAGTCACTGCATTCCCATGATTGGCCACCACCCGATAGGGTGTGGGACAGGAAAGAGTTGCCAGCTTGTGAGGAGTCTGTTGCTTCACCAATACCTCATCTCCCACAACAAGATCGCGCTCAACCGCCCTCCTAGACGTATCTGCATATTCTTTCATACGAGCCTTAGCCATGGCATCCCGGTCCCGCACCTCCGTAACCAAAGGCCCATGGGCAGCGATGCTGGGCACTTTCTCCCTGAGCTCTCGCCCAAACAACAGCTTGGCCGGGGAAACTCCTGTGGTGGTATGCGGAGTCGTGCGATATGCAAAGAGGTATTGCAATAATGCGCCCTTCAGATCTTCACTAGTGTTGTGGGCAATCTTCAAGCATCGTACTATGGAGCGGTTCTGGCGTTCAACTTCGCCGTTAACTTGTGGATGAAAGGGCGTGGTTGCGTGCAACTGAACCCCATTCATGCGACAGAAATCCTTAAAATCTACGCTCGAAAACTGAGGCCCTCTGTCTGCGCGTAGAGCTGACGGTATTCCGAAACGCGCAAAGATCTCCCTCAAGAGAGCTATAGTCGTCTCGGTGGTAGTAGATTTAGTTAGGCATGCCTCTATATAGCGACTGTAGTAATCGACCACTACTAGGATATACTGGCCATTAGGCAGAGGCCCCAAATAGTCTACTGCAAGGTAAACCCATGATTTATCGGGCAGCTCCGTGCACCTAAGAGGTTCTGGTGGCTCGAAAGCACTCACTATTTGGCAATCATGGCATTTGCGGCAAAACTTTTCTACATCGGTGGCTAAGGTAGGCCACCACACCTTCGTGCGTAGTCGCTGTTTAGTCTTAATTACTCCCATGTGCCCCTCATGCGCAAGTTCTAAAATCCGGTCACGCATGGATGCTGGCACGAAGATGCGAGTATCTCGTAGCACAAGCTCATCGTAAATGGAGAGCTCGTGGCCTATCAGCTGGTACGTACGTAGCTCGGCAGGCCACTTCCTGCTCCGAATAGCCGCCTTGAGTTTCTCCGTCGTTGGATCCAATCGGCACTCTTCTTGCAGTTCTTCTAGCCCGACAGCACAAAGTGTCGAGTTCTCCACCACCCATCGAATGTAGTCGTCATCGTTCTCGCTCTTACGTCTAGTATTAGTTTCTTCATAACTATTACTTGCATATGAATTACTGGAATTAAACTTCATTTCTGCATTAGGCATGGTTTGTTTGCCAGCATGGGAGACATCTGATAGTTGACGCAAAGGATAGCCTAGCATGAGAACTCCCAACTCCCTTGCGGTGCGTTTGGACAGCAGAGGACAGCCCCCGCAGCTCATGACATAAAACTTCGCTTTGATGGTAGTATTATTGTCCAATGTGACGGTGGTGTCAAAACGTCCTAGGGGTATAAGAGGTTTAGTGGCCCCAAAAGGAAACAAAGGTTTCTTGTCAATGATGGAGGTGCCTTTGACGCCCTGAGCCTTCATTTGTTCCCAGGTAGTTTTATCAATTATGTTTTTAGAGGCGCCGCTGTCAATAACAAAGTTCACCCTCACTCCTCCAATGTCAAGGTTGACGGTGTCGTCTTCTGCCTCCCTGTCCCTGTCCCTCAGTTGGAAAACATAGGCATTTTCCTCTTGATTACCGCTTACTTCTTGCTCGGACTCGTCCTCAGAATCATCAGCCTCGGTTTCCACTAACCTGACTAATCTGCCTTTACGCCAATTCTTCGAGTCCCTTTTTTTATGCCCCGGAGTGTACTCGCCACCACCCCCTGTCTGTCTACCCCAGCCGCCTTGCAAGCTCAGTTCGCGGCTGTTGGTGTCGTGTTTCGACCCCGCGTCACCGCGGTTGGTGTCGTGTTTCGACCCCGCGTCACCGCGGTCTCTCTCGCGGCATGCAGCTTTGAAGTGACCACGCTCGCCGCAGTTGGTGCAGGTGCGATCCCGCGCAGGGCAGTCTGGATCGCGGCCGTAATGACCTAAATTGTTGCAGCGAAAACACCTGCTACCTGCGGGCCTAGTCTGGAGCCTAGCTATCGAATTAGACGGCTCCTGGTTTCCTTCCATCTCCCTAGCCTGGCACTCGGAGTTTTCTAAAGCTCTGGCTAGTTCTCTAGCTCGATCATATGTTAGATCGTCCCCTGATTTTAGAAGTTCCCTCCTCAACTCATGAGAGGTCGTGTGTTCGATCAACATGTCTACGAGTTCTCTGTTAGGTGCCTCGTAATTGCAGTTAGCAATGCCTACTTTCAAACGTGTAAGAAACTGCAGCGAAGTTTCATTTTCATCCGGTCTTAAAAGCCGGAACCGAAATCGTTCAAAAGTGAAACTAGTGCGGGGGGTAAAGTACGCCGTAAGCGCCGTCATGCAAACGTCATACTCATCCGGATCACCATCGCCAGTTCCAGCAGGCGCCTGTGCCTCGGGGAGCGTCTCGAAAACTTCCTGGACTTGTTCTCCCGCGAAGTGCAGCAGCATGGCTTTCTTGCGCGGGGCTTCCGTGATATTCTTCGCCACAAGAAAGTATTCCAAACTACGCTTCCAGCGAGTCCACCGCTGCGAGACACTAGACTCATCACCGTGAATGTCAAACTGTTTTATTGCTTCAGCCATGATAACGTACACAAATTCACTCGCGGGAAAAAACGCAGCAATCAGACCATCAATCGTGTGTCCAATATCCTAACAGTAATAACGTATTACAAATCACAACAACAACACAAAACCTAGACCATCTATTGTCCGGCTCACACACTAGACCATCTATTGTCTGACTCACGCTCAAGACCATCTATTGTCCGACTCACGCAAAGACCATCTATTGTCCGACTGACGCACAAGACCATAAATTGTCTGACTCACGCACAAGACCATCTATTGTCCGACTCACGCAAAGACCATCTATTGTCCGACTGACGCACAAGACCATAAATTGTCTGACTCACGCACAAGACCATCTATTGTCCGACTCACGCACAATTCGTCGCAGCTACTGCACGCGCTAAGCAGTCCGCTGCCTCGTCGCCATTGTAAAGTCCCGCCACACGCACCTGTTACGCGTCACGTGTTGCACCGGCACGGTCCATCAGTCGACTGCCACGAGCCTCGCACGCTCGTTCCCCGGCTGTCCGCTAGGGTAGCACCATGCGGTGGTGAACCCTCACTGGTGGTGGTGGCGCGCACACATACAAAACCCTACACTGCTTGAAATTTGATGCCAATGAAGTGCTGCTGCAAATTAATTCCACATTATATAGAAGGCGTCTACCATTGTTACCAGTATTGTTTAACATTGTTGGTAAAAATAACACGGCCAACTATATGACGCGAAAAATCCTACCACGGTCTTCTTAAACTCCTAGCGCAGCACTTTAATGGCGACAACTAAAACAACCGTATTGTTTCCTTCCTTTCCCTTTCCCCATCATCAAGGTGGTGACATAAAAATAGCACTGCCACACGGAGAAAAAGATCTAGTTAAACTCAAGGTCCACTAGATCGCTTGTAGCGCGCGCTCCGCTAGGAGTAAATCCAGTAGACCTTGGTTAAACTCATAGTCGATAAAGATGTTTACCCTGTCAAAAATCTGTTGACTCGACTTTTCCACATCCAACCATTTCACATTACATCCTCACCACCAAAAATGTCGCCAAATTCCATAGCAAACTTGACTGTGCATGTGGCTTTTTGAGTGCCATGTTCGTTACACGGCATGTGGATACAGAGTACTTCTGAAATATAGGTGAAAAGATTTGCAATTTTACATAATCGATATCCTAGTTGATTGTCGACAATATACTTTCTCTATAGAACTATGGCCGTAGCGTTGAAACCTCTTGAGCAAAACATTAGTTAGTTTCTCGAGGATGTGCTCGCTGATTAACAACAAGACACAACAACAAGAGCGTTTTCCTAGTGTATACAAATAAGGGATACAATCTCTTTTATTATTTTATTATCAACATGCAGACGATAGGGACAAGAAAGGGGTACGGAATAACATTGCACTATGTATTAAGAGTTTATTATATCAGCTTTAATTCCAAACATCAACTTTCCAATCCATTATTGTAAACACAAATTTATAAAGACAAAGCTAATAAAACTGCATTTTAAAAGGTCAAAAAAATAACTCACCAATCAATAAATGAAATGTAAATACGTACTGAAATTACGTGAACACTAGGTATATAGTACTACAAAATTATACATAATCTTGTTGTGCATAAGCAGGTGAAGAAGGAATTGTGTCATAGTGTTAACAAGAATGACAGAGCAGATTGAGCAATACCTAGAAGTTTCCCATATAGTTATGATTTATTAGAGACAGTATAAGTGGGAATTAATATTATATTTCAATTTTCAATTAAACAGTGTGCATGAACAAACAACAATGTCTGACTCTCACTTCCCCACACCGCACTACATTTTTCTGCACGGGGAAAAACCCAGGTTAAGGTGTAACGTATAGGTTGTTTAATCCTATCGTGCTTTTGGATTTCCAAGATCTTCTCTAGTTGTGTCTCATCATAATATTGTCGGTAACTCAAATCTCGGTGTCACTCTTATAACACAATAACTGAATTTAAAAGCTTTTGCCAGGTGCTGAAACATTGTCAACTAGCAATTGAATAAATATTTCTTAGAACCAATCTGCAAACATACAACTGATAAAATTTTACAAAATTAGTTAAAACATTTAGGGTAGTTGTACATCAGTTAGACAGTTACCTAATCTTTACAATCTGCAGTTACATCGGTGGTAAATACCTGTGTTGATTGAAGTTATAAATGCACTCTTCAAACAATTTTGTTTTTACATAGGAATGTCGTTTATACGTTATCGTTTATGATTTACCGTTAGCAATATGTAGAGCGTTTATTTGTAAAGATTTGCATTCTGCACAGAGCCTCACAAGGTGAAGGTATTATTTCTGCACGATAAAAAAACATTGAAAAAACAGGACTATCACCAAAGGGCAAAGAGTAAAAATTCATACCAACATTATACATATACTCTGTGGGACCTTCACAAAGAGTCGGTAATAGAAAGAGCTTCCGTTTCTCAAACACGCAGGATGAAGTAAATCAAGGGCCGTACAGAACAACTATTTCCTTTCCTCCAACCACTCTCCTGTACTTGACTCATTCTATTATATTTGGCTCAATCTACCTAATTTACGAATCATTAGACAACTAACAACGACGATCAGGAACCATATTGGATAATAAATGAGCGCGAGAGTTGTTAGAATAAATACGTGTTCCCACCAACCCCTGATTTACTTATGTCGCTACCGTACATTATGAACGATACATGTTAAGTTGCGACGGCTCTCTCGCTCTCCCTCCCACACAGTAAAAAACGTATAAACGACAATTATGTGGTTTTAAGAACATTATATCAAAGCAAAATCCCATTTTAACAGCAAAAAACTGACATTTCAAAATATACAGTATACATTTATAGCTTATATGTGTACTTACTTATTTAATAATGCAATCAAAATATGTAATAAGAAAATACACCTGCAACTAGCAGTTACAAAATTACTTATTGTTCATTATTATAAAACAGTATACCGGTACTAGCAACAACACAACTTGACAGGAAACTTGCATTAACAACATGATATTGTACAACATCACTTATTCATACCTGATTTCTTAATACTTGGTGGGGTGGCTTCTTGATTTTACTGGACCGATTGATTTGTGCGCCTAAATATTTTGATCAGTATTTCAATTGAGAAACTGCAGAGATTTCATCGACGTTTTGATGAAAATATGTGTTTCAAATCAAATCAGCAAGAGAAGAGGAAGCACATCGTATGGCTTTCTTAAATGTAAGCACTCATTTAAATTGTGACATATTAAAAATATTTCTTGGAACACAGTTGCCAAGTAGGGTGAATAAAAGTAGTACATACAGAAGCAGACAGTACCGTTACAATAATCAGCCAAAACCTCACACCAAAGACTGTGCTTTTAACATACCTATTATAGTAACTGCAAAGTAATACTCAAATCACACTTAAATTCTTTTGCAACACATTTGAAATAAAAATAGTAAACCACATCTAGTAGTATAGTAGACACTACTGTACTAATTGATTAGCTGATAAACGATAGATTAGATTGTGTTGACTTGTTTGTCCTGCAAACTTAAAACACAAAAATAAGAACTTGAAGAGCAAATATAGGAACCTCCCAAATAGCTTTAAGTAGGTTAACAACACGTGTGTGTGTATTAGGGAAAGCCCATTTTTGTAAACAATAAAAATTAAGGCTTTAAAAATTATATAATTAACAAGACTTGTGATTTGATATATAGGAATCAATTTGTACTGCACTGTGTACATACAGAAAGGTAGAAATACATATTGTATGAATATGATACATTCATAGCATGCAGTAGCAGTTACAGTACTTGGTCAAGCCCATTCATAATGAACACACAAACCAAGCATTAACTAAAGCAAAAGTCCGCACC
>OX246738.1:113262593-113265093 GCA_945910005.1 Isoperla grammatica | reverse complement strand
GCTTCCGTTTTCCTAGTAGTTACATTATACCTATACGTGTCCACCACAAAAATCAGATCTCTTCCCTCCCTGTGAGTAACATGCAACCTCCCCTCCTGCCATCCACTAGACAACCACTGTTACATTTATTTTACAATAATGTGACAAATTCGCGCCTGTGCTGCGGTGTATTTTACCCTTACGGGGCCTCCGGCATTTCGACAGCAAGCAGCGACAGACAAGGAAGCAATCGGCCGGCGTCCCCCCCCCCCACCCCCCCCAACCA
Source organism: Isoperla grammatica (assembly GCA_945910005.1). Taxonomy (NCBI): domain Eukaryota; kingdom Metazoa; phylum Arthropoda; class Insecta; order Plecoptera; family Perlodidae; genus Isoperla; species Isoperla grammatica. Next base: position 113,264,828 of record OX246738.1, on the reverse strand, counting down.
CCCGGCCAGAGCCAACACCAGTCCACAATGACTGTAACCTACACCTGCTGGCGCCTATGGCTGGCGCAAGCAAGGGTATACTGTTACAATCTTTGCGCGTGGTAGTCTGCTAACGACCGAGGCAAGATAAGATAACAATAATATCGAATCTACTTTTTTTTCTGGATGAAGCAAATCTCACATGAATAAGAATTTATAATTTATAAAATTATAATACACATGACATGATATAACTGCAGAAAAGAGAAAATGACCCAAGCTTGAAACAATTGAAATATGATAAACATAACAGTCGGACATCAGAGAATAATAAGTTGATTGACTTGATTACATTCAGACCGATTGAGGTATCTCAGCGGTAAGACGCGAAATTCTAATTCGGGGAGGTCACTGGTTCGATTCCGGCCACCAGCAGTCCTGACTGATAGCTTTTTCCGAGGAATTCTCGTTTCTATGATGTGGAACATTCGTTTTAATATTTGGGAATAGAAAACTTGAATGTTCACTTCTCCAATCATATTTATGTGGAAACAAATGGAATTTAATTTATTTTTTATTTTTTTGTAAACAAAATATGAAGTGTGCAACAATAAGGGTGCGTTTTTTAAATGCGGACTTTAGTTGTCTATAATAAATGTATGTACATCTTCCAATGTTCACTTCTCGTTTATAAGCAGGAGTCCCAGCTCCAAAAACGCTTCTCATGTACAACGAATACAATATTTTTTTTTTTTTTTTTAAGTATGAAGTGTACAAACAAGAGAGTGGGTAATTTAGATGCGCAATTTAGTTGTCTCTAATAACGTAGGTCAATCTCTGAATGTTCACGTCTCATTAAGGAGCAGGAGGACGAGCTCCAAAAACGCTTCTCAGGGTAACTTGGATGCGCATTTAAGTTGTCTATAATAACTAAAGTCAATCTCTGAATGTTCACTTTTCGTTTAGGAGCAGGAGGACGAGCTCCAAAAACGCTTCTCAGGTACAAGGATTATATATTATTTTTTTGTATAAAAGTATGAAGTGTACAAACAAGGGGGTGGGTAGTTTAGATGCGAATTTTAGTTGTCTATTATACCGTAGGTCAATCTCTGAATGTTCACTTTTCGTTTAGGAGCAGGAGGACGAGCTCCAAAAACGCTTTCCAGGTACATAGCTTATATATTATTTTTTTTGTATAAAAAGTATGAAATGTACAAACAAGGGGAGGGGTACTTTAGATGCGCATTTTAGTTGTTTATACAAAAATAGGTCAATCTCTAAATGTTCACTTTTCGTTTAGAAGCAGGAGGACGAGCTCCAAAAACGCTTTCCAGGTACATAGCTAATATATTATTTGTTTGTATAAAAAGAATGAAGTGTACAAACAAGAGGGTGGGTAGTTTAGATGCACATTTTAGTTGTCTATAATAATATAGGTCAATCTCTGAATGTTCACTTCTCGTTTAGGGGCAGGGCAGGAGGACGAGCTCCATAACCACTTCTCAGGAACAACGAATACATTATTTTTCTGTATAAAAGTATGAAGTGTACAAACATATGGGTGGGTAGTATAGATGCGCATTTTAGTTGTTTATAATAAAATAGGTCAATCTCTGAATGTTCACTTTTCGTTTAGGGGCAGGAGGACGAGCTCCAAAAACGCTTCCCAGGCACATAGCTTATATATTATTTTTTTGTATAAAAAGCATGCAGTGTACAAACAAGAGGGTGGGTAGTATAGATGCGCAATTTAGTTGTCAATTAAACCCGTAGGTCAATCTTTGAATGTTCACTTCTCGTTTAGGAGCTGGAGGACGAGCTCCAAAACTACTTCTCAGGTACAACGAATACATTATTATTCTGTATAAAAAGTATGAAGTGTACAAACATATGGGTGGGTAGATTAGATGCGCAATTTAGTCGTCAATAATAACGTAGGTCAATCTCTGAATGTTCACTTCTCGTTTAGGAGCAGGAGGACGAGCTCCAAAACCGCTTCTCAGGTACAACGATTATATTTGATTTTTTTGTATAAAAAGTATGAAATGTACAAACAAGGGGGTGGGTAGTTTAGATGCGCATTTTAGTTGTTTATAAAAAAATAGGCCTATCTCTGAATGTTCACTTTTCCTTTAGGAGCAGGAGGACGAGCTCCAATAACGCTTTCCAGGTACATAGCTTATATATTATGTTTTTGTATAAAAAGTATGAAGTGTACAAACAAGGGGGTGGGTAGTTTAGATGCGCATTTTAGTT
>OX246738.1:113134124-113262393 GCA_945910005.1 Isoperla grammatica | reverse complement strand
GATGCCCGAAACCGCCCCTCGGTCTTGCGAAAGGAATAATACTAACAATTTGTATTGGCTGCCACCGGCGCCAAATCTGACAAGACATATTTTACCTATCGTAGACCTCAAACTAGTATAAAATATAAAATTGGTAATTAATTAGTGAAATAATATAATATGTTACATAATTGGGCTAGGGCTTGGAAATAACTACAATAAAAATAATGAATTGTAAAAACAAAATATTTAATAAAAATAAATAAAGAAAGAAATAATTTCAAAATTGCTTGAGGAGCTTGGAAAATGTTTGTATAAAAATAAGTAAAGGCCATTGGGACACCCGGGGCAAAGCTGAGAACTCCGCAGGGTATTATTTCACTGTGTTTATTATAAGTTGTTTATACAGAACCGAGTGCGACCCCAGTTTTCTTGAAAATGTTGGATCCGAACTGTGAGCTTATACCTGTGCGCGGTGGGGGATAATGCTGTATAGCAGTCTTGAAGGGTTTCAGACGTTTTAACGATACCCACATCTGTCAGACAGTAATCAAATGTAATAAATAAATAAATTCGTATTTATAGAGTCTACTCACTCAGTAACAAATTAAGACTGATTTTCAGTGGGGGAAATCGGGATTTTGAAGATTTAGTACAATTTAGTAATTTTCAGTATAATTGTTGATAGTAGTCTGTACATTCTCATTTTATGAAACGGCAACACTGCCCTGGATAATACTATCCTAGTACTAACTAGTAGTTAGTAGTTAGCACTTGCTCCTTGCTCTGTTCCAGTTGGATTCTTATAGAATGTGGTAGGACCTATCTAGTTTTAGATTTTTATTTTATGACAAGTTTCTGAAAACAAAAATATTAAAATTTTAAATTTTAAACCCAATTTAGACGGTTCAATCCGTTCTTCCTTGAATGTAAGGACAAAAAACCATCAAAACAATGTGCACCGGACAAACCATCTGTTGTTAGGACATTGTTTTCATGACATGACACAGCTGTTGTTGTCAATTGTTTGTCTTTCTTTGATTGATTCATCAACACATTCAATGTTTGTCCGAAACAAAACACGACCACATGGCTATTTTGGGAATCAAGGCTTATGCAGCAACGCTCCACTTTCTCTCATTTGGTTTTGTTCTTGAATTCAGGGTAACTTTAAAATGGAACATTGAACCATGTAATACAGCTTTAGGAAAGATTTCTAATTCATGTTGGAAAAACAGAGGACAACAGCACAAAGGAATCTATGTATTTAAGTTTTTGGATTAAATTGTTACACTTACAAGTGCATATTCAAAGGAAATTAGTTATGATTTGAAATAAGTACTTTATAATTGTAATAAAATCACGTAAAAAATAATGTTTCTTTTAAAATGTTTGGATAAGAGATTGACACTAATGAATCATTAGCACAAACGGCCATTAGGCCAACTTCTTCCTCATTTGAGGAAGAAGTTGGCCTCACCTCACTTTTTACCTTTTTTAAATTAAAGTTGTCGTAGTTCTTGCATGAGCCACTCGAAGCGCTGAGATCTTGTCTTCCGATCTCAGTTGGTTGGACCACTTCCCCACCCCAGAGTGGAAGAACTTCTTCAGAAATTCTGGCCAAACTCTTTGGAAAGTAATTCCAAAGTAATTCCTTTTATCACGTTATTGTCACGTTTGTCGAGCTGTGTCAATCATTTCGATGGAAGACTGTGGACTTTCCAGGTTGTGTAACTTCAGTGTGTGAAAAGCACAGTGCTTTGCATACACACATCCCCAAGGTCCGTAAATCCCCTAGTGGAGGCTCGTCGAACTCCAAGGTTTACCGAACCTCCGCCAGGGGATTGACGGACCTTGACCATGTCAGCTGGTGTCAAGGAAATGGAGCGGTCAAGGCGCACAGGATTCAGGTATAAAACCCATTATTATAAAGGCCCGCCAAATATCAGTACGGTGCTATATATAGTTTGTCTTCAGACCAATCAGAAGCCTAGTTTCGTGAAGAAAACAAGTGTTTTAGTCTAGCGGACTAAAATATTTAGTGAGTCTTCATAATACCGGGCCTGAGAAATACAAACCCCAAAATGATCACTCCCATTGTGTATTTGCAAAAGTTTACAATAGTTTCACTGTGCTCTCTGTGGCGTGTGGAGTCGGTGTAACGGGCTATATTGTTGAAGCCAAGGGAGGATGTCCGAGGGCCGATGTAGAGCGGTATGGTGGCGACTGGGTAAACCTCGGCAAAACCTCAAGTCGGATCGGCGATTATCTGCAAGCAAAGCATGTTTTGTTATTGGCATGTGTGTTGGTTGAAGATGATTGGGTGTAATTGTTGCTAATGCCATTTCATGTCATTATTAGTGACACAATTATTGGTGCTGCACCAAATTATAAAAGTGAATACTATTGAATACTAAAATCCTTTAAAAAACAACTGAGGATTAAAATATTTAAAATTTTCTCAATCCATTATTTAGTTCTGTCCAAACAAAGTCACATGTTAATTTATTGTTAGTATTATTGTTAATTCTTTGTATGTAGGTAGCATTGTCAAGATGTTGCTAACATAAATGTTGTTTCGCTCAGTTTTAATAGTGACTAGTTGGTGAGGAATGTGCCCAATGTCAGGAAACAACGAGCCAGTATATTGTCGTAACGGGTATCGAACCCACAACCTTTGGAGTAAATATTCACAAGGCATCGAGGCACGTTAATTAATTTTTTTTTTACATTTCTTTTAACACATTTTGGCAGAAAACAGCACAACTCCAAACACAAGGAGTGACTGTCACGGTTACGATTTATGTTAAACTCACCAATAATTCCCATGATGGGTCTACGTTCATCCTGCGTTCCTTGCGCGGCGACGCTCGCGTTCAGAAGTTTCCTGTTCATCCTGGCGACGCTCACGTTCATAAGTTTCCCGCTCATCCTGGCGACGCTCACGTTGATAAGTTTCCCGCTCATCCTGGCGACGCTCGCGTTCATAAGTTTCCCGCTCATCCTGGTGACGCTCACGTTCATAAGTTTCCCGCTCATCCTGGTGACGCTCACGTTCATAAGTTTCCCGCTCATCCTGGCGACGCTCGCGTTCAGAAGTTTCCTGTTCATCCTGGCGACGCTCACGCTCATAAGTTTCCCGCTCATCCTGGCGACGCTCACGTTGATAAGTTTCCCGCTCATCCTGGCGACGCTCGCGTTCATAAGTTTCCCGCTCATCCTGGTGACGCTCACGTTCATAAGTTTCCCGCTCATCCTGGTGACGCTCACGTTCATAAGTTTCCCGCTCATCCTGGTGACGCTCACGTTCATAAGTTTCCCGCTCATCCTGGCGACGCTCGCGTTCATAAGTTTCCCGCTCATCCTGGCGACGCTCGCGTTCATAAGTTTCCCGCTCATCCTGGTGACGCTCGCGGACAGAAGTTTCCCGCTCATCCTGGCGACGCTCACGTTCAGAAGTTCTCGCTCATCCTGGCGACGCTCACGTTCATAAGTTTCCCGCTCATCCTGGCGACGCTCGCGTTCATAAGTTTCCCGCTCATCCTGGTGACGCTCGCGGACAGAAGTTTCCCGCTCATCCTGGCGACGCTCGCGTTCATAAGTTTCCCGCTCATCCTGGTGACGCTCGCGGACAGAAGTTTCCCGCTCATCCTGGCGACGCTCGCGTTCATAAGTTTCCCGCTCATCCTGGTGACGCTCGCGTTCATAAGTTTCCCGCTCATCCTGGCGACGCTCACGTTCAGAAGTTCTCGCTCATCCTGGCGACGCTCGCGTTCATAAGTTTCCCGCTCATCCTGGTGACGCTCACGTTCATAAGTTTCCCGCTCATCCTGGCGACGCTCGCGTTCATAAGTTTCCCGCTCATCCTGACGATGCTCACGTTTTCCCGCTCATCCTGGCGACGCTCACGTTCATAAGTTTCCCGCTCATCCTGGCGACGCTCGCGTTCATAAGTTTCCTGTTCATCCTGGCGAGGCCCGCGTTCAGACAATTCCTGTTCATCCTGGCGACGCATAATTATTTATTTGTTTACAATATTTCTATCAATACATGATTGAATAGGGGTTGGCAGAAAAGAGCACAGCTCCAAACACAAGGAGTGACTGTCACGGTTACGATTTATGTTAAACTCACCAATAATTCCCATGATGGGTCTACGTTCATCCTGCGTTCCTTGCGCGGCGACGCTCGCGTTCAGACGATTCCTGTTCATCCTGCGTTCCTTGCACGGCGACGCTCGCGTTCAGACGATTCCTGTTCATCCTGCGTTCCTTGCGCGGCGACGCTCGCGTTCAGACGATTCCTGTTCATCCTGGCGACGCTCGCGTTCAGAAGTTTCCTGTTCATCCTGCGTTCCTTGCGCGGCGACGCTCGCGTTCAGACGATTCCTGTTCATCCTGCGTTCCTTGCGCGGCGACGCTCGCGTTCAGGCGATTCCTGTTCATCCTGGCGACGCTCGCGTTCAGAAGTTTCCTGACTTGACGTTTCAGTTTTCACACATTTCCATAGTTCTTGTTTTTCGGTTTTAAAAATAAAAACAATCATACTTACACACTTGTGGTATTACAATTAATGGTACCACAGGTATCAAATTGAAAACTTACTAGTATGTGAAAGACTTAATAATATGCAACACAGTCCAGTTCCAGCACTCATATTTTACAAATGTTTATAATAATCAAATATTTACAAATAGTCTCAAGGCTGCACAGGAGGGTTATTTTTCAAGAACCACAAGAAATCCATTCTTGTAAGGGATGTCAAAATGAATGCATCAATTTTACATAAGTATGTTAATTATTGGCAGTAAGTAGAACAAATTAAATTGTTTTATCTGTATGCATTAAAAAATGCATTTTCATGATTTCTTTCATTACTTTTCCGAATTTATCTTGACATACATGTTTTCCCGCTACTAAACAGCAGGTCAGATGTTAATTTTCCAAAAATATGCTAAAGCATCCTGGGCAGCCCAAGCGTTTGTCAGTGTACCGTGATCATAGAAACCAATAAAATTTTAATTTAAAATTGTTTAAACAAACAAAGATTATAAAAGGGCTGCGTGATGTTATTGCAGTTACTTTATTCTGATAATATTCTGTTCAAAGAATTGAAAATCCATCCGAACCGTGTTTAGATTTATTGACTTTAGATTTGATTATTTAGATTTGACTTCACTTGCTTGATGGGATATTGCCACAGTGACGTCACCCAAACACATCCAGCGTCCAGCCATAGCATCGTCCCCACACAGTCAACATAGTCAACGACAATGCAACAACGCTATCTCCCAACTTACAGACGTGAGCGAGTCTTGGCCGTCTAACTTTGATCCCCAAAACAAACGACCCCCAGACGTCTTCTCAGCACCTAGGGGACGAAGAAACAACCCTGAATCCCGAAGAAACAACCCCTGAACAAGAGTGATATCAGCGACGGAAACAAATCTCTAAATGAAACTCTTCTATAGCTGGCAAAACGGCGACCAAACAACACCTGAAAGATGAACCCTCACCACCTTAGCAATGCAAACACCTCACGGCACGACCACACTCGACCTGCGCATCGTGAGACCGCGTGTACATACATTGACCTGCAGACAACGAGGAACGAGCCACAGCGGCATACACAGAGCATTCAGGTCTCATCACGTCGCGACATCCAAATAGGCGTCGCAGTCAGCTATTAAAATAACACACATTATATTATGCATTTGTATCAAATAGATTTAGATATAAACAAATTGACTTGTACTAAAAAGCCCCTTAATAATCTATATTTACTAAAAAGAAAAATTTGAGAATTAAGTAATCGATTTCCGATTAACTTTTCTTATTATCTCGCGTTAATATTATTTGATAGAAGTAACATGAATATAAACTATAAAGGTGTAAAGCTGCTTTATGCCAGACAGTCTTCACCTTTTATATTACTACATGATCATTAATTAGTCACAGTCACACTGGATATACGTACATTTTAACTGACTCAATTCTAAACGCCCAATACTTGCATAAGCTCTCTCAAAGTTTCGATATCTATTTTTCTCTATTGTATTTCAAATAAAAAATTTCTTTCTGTGCATGAAAATGTTCATGCTTTACAAAATAATTACAAGATAAAATTTACATGTTGTGTTAATTATAAACTTAATTTAACCTAGTCTGATGATCTACAAAGTGACATTATGTACAATTAAGAATATTTAATAATATGTATACACGTTTATTATAGTTTTGGATTTGGTGAAAGGATCTAAATACAGGGGTTATGTTTTTGTCGTTGAAAAGCCAAATTCAGATTTGAAGTTTGACTCTTTTTCTCTCTAGCTACTTTATTCTTAAACCGCCGACGAAGTCATAACCTTTTTTGTAAGCAATTAATATTAAGATTTATAAAGCCGTCTCAAATCCACTGTTAATTAATGAATGTGCAAGTTCATAGAAACCAATTAGAATATTTGAAATTGAAAAGCAAATCACAAACACATATAACTAATCTGCAAAATTATGATATTTTTCCCGCAATTTATATTTTATATATTGTTTGTCATTATATTTATGTTATAATTATTTTAACTATTATTTTACTTATAATTAGTTTTGTTTATACTATTTCATAAAAATGATTTTATCTTTAATCTTTAAGGTTATGACACCACGGCAATTTGATCACAAGCAATTCACACATCATTTCATTCAAGAAACACCTATCTGCACTAAAATCCAACTACCATACACTCCAACATCTTCATCCACACATCCAGCCACAGCCCAACCCACCAAAGAAAAATTTACAACTTCCCCAATTTGCAATTCTCTTCCGCTTCTTAAATGAACTGAAATGTTTCTTTTAATTAACTCCTTAAATGACTGAAAACCTTCCACGAAGCAAACACATTAGCACCCATTGAAATATGTTTTAGCTACCTATTCTGTACTTCCAGATCTACTGTCTATCTCTATTCTCTAAGCAGATAAACAACGCCCGTGTTAAAAGTGCTTCGCGGTTTGATTTGAACTTGAATGTAGTTATCTTACGCGACCGCATCGCCGCGCTAGCGTACTAAGGTCGGAGATGCAGGTGGCTGTTCCATCGGCTTACAATGTTGCATGGTGTTCAGCGCTTTGTATAGTAGGCCTAATGCCCCCGGCGGTTGAAGCCAGCCGAGTCGCATTCCAGGCGGACAAAGACACCCCAAACCTCGAAAGTGAGCGGGCAAAGAAATGGTTGGGCCGAGGAATTAAACTTTGAGAAACACGTATGCAATGCCAGAAACCACCAAGTGAAACAAACATCACCAATAAAAGGTGCCTGGGTGGTATAGAGAACACGAGATTCTACTGATGTGAATCAACAATCATTCTGCTCACGGTGCCAAAATCATACACGATTTTTTTGTGGGTGTATTCGTTCTTAGGAGAAAAGTCTAAACTCAAGTGATTACAGGAACGCAAGCATTTAATTTGCATTGGAGGGGTGGGGGGGGGGGGGGGGGGGGGACAGTAGAGATAGTGGTCTAGTGGTGTTGTTCCTGCTTTCAATACAGAAGGTCACGAAATGGGCAGTATCTAAAATACATTTTTTTAAATACGCATTTAAATACATTTGTATATTGTATTTATTCAAATATTGTGTTGCAAAGGATTTGTATCTTGTATTTCAAAATACTTAACTTTGCAGTATCCTAGTCTTTTAGGTACTCAAAATATAAATACATTGTATGCATGGGACAATAAGACAACAGGTGTAAAATTATTAATAATTTAATTTTTTAAATTTTAAAAATAAATTATTCCACACATGGACTCCCCCTCCCCCCCCCCGTTTTTCGGGCTAGCGTCTTTAAACGTCTGTCGTATCGTATATCTGTATTTTGTATGATACTGTTACTTTATTCAAACTGTTACTACAAACTTTTCGAAGCATTTGGGGGGTATTTGTCTGTAAGTAGTAGTGATTACGTACGTGCGTAGCCATTTTTCAATAAGCATATAATACCCTGCGAATTAAATCAAACTTATTTGGTACCACGTACCATTAATAAATTTTGGATGTAACTACGTACTACACATGAATTGATGTTTTAAATATTTGCATATTTTTTAAAAAGGGTACGTGCACTAACTAGCATAACTAGCACTTTCTGTGTTACATAGTGTGGGGGGGGGGGGGGGAATTATTTTTAACCAGAACGATCATTCGCGGTGGCGGCAGTGTATTACTTATTAGTTTGAATAGCAATTATTTGTCACTCTCTTTGTCCACTGTCTCGCCGCGTCGTCACTGGAAGGTGCTCGGGCGGGTAGACAGGCAGACGCCTACAGCAACACGTCGCGCGTGCCTCTCACGTCGAGAGAGGCGATTTGCAGGTGTGGGTTTTCAGTATCGTCATCCCTTGACAATGGTGGCTAACTGTTGTGTATTCGGGTGTAAAAACGAGCGTTTGCTAGTTTCGAATATATCATTTCATAGAATTCCGTGCATTGATAAAACCCCGAAACTGTATTGACACTGACTTATCCAAATCAACATACGAAACGCACTTTGCGAGGGACAGCTATCTGCTATCACTTCATTAAAATTTTCCGGTTCTTCACAAGCAACAGCCTCACAACTTTGCAGGTCGCAGAACGTAGAAAGTAAGACGAAAGAAGACATGTCATCGTCACCTTCCATATTACGTACCAGCTGTCATGAGAAAATAATTCTCTTTTCTCTGTGCAAGAATGTTTTGAATAGGCTTCAGCATTCACCCTTTCAGGCCTACTGGCCACCTGCAGTATTTATTTTTAGTTTGCAACACCCCCGCCCCCTCCCCCGGGCGCTCAACAAAGCTCCTACTGAAGAAAGTCGCGTGGGTCGTTGACCTATCGTCCTAGGTCTTCAGCTCAGAGGGGAGGGCCATCGTGGTCAGTTTACATCGAGTAGGACGGAGTTACCTATGATGTAAACAATTTGTTAACACCACGAAACAACTTAAAAGTGATTAATGCTATTTGGGTGCACATCTTTCGAAACAAAGTTGATGCATTCAGAAGTTGTTATTGCAGTTTGGGCCCTCTCCCATTCTTGACCAAACTTGGATGGGGGGGGGGGTTGCGTCAATCCCCATACTTTCGCCACTGTGCACTAAGCAGGTTCAATTATCAAATTTTGCAAGAGGGGACAAAGCGAAATAACACTTTCTACCTCGCTACGGCCGGGGGGGGGGGGGGGGGGGGGTGGGGGGGGGGGCACCCCTCAGATTACCCCGCAGAGCGCATTTTTATTTTTAACACTTTTTTTTACCGAAATGGGATTTTAAAGTAGGTTCTGAATGAAAGATATTGAACTACGTACTTTGTCAAAACATGGTTCCATTTTTATTAATAAATCAAAATAGAACCCATGTAGACATAAAACGTGCTCGTATAGGCCTACATCAATCAAAAAAACAGTAAGGCCTATATGTCATAGAAAGCATCAACACTCTTAGGAACAATATCTTGAGAGATGGAACTGGTCACGATTGACTAGTCACACTTATAAAATGCTGTTAATCGTTACATAAGTTGAAGAAAACTTAAGAAATAGTAATTATAATACATTATCGTATAATATACGATAATGTATTATATTTACTATTTCTTACGTTTTCTTCGTTTATGTATATTATACATCATATAGCTAGTTAAATTTTAAACAATTCCTGAAACCAAGGGGGGGGGGGGGGGAAACAAGTTCCCCCTTGGGTGTTCCCCCTTCCCCCCCCCCCCCTTCGCAGGGCCCATGTATACCTGTTTGTGCACAACATTGTTGTTGCGTACGTATAAGTTGAAGAAATTAGAACATGTGCATATTTAGTAATTTCTGCTGGTTTGGACACTTACAAATACTTTGACAACAATACTTAGCACACGTTATCTGTGCTGCCATCGTTTTTGAATAAGTTATGTTGTTTATCTTATAAAATAAATAGCACATCCACAGGTAATTCGCGCCGTAGTTCATACGCCAAAACACAGGATACACTATCCACATTGTGTTGATCGTGGAACTGGGTTACTGCGCCCTCACACGCTAAGAAATGTTGACTCGACGTTAACGAGCACGGCAATATGTTGATGAGAACACTAAGAAGTAAAATGTGTGAGTTGTTCCATCAACAAATTGAGCTAAGTTGTGTTACCATTGATAGGCCTAGTGTTTTATTCAACAAGCCACTTCAGAATATGATAGTGGACCACAGATAACAATACATTGCGTGGGTGATAGTTCTGTAACAAAAGACGCGCAGTGTACGCTTTTATCTCTACGAGCTTCTCGCTCCTCTTCCTTCTTCGAAGCCCGGTTGCGGGCCTGGCCTGATTTTCAGCTCCGTTGATGTATTTTGTTTTTGTATTTAATGTTTTTGTTTCTCCTCTTTATATGCATTTCGTTTTAGATGTGTGATTTGTGCGAAAGCAATTATTGCGATTATGGGGTATTCTTTCGTTTTGTTTGATTTGTGTCATGTGTGTTGACTATTCCTTTTTTGTTATGTGGTATGTTGTCTTTCGGCTACTGGGCTTTGTCTCGTGTGCGTTTCTCACAATTAACATATCTATTCTTCTCCGTGTAGGCCTACCTGTTCCTAGTCTAGGTTATATTTGGTTTTGCACTTACTGTACTTAGCTAAAGAGGGCGACATTGTGCCCTTAATTGGCATTCCCACCTTAGGGTGGCTAATAAAAAATAAAAATAAACTGTTACTACCATCGTATGATTGCCGAGCAGTAGTGGATTAGATCAGTAGTATCAAATCAAGGAGTATACTATAATCTGTTATCTGTGTAACTAAAAATGTCATAACAGTCTTAAGTAAATGAATATTATACCAGTTCTTGTAACTGAGTGGGTAGACAATAAATACACATTATTTTATGTGTGTTTATTTCAGTGGCGTAACTACAACTAAAGATCCCCCTCCCCTTCCCTATCGCCACTGATATTTGTCATATTTTACTTCTTTTCCTTCTTGTAAGATTTCAAATTTGCAAACCGGTCAATTACTGTATCGACATCCATTTGTTTCACCCGCTCTGGTTGGAATTCATAGTCGGCCCCTACATTTAGGCGCACCCATTGTTGCTATGGATTTGTTTCGTTGATGGGAAATAACATGCAAACAACTGTTACCTTGGACCAGACTCTACCATAACTGGCAAGGTAAGAAACAAGATGCATTTGGTACAGACATGGAGATAGCTGGAAGACATGTCTGTGTTGTCTACTATGGGAGAATGTGAGGGGCTTTTATTGTTGTGGTTCTACGTGAATTCACACATAATTTCTAGACTCATTGTGTTTTGAAAGCTCAGAAACTGCAATGGCAAGTTTTCAAAAAAGTTGTCAATGAAGAACTAAGTTTTCAGATTTACATTTTTTTCGTTTTAATTTGCATATTAATGATAGCATATATATATATACACATGGATAAGGAATAATTTTTGCACCCCACCCCGTGGTCCTTTAGTTACGCCACTGGTTTATTTACTCTTGTTCAGACACTAACATCTCAAACTGCTTTATTGTATTGTCCTATTGTCTACCTACGACTCTACGTCTTGTTCCTTGTGATGTTATTTCGAGGTCAATATTCACTACCCTCGCCCAGCCAGCCGTCCGATGCGTCTGCAAACCAAGAGCTCGGTATGTGTGCGATTCAATGCTCGCGGCAGTAAAAGGGGGTGAACCAAGGTTTGGCAACACCGTAGCCGGCCGCGTCACGACAAACGAGTTCCGAAGAAGAAATCCTCTGCAGGTGACTCACACGCCTGTGTGGCGGCAGCACATTCGCTCTTCTACCATCCTTGTGGTCGCGGAGGGAACTAATCAAATAGCGAAGCATGGCGCCCATTTGAATCGTTTATCTGCCTACGCAAGTTAATTAGTTATCTGTGCTCTAAGCATACATCCATCAGCTGACATTCTGTCATACCGTGGCAGGGACGGTCTCGGCGACCAGAAGCCCAGATCTCGTAGCAAACACTCCATCGCCTGTAACACTGCATACATGTCATGTTATATGTTATCTGCACGTCCCCGGTCGTCCTTCTCTCCATAGGAAGCTGTAAAGGTGGACTTTCTAACAGGCTGCTAAGTTCTATCCTTTGTAGAAGTTCATCTTTCTTCCTGTACGTGGTATCCGTACATTGTCTGTCTTTCCATGGCTCTCTAATGCCAACTACTGTACTGTAGCAGTCTAGCTAGAGACTGTTGCGCTACAAGTCACCTATATTATATACCTAGTTCCTCCAATCCTTTCTTCCGCCGACGAAGTATAACCGTACTTGGGTAGTATTCCTCCCGCCCAACGCCCATGCAACTATACATGTTTGCGCTGTAAGTGAAACATGTATTATAATATTACTGCGCTGAAAATAAATACAATTAATACAATGTTGTCAAGTAAGACCGAAGTCTATTCGTACTTGGGCAGTCCACCCAGACTGTGTTACGCCACAAGTCGCCTAGTGATGCTAACCATGTATATCTAGGGTCACCGTGTAGGGTCGTACCGTGTGACGGGAAGTTCTGGAAGCCAGATGATCCTGTCCCTGCTGTAACCACCTGCGAACAATGCAGCAGATCATATTAGGTTACTGTTGACATACGTGTGACTTACTTATACAATGGTACCAGCAGTGGCACTAGGAGATACACACACAACAATGAGCAAACGCTCGAGCCACTAAATACAGGCCCTACCTAGGGGGGGAAGAGTTTTGGCAAGAGCATTACCCAGCTAAAGCTCGAAACAACCGGCCGGTACATTGTATAAAGCGGTCACACCGAAGTAATGAGCTGTGTTGCCACTGTTTTCCTACTATAGAGTCCAGTGGCGTAGATACTCGACGTTCTCGCAGACGATCTCGAAGTGCCCTTACTGATCGCCTGCCAGACACCCCACCGCTCTAACGCATTTACTGTGGCGTTCTGCAGTGTTTGAATTAATTGATGCAAGGAATTTGTTACAAAACCAAGAAACGAATGAACCAAATACTGATACGCGCTTCTTCATCAAACGAGAAGGGTGCTGGTTGATGTTTTGTCAAGATGTATCGATCCCCTATATGGACTGCATGGATGGGCTGCATCACACGTTGCACTTTACGTTCACGACGCGATGCACTTTACGTTCACGACGCGATGCACTTTACGTTCACGACGCGATGCACTTTACGTTCACGACGCGATGCACTTTACGTTCACGACGCGATGCACTTTACGTTCAATACGCGATGTACTTTACGCTCACGACGCGATGCACTTTACGTTCAATACGCGATGTACTTTACGCTCACGACGCGATGCACTTTACGTTCACGACGCGATGCACTTTACGTTCACGACGCGATGCACTTTACGTTCACGACGCGATGCACTTTACGTTCACGACGCGATGCACTTTACGTTCAATACGCGATGTACTTTACGCTCACGACGCGATGCACTTTACGTTCACGACGCGATGCACTTTACGTTCACGACGCGATGCACTTTACGTTCAATACGCGATGCACTTTACGTTCACGACGCGATGCACTTTACGTTCACGACGCGATGCACTTTACGTTCAATACGCGATGCACTTTACGTTCACGACGCGATGCACTTTACGTTCACGACGCGATGCACTTTACGTTCACGACGCGATGCACTTTACGTTCACGACGCGATGCACTTTACGTTCACGACGCGATGCACTTTACGTTCAATACGCGATGTACTTTACGCTCACGACGCGATGCACTTTACGTTCACGACGCGATGCACTTTACGTTCACGACGCGATGCACTTTACGTTCAATACGCGATGCACTTTACGTTCACGACGCGATGCACTTTACGTTCACGACGCGATGCACTTTACGTTCAATACGCGATGTACTTTACGCTCACGACGCGATGCACTTTACGTTCACGACGCGATGCACTTTACGTTCAATACGCGATGTACTTTACGCTCACGACGCGATGCACTTTACGTTCACGACGCGATGCACTTTACGTTCACGACGCGATGCACTTTACGTTCAATACGCGATGTACTTTACGTTCACGACGCGATGCACTTTACGTTCACGACGCGATGCACTTTACGTTCAATACGCGATGTACTTTACGCTCACGACGCGATGCACTTTACGTTCACGACGCGATGTACTTTACGTTCACGACGCGATGCACTTTACGTTCACGACGCGATGCACTTTACGTTCACGACGCGATGTACTTTACGCTCACGACGCGATGCACTTTACGTTCACGACGCGATGCACTTTACGTTCACGACGCGATGCACTTTACGTTCAATACGCGATGTACTTTACGCTCACGACGCGATGCACTTTACGTTCACGACGCGATGCACTTTACGTTCAATACGCGATGTACTTTACGCTCACGACGCGATGCACTTTACGTTCACGACGCGATGTACTTTACGCTCACGACGCGATGCACTTTACGTTCAATACGCGATGTACTTTACGCTCACGACGCGATGCACTTTACGTTCAATACGCGATGTACTTTACGCTCACGACGCGATGCACTTTACGCTCACGACGCGATGCACTTTACGTTCACGACGCGATGCACTTTACGTTCACGACGCGATGCACTTTACGTTCACGACGCGATGTACTTTACGTTCACGACGCGATGCACTTTACGTTCACGACGCGATGTACTTTACGTTCACGACGCGATGTACTTTACGTTCACGACGCGATGTACTTTACGTTCACGACGCGATGTACTTTACGTTCACGACGCGATGCACTTTACGTTCACGACGCGATGCACTTTACGTTCACGACGCGATGCACTTTACGTTCACGACGCGATGTACTTTACGTTCACGACGCGATGCACTTTACGTTCACGACGCGATGCACTTTACGTTCACGACGCGATGCACTTTACGTTCACGACGCGATGCACTTTACGTTCACGACGCGATGTACTTTACGTTCACGACGCGATGCACTTTACGTTCACGACGCGATGCACTTTACGTTCACGACGCGATGCACTTTACGTTCACGACGCGATGCACTTTACGTTCACGACGCGATGTACTTTACGTTCACGACGCGATGCACTTTACGTTCACGACGCGATGCACTTTACGTTCACGACGCGATGTACTTTACGTTCACGACGCGATGCACTTTACGTTCACGACGCGATGCACTTTACGTTCACGACGCGATGCACTTTACGTTCACGACGCGATGTACTTTACGTTCAATACGCGATGTACTTTACGTTCACGACGCGATGCACTTTACGTTCACGACGCGATGTACTTTACGTTCAATACGCGATGCACTTTACGTTCACGACGCGATGCACTTTACGTTCACGACGCGATGTACTTTACGTTCACGACGCGATGCACTTTACGTTCACGACGCGATGCACTTTACGTTCACGACGCGATGCACTTTACGTTCACGACGCGATGTACTTTACGTTCAATACGCGATGTACTTTACGTTCACGACGCGATGTACTTTACGTTCACGACGCGATGTACTTTACGTTCACGACGCGATGTACTTTACGTTCACGACGCGATGTACTTTACGTTCACGACGCGATGTACTTTACGTTCACGACGCGATGCACTTTACGTTCACGACGCGATGCACTTTACGTTCACGACGCGATGCACTTTACGTTCACGACGCGATGTACTTTACGTTCACGACGCGATGCACTTTACGTTCACGACGCGATGCACTTTACGTTCACGACGCGATGCACTTTACGTTCACGACGCGATGCACTTTACGTTCACGACGCGATGTACTTTACGTTCACGACGCGATGCACTTTACGTTCACGACGCGATGTACTTTACGTTCAATACGCGATGCACAATGATGATCTGCAAAGAAGAAAGTTACACTATTATTGTATGATCGCAAAATATTTCAGCGTCAAGTCGTCTCTGGGCTAAATTGAAAGCCAAAATACATTACCCCCCCTTCCCTCCCACACACACCACGGTCCACGAGGGCCGAAAATTTCCTCTGCCCGTACCCCCCCATACATGCATTGCTCTATTATACATAAGATGTTGAAAATGCACTTTCAAGCGTTGGGTTAGGGTTTGCGAATAGTTGTTGTTGTTGGACTTACCATCCTATTTTGGTATGGCTGCCGTTCCAGGATAGAAGAGGGGAGGCGGCGAGCTGACGGACTGTTGCCAGGGCCACCACTTGTTGTGAGGTGACAGACTGTTGCCAGGGCGACCACTTGTTGTGAGGTGACGGACTGTTGCCAGGGCGACCACTCGTTGTGAGGTGACGGACTGTTGCCATGGCGACCACTTGTTGTGAGGTGACGGACTGTTGCCATGGCCACCACTTGTTGTGAGATGACGGACTGTTGCCATGGCGACCACTTGTTGTGAGGTGACGGACTGTTGCCATGGCGACCACTTGTTGTGAGGTGACGGACTGTTGCCATGGCGACCACTTGTTGTGAGGTGACGGACTGTTGCCATGGCGACCACTTGTTGTGAGGTGACGGACTGTTGCCATGGCGACCACTTGTTGTGAGGTGACGGACTGTTGCCATGGCGACCACTTGTTGTGAGGTGACGGACTGTTGCCAGGGCCACCACTTGTTGTGAGATGACGGACTGTTGCCATGGCGACCACTTGTTGTGAGGTGACGGACTGTTGCCAGGGCCACCACTTGTTGTGAGGTGACAGACTGTTGCCAGGGCCACCACTTGTTGTGAGGTGACAGACTTGCCAGGGCCACCACTTGTTGTGAGATGACGGGCTGTTGCCATGGCGACCACTTGTTGTGAGGTGACGGACTGTTGCCAGGGCGACCACTTGTTGTGAGGTGACGGACTGTTGCCAGGGCGACCACTTGTTGTGAGGTGACGGACTGTTGCCAGGGCCATTACTTGTTGTGATATGGACTGTTGTCTTGGTGACCACTTGTTGTGAGATAACGGACTGTTGTCATGGCGACCACTTGTTGTGAGATGGACTGTTGTCATGGCGACCACTTGTTGTGAGATGGACTGTTGTCTTGGCGACCACTTGTTGTGTGATAACGGACTGTTGTCATGGCGACCACTTGTTGTGAGATGGACTGTTTTCATGGCGACCACTTGTTGTGAGGTGACGGACTGTTGCCAGGGCGACCACTTGTTGTGGGGTGACGGACTGTTGTCATGGCGACCACTTGTTGTGAGATGACGGACTGTTGCCAGGGCGACCACTTGTTGTGAGATGACGGACTGTTGCCAGGGCGACCACTTGTTGTGAGATGGACTGTTGTCATGGCGACCACTTGTTGTGAGGTGACGGACTGTTGCCAGGGCGACCACTTGTTTTGAGATGACGGACTGTTGTCATGGCGACCACTTGTTGTGAGATAACGGACTGTTGTCATGGCGACCAATTGTTGTGAGATGGACTGTTGTCATGGCGACCACTTGTTGTGAGATGACGGACTGTTGCCAGGCCCACCACTTGTTGTGAGATGACGGACTGTTGCCAGGGCCACCACTTAATGTGAGATGACGGACTGTTGTCATGGCGACCACTTGTTGTGAGATGACGGACTGTTGCCAGGCCCACCACTTGTTGTGAGATGACGGACTGTTGCCAGGGCGACCACTCGTTGTGCAGTTATACACTAAAAAGAAGATGAACATTTATTGGTATATGTGGAAGGCAGCATTGTTGTTTTACTCACTATATGTTGGTACCACTGCCGTTCCAGGATAGAAACGAGCCACCACTTGTTGTGAGATGACGGACTGTTGCCTAGGCGACCACTTGTTGTGAGATGACGGACTGTTGCCAGGGCGACCACTTGTTGTGAGGTGACGGACTGTTGCCTGGGCGACCACTTGTTGTGTGGTGACAGACTGTTGCCAGGGCCACCACTTGTTGTGAGATGACGGACTGTTACCAGGGCGACCACTTGTTGTGAGTTGACGGACTGTTGCCTGGGCGACCACTTGTTGTGAGTTGACAGACTGTTGCCAGGGCGACCACTTGTTGTTAGGTGACGGACTGTTGCCAGGGCGACCACTTGTTGTGAGGTGACGGACTTGGCTAGGGCCACCACTTGTTGTGAGGTGACGGACTGTTGCCAGGGCCACCACTTGTTGTGTGGTGACGGACTGTTGCCAGGGCGACCACTTGTTGTGAGGTGACGGACTTGGCCAGGGCCACAACTTGTTGTGAGGTGACGGACTGTTGCCCGGGCCACCACTTGTTGTGAGGTGACGGACTGTTGCCAGGGCGACCACTTGTTGTAAGGTGACGGACTGTTGCCAGGGCGACCACTTGTTGTTAGGTGACGGACTGTTGCCAGGGCGACCACTTGTTGTGAGGTGACGGACTGTTGCCAGGGCCACCACTTGTTGTGTGGTGACGGACTGTTGCCAGGGCCACCACTTGTTGTGTGGTGACGGACTGTTGCCAGGGCGACCACTTGTTGTGAGGTGACGGACTTGGCCAGGGCCACCACTTGTTGTGAGGTGACGGACTGTTGCCACGGCGACCACTTGTTGTGAGGTGACGGACTGTTGCCAGGGCGACCACTTGTTGAGAGGTGACGGACTGTTGCCAGGGCCACCACTTGTTGTGAGATGACGGACTGTAGCCAGGGCGACCACTCGTTGTGCAGTTATACACTAAAAAGAAGATGAACATTTATTGGTATATGTGGAAGACAGCATTGTTGTTTTACTCACTATATGTTGGTACCACTGCCGTTCCAGGATAGAAGAGAGCCACTACTTGTTGTGAGATGACGGACTGTTGCCTAGGCGACCACTTGTTGTGAGATGACGGACTGTTGCCAGGGCGACCACTTGTTGTGAGGTGACGGACTGTTGCCTGGGCGACCACTTGTTGTGTGGTGACAGACTGTTGCCTGGGCGACCACTTGTTGTGAGTTGACAGACTGTTGCCAGGGCGACCACTTGTTGTGAGGTGACGGACTTGGCCAGGGCCACCACTTGTTGTGAGGTGACGGACTGTTGCCAGGGCGACCACTTGTTGTGAGGTGACGGACTTGGCCAGGGCCACAACTTGTTGTGAGGTGACGGACTGTTGCCCGGGCCACCACTTGTTGTGAGATGACGGACTGTTACCAGGGCGACCACTTGTTGTGTGGTGACAGACTGTTGCCTGGGCGACCACTTGTTGTGAGTTGACAGACTGTTGCCAGGGCGACCACTTGTTGTGAGGTGACGGACTTGGCCAGGGCCACCACTTGTTGTGAGGTGACGGACTGTTGCCAGGGCGACCACTTGTTGTGAGGTGACGGACTTGGCCAGGGCCACAACTTGTTGTGAGGTGACGGACTGTTGCCCGGGCCACCACTTGTTGTGAGGTGACGGACTTGGCCAGGGCCACCACTTGTTGTGAGGTGACGGACTGTTGCCAGGGCGACCACTTGTTGTGAGGTGACGGACTTGGCCAGGGCCACAACTTGTTGTGAGGTGACGGACTGTTGCCAGGGCCACCACTTGTTGTGAGATGACGGACTGTTACCAGGGCGACCACTTGTTGTGTGGTGACAGACTGTTGCCTGGGCGACCACTTGTTGTGAGTTGACAGACTGTTGCCAGGGCGACCACTTGTTGTGAGGTGACGGACTTGGCCAGGGCCACCACTTGTTGTGAGGTGACGGACTGTTGCCAGGGCGACCACTTGTTGTGAGGTGACGGACTTGGCCAGGGCCACAACTTGTTGTGAGGTGACGGACTGTTGCCCGGGCCACCACTTGTTGTGAGGTGACGGACTGTTGCCAGGGCGACCACTTGTTGTAAGGTGACGGACTGTTGCCAGGGCGACCACTTGTTGTTAGGTGACGGACTGTTGCCAGGGCGACCACTTGTTGTGAGGTGACGGACTGTTGCCAGGGCCACCACTTGTTGTGTGGTGACGGACTGTTGCCAGGGCCACCACTTGTTGTGATGTGACGGACTGTTGCCAGGGCGACCACTTGTTGTGAGGTGACGGACTTGGCCAGGGCCACCACTTGTTGTGAGGTGACGGACTGTTGCCACGGCGACCACTTGTTGTGCAGTTATACACTAAAAAGAAGATGAACATTTATTGGTATATGTGGAAGACAGCATTGTTGTTTTACTCACTATATGTTGGTACCCTTTCCGTTCCAGGATAGAAGAGGGCCACCACTTGTTGTGAGGTGACGGACTGTTGCCTGGGCGACCACTTGTTGTGAGGTGACAGACTGTTGCCAGGGCCACCACTTGTTGTGTGGTGACGGACTGTTGCCAGGGCCACCACTTGTTGTGAGGTGACGGACTGTTGCCAGGGCCACCACTTGTTGTGAGGTGACGGGCTGTTGCCAGGGCGACCACTTGTTGTGAGGTGACGGACTGTTGCCTAGGCGACCACTTGTTGTGAGGTAACGGGCTGTTGCCAGGGCGACCACTTGTTGTGAGGTGACGGACTGTTGCCAGGGCCACCACTTGTTGTGAGGTGACGGGCTGTTGCCAGGGCGACCACTTGTTGTGAGGTGACGGACTGTTGCCTAGGCGACCACTTGTTGTGAGATGACGGACTGTTGCCAGGGCCACCACTTGTTGTGAGGTGACGGGCTGTTGCCAGGGCGACCACTTGTTGTGAGGTGACGGACTGTTGCCTAGGCGACCACTTGTTGTGAGATGACGGACTGTTGCCAGGGCCACCACTTGTTGTGTGGTGACGGACTGTTGCCAGGGCCACCACTTGTTGTGAGGTGACAGACTGTTGCCAGGGCCACCACTTGTTGTGTGGTGACGGACTGTTGCCAGGGCGACCACTTGTTGTGAGGTGACGGACTGTTGCCAGGGCGACCACTTGTTGTGAGGTGACAGACTGTTGCCAGGGCCACCACTTGTTGTGTGGTGACGGACTGTTGCCAGGGCCACCACTTGTTGTGAGGTGACGGGCTGTTGCCAGGGCGACCACTTGTTGTGAGGTGACGGGCTGTTGCCAGGGCGACCACTTGTTGTGAGATGACGGACTGTAGCCAGGGCCACCACTTGTTGTGAGGTGACGGACTGTTGCCTAGGCGACCACTTGTTGTGAGATGACGGACTGTTGCCAGGGCGACCACTTGTTGTGAGATGACGGACTGTTACCAGGGCGACCACTTGTTGTGAGATGACGGACTGTTACCAGGGCGACCACTTGTTGTGAGGTGACGGACTGTTGCCAGGGCGACCACTTGTTGTGAGATGACAGACTGTTGCCAGGGCGACCACTTGTTGTGAGATGACGGACTGTTGCCAGGGCTACCACTTGTTGTGAGGTGACGGACTGTTGCCAGGGCGACCACTTGTTGAGAGGTGACGGACTGTTGCCAGGGCCACCACTTGTTGTGAGGTGACGGACTGTTGCCAGGGCGACCACTCGTTGTGCAGTTATACACTAAAAAGAAGATGAACATTTATTGGTATATGTGGAAGGCAGCATTGTTGTTTTACTCACTATATGTTGGTACCACTGCCGTTCCAGGATAGAAGAGAGCCACCACTTGTTGTGAGGTGACGGACTGTTGCCAGGGCCACCACTTGTTGTGAGATGACGGACTGTTGCCAGGGCCACCACTTTTTGTGAGGTGACGGACTGTTGCCAGGGCGACCACTTGTTGTGAGGTGACGGACTGTTGCCAGGGCGACCACTTGTTGTGAGGTGACGGACTGTTGCCAGGGCGACCACTTGTTGTGAGGTGACGGACTGTTGCCAGGGCGACCACTTGTTGTGAGGTGACGGACTGTTGCCAGGGCCACCACTTGTTGTGAGGTGACGGACTGTTGCCAGGGCGACCACTCGTTGTGCAGTTATACACTAAAAAGAAGAAGAACATTTATTAATATATGTGGAAGACAGCATTGTTGTTTTACTCACTATATGTTGGTACCACTGCCGTTCCAGGATAGAAGAGGGCCACCACTTGTTGTGAGGTGACGGACTGTTGCCAGGGCGACCACTTGTTGTGAGGTGACGGGCTGTTGCCAGGGCGACCACTTGTTGTGAGGTGACGGACTGTTGCCAGGGCCACCACTTTTTAGGAGGTGACAGACTGTTGCCAGGGCGACCACTCGTTGTGCAGTTATACACTAAAAAGAAGAAGAACATTTATTAATATATGTGGAAGACAGCATTGTTGTTTTACTCACTATATGTTGGTACCACTGCCGTTCCAGGATAGAAGAGGCCCACCACTTGTTGTGAGGTGACGGACTGTTGCCAGGGCCACCACTTTTTAGGAGGTGACAGACTGTTGCCAGGGCGACCACTCGTTGTGCAGTTATACACTAAAAAGAAGAAGAACATTTATTAATATATGTGGAAGACAGCATTGTTGTTTTACTCACTATATGTTGGTACCACTGCCGTTCCAGGATAGAAGAGGGCCACCACTTGTTGTGAGGTGACGGACTGTTGCCAGGGCGACCACTTGTTGTGAGGTGACGGACTGTTGCCAGGGCGACCACTTGTTGTGAGGTGACGGACTGTTGCCAGGGCGACCACTTGTTGTGAGGTGACGGACTGTTGCCAGGGCGACCACTTGTTGTGAGGTGACGGACTGTTGCCAGGGCGACCACTTGTTGTGAGGTGACGGACTGTTGCCAGGGCGACCACTTGTTGTGAGGTGAAGGACTGTTGCTATGGCGACCACTTGTTGTAAGGGTGACGGACTGTTGCCAGGGCGACCACTTGTTGTGAGGTGAAGGACTGTTGCTATGGCGACCACTTGTTGTGAGGTGACGGACTGTTGCCAGGGCGACCACTTGTTGTGAGGTGACGGACTGTTGCCTGGGCGACCACTTGTTGTAAGGTGACGGACTGTTGCCAGGGCCACCACTTTTTGTGAGGTGACGGACTGTTGCCAGGGCGACCACTTGTTGTGAAGTGACGGACTGTTGCCAGGGCGACCACTTGTTGTGAGGTGACGGACTGTTGCCATGGCGACCACTTGTTGTTAGATGACGGACTGTTGCCAGGGCCACCACTTGTTGTGAGGTGACGGGCTGTTGCCAGGGCCACCACTTGTTGTGAGGTGACGGACTGTTGCCAGGGCGACCACTTGTTGTGAGATGACGGACTGTTGCCAGGGCGACCACTTGTTGTGAGGTGACGGACTGTTGCCAGGGCCACCACTTTTTGTGAGGTGACGGACTGTTGCCAGGGCGACCACTTGTTGTGAGGTGACGGACTGTTGCCAGGGCGACCACTCGTTGTGAGGTGACGGACTGTTGCCAGGGCGACCACTCGTTGTGAGGTGACGGACTGTTGCCAGGGCGACCACTCGTTGTGAGGTGACGGACTGTTGCCAGGGCGACCACTCGTTGTGAGGTGACGGACTGTTGCCAGGGCGACCACTCGTTGTGAGGTGACGGACTGTTGCCAGGGCGACCACTTGTTGTGAGGTGACGGACTGTTGCCTAGGCGACCACTTGTTGTGAGGTAACGGACTGTTGCCATGGCGACCACTTGTTGTGAGGTGACGGACTGTTGCCAGGGCGACCACTTGTTGTGAGGTGACGGACTGTTGCCAGGGCCAGCACTTTTTGGGAGGTGACAGACTGTTGCCAGGGCGACCACTCGTTGTGCAGTCATACACTAAAAAGAAGAAGAACATTTATTGGTATATGTGGAAGACAGCATTGTTGTTTTACTCACTATATGTTGGTACCACTGCCGTTTCAGGATAGAAGAGGGCCACCACTTGTTGTGAGATGACGGACTGTTGCCAGGGCGACCACTTGTTGTGAGGTGACGGACTGTTGCCAGGGCGACCACTTGTTGTGAGGTGACGGACTGTTGCCAGGGCCACCACTTGTTGTGAGATGACGGACTGTAGCCAGGGCCACCACTTGTTGTGAGGTGACGGACTGTTGCCAGGGCGACCACTCGTTGTGCAGTTATACACTTAAAAGAAGAAGAACATTTATTGGTATATGTGGAAGACAGCATTGTTGTTTTACTCACTATATGTTGGTACCACTGCCGTTCCAGGATAGAAGAGGGCCACCACTTGTTGTGAGATGACGGACTGTTGCCTAGGCGACCACTTGTTGTGAGGTAACGGACTGTTGCCATGGCGACCACTTGTTGTGAGGTGACGGACTGTTGCCAGGGCGACCACTTGTTGTGAGGTGACGGACTGTTGCCAGGGCGACCACTTGTTGTGAGGTGACGGACTGTTGCCAGGGCCACCACTTTTTGGGAGGTGACAGACTGTTGCCAGGGCGACCACTCGTTGTGCAGTCATACACTTAAAAGAAGAAGAACCTTTATAATATATGTGGAAGACAGCATTGTTGTTTTACTTACTATATGTTGGTACCACTGCCGTTCCAGGATAGAAGAGGGACACTGTTGCCAGGGCGACCACTTGTTGTGAGGTGACGGTCTCTTGCCAGGGCCACCACTTGTTGTGCAGTTATACACTAAAGAAGAAGAACATGGTTCAAGTCAGTGAAAACACATGTTAATATATACGGTGGACAGCATTGTTGTTTCACATACCATCTTGGTAAGACTGCAGTTCCAGGAGTAGACGGGGACCACTCGTTGTGAGGTGACGGACTGTTGCCAGGGCGACCACTTGTTGTGAGGTGACGGACTGTTGCCATGGCGACCACTTGTTGTGAGGTGACGGACTGTTGCCAGGGCGACCACTTGTTGTGAGGTGACGGACTGTTGCCAGGGCGACCACTTGTTGTGAGGTGACGGACTGTTGCCAGGGTGACCACTTGTTGTGAGGTGACAGACTGTTGCCAGGGCCACCACTTGTTGAGGGCGACGGGCTGTCACCATCGCAACGATCTTGCATCTTCTAAACTTGCCGTTGTAACTTGATAAGTGAGGCTTGATGTAAATTCTCACACGTTTCAGTTTTTAAATATTCCCAATTAGTTCTTGTTCACTCCAGTTTATAAGTTCAAACAATCTTTGTTGCATTCTTGCGGTCATACAATAAATGATACCAAAGGTATAAAATTAAAAAAGAAATTACATGTTTAAGACTAATATTACTGTATAATACAGTCCAATTCCAGCACTCACTCATACTTAACAAATTTGTATCATATTCAAATTTTTCAACATCCAGGAGAAACCCATTCTTGTAAGAGTTGATAAAATTAATGCATCAATCCAATTCAAAAACAGTATATGTTAATAAATAATTATTGACAGTGAGTACAAAAAATATCGTTATACTGTATGCATTTAAAAAATACATTTTCATGATTGTTTTCAATTACTTTTCAAAATGTATATTTACCAAAATGTTTGACAGCATCCCAAAACTAAGCAGCATATCAGATGATAACTTTCCAAAAATATGCTAAAGCATCCTGGGCAGCCTAAGGGTTTGTCAGTGTACCGTGATCATAGAAATTAGAAACCAATACAATTTAAATTTAAAATTGTTTAAACAGTCAAAGATTATTAAAGGGCTGCGTGATGTTATTGCAGTTACTTTATTCTGATAATGTTCTGTTCAAAGAATTGAAAATCTACCCGAACCGTGATTTGAAACCATCAACTTCACTTGCTTGATGGGATATTGCCACAGTGACGTCACCACAAACACATCCAGCGTCCAGCCATAGCATCGTCCCCACACAGTCAACATAGTCAACGACAATGCAACAACGCTATCTCCCAACTTACAGACGTGAGCGAGTCTTGGCCGTCTAACTTTGATCCCAAAAACAAACGAACCTCCGACGTCTTCTCAGCACCTAGGGGACGAAGAAACAACCCTGAAACCCGAAGAAACCCCTGAACAAGAGTGATATCAGCGACGGAAACAAATCTCTAAATGAAACTCTTCTATAGCTGGCAAAACGGCGACCAAACAACACCTGAAAGATGAACCCTCACCACCTTAGCAATGCAAACACCTCACGGCACGACCACACTCGACCTGCGCATCGTGAGACCGCGTGTACATACATCGACCTGCAGACAACGAGGAACGAGCCACAGCGGCATACACAGAGCATTCAGGTCTCATCACGTGGCAACATCCCAATACGCGTCGCAGTAATTAACACAAATTATAAGTATCGCTTTATCAATTTGATTTAGTTATAAACAAAAAGACTCGTAGGCTACTATAAAAGCCCCTTAATAATCTATTTACTAAAAAGAAAAATTTGTGACTTGTTTGTGATCGTTTTCCGTTTATCTTTTCTTATTTCTGGCGGTTACATTATTTCATTTTAAGTTATTTCGATATAAACTATGAAGGCGTGTAGAACTGCTTTTTGCAAGACTATCTTCACTTTTTGATATTACTATATCATTAATTAGTCACAGACACACCGAATTTCGGTACATTTTAACTGTCCAATTTTAAACTCCCAATACTTGAGCAATCTCAAAGTTTCGATATAATTTATTTTTCTCTATTGTATTTCAAATTCAAATTTCTTTTTGTGCATACATAAGTTATTATCTTTTACAAAAGAATTACAAGATATATTTTACATGTTGTATTTATTATAAACTTAAGTTAAACATATCTAATGATCTACAATGTGACATTGGACAAAGAAATATTTGATAATATGTATACACGTTTATTATAGTTTTGGATTTGGTGAAAGGATCTAAATACAGGGGTTATGTTTTTGTCGTTGAAGAGCCAAATTCAGATTTGAAGTTTGACTCTTTTTCTCTCTAGCTACTTTATTCTTAAACCGCCGACGACGTCATAACCTTTTTTAGAAGCAATGCATATTTAGATTTAGAAATCAGTCTCAAATCGAATGTAAATAAAACAAAAATATAAGAAGCACCCACCACCCAGTCAGTGCGGGTTGAACGTAGGTACCATAAATCCATGGTTTAATCTTTAGTTTAATGAATGTACAAGTTGTTTAGTTTATATCATAGAAACTAAGTGGAAGATTTGAAATTGAAAAGCAAATCACAAGCACATATAACTAATCTGCAAAATTTTGTTATTTTTACAACAGTTTATTTTTCATATATTAATTGATATATTTATTTTTACTTTTATTTTACTTATAATAAGTATTATTTATACTATTTCATACAAATGATTTTTCTTTAAGGTTATGACACCACGGCAATTTTATTACACGGAACGCACACATAAATTCATTCATAAGTTCACTAAAAACATCTATCTACATTAAAAACCAACTATCACACTCTCTAGCATCTACATCCACACATCCAGCCACAGCCCAACCTATTCGAAGGAAAATTTACAACTTCCCCAATTAGCAAGATTCTCATTTTCTTCCCTCCTTAAATGAACTGAAATGTTTCTTTTTAAATGACTGAAAACCTTCTTCTTGGCAAACATATTAGCACACATTGAAATAATGTTTTAACTACCTATTCTGTACTTCCAGATCAACTGTCCATCTCTATTGTCTAAGCATACATCCATCAGCTGACATTCTGTCATACCGTGGCAGGGACGGTCTCGGCGACCAGAAGCCCAGATCTCGTAGCAAACACTCCATCGCCTGTAACACTGCATACATGTCATGTTATATGTTATCTGCACGTCCCCGGTCGTCCTTCTCTCCATAGGAAGCTGTAAAGGTGGACTTTCTAACAGGCTGCTAAGGTACTATCTATCCTTTGTAGAAGTTCATCTTTCTTCCTGTACGTGGTATCCGTACATTGGCTGTCTTTCCATGGCTCTCTAATGCCAACTACTGTACTTGGTATCCATATAAGCTCTCTTTCCATGGCTCTCTAATGCCAACTACTGTACTTGGTATCCATATTGGCTCTCTTTCCATGGCTCTCTACTGCCAACTACTGTACTGTAGCAGTCTAGCTAGAGACTGTTGCGCTACAAGTCACCTATATTATATACCTAGTTCCTCCAATCCTTTCTTCCGCCGACGAAGTATAACCGTACTTGGGTAGTCTTCCTCCCGCCCAACGCCCATGTAACTATACATGTTTGCGCTGTAAGTGAAACATGTATTATAATATAACTGCGCTGAAAATAAATACAATTAAAACAATGTTGTCAAGTAAGACCTAAGTCTATTCATACTTGGGCAGTCCACCTAGACTGTGCTACGCCACAAGTCGCCTAGTGATGCTATAACCATGTATATCTAGGGTCACCGTGTTGGGTCGTACCGTGTGACGGGAAGTTCTGGAAGCCAGATGATCCTGTCCCTGCTGTAACCACCTGCGAACAATGCAGCAGATCATATTAGGTTACTGTTGACATACGTGTGACTTACTTATACAATGGTACCAGCAGTGGCACTAGGAGATACACACACAACAATGAGTAAACGCTCGAGCCACTAAATACAGGCCCTACCTAGGGGGGGGAAGAGTTTTGGCAAGAGCATTACCCAGCTAAAGCTCGAAACAACCTGCCGGTACATTGTATAAAGCGGTCACACCGAAGTAATGAGCTGTGTTGCCACTGTTTTCCTACTATAGAGTCCAGTGGCGTAGATACTCGACGTTCTCGCAGACGATCTCGAAGTGCCCTTACTGATCGCCTGCCAGACACCCCACCGCTCTAACGCATTTACTGTGGCGTTCTGCAGTGTTTGAATTAATTGATGCAAGGAATTTGTTACAAAACCAAGAAACGAATGAACCAAATACTGATACGCGCTTCTTCATAAAACGAGAAGGGTGCTGGTTGATGTCTTGTCAAGGTGTATCGATCCCCTATGTGGACTGCATGGATGGGCTGCATCACACGTTGCACTTTACGTTCACGACGCGATGCACTTTACGTTCACGACGCGATGCACTTTACGTTCACGACGCGATGCACTTTACGTTCACGACGCGATGCACTTTACGTTCACGACGCGATGCACTTTACGTTCACGACGCGATGTACTTTACGTTCACGACGTGATGCACAATGAGGATCTGCAAAGAAGAAAGTTACACTATTATTGTATGATCGCAAAATATTTCAGCGTCGTGTCGTCTCTGGGCTAAATTGAAAGCCAAAATAAATTATCCCCCCCCCCTCACACACAAATAAACCCCCACTGAACGGTTCCATGCAGCAGAACGTCAATCATAGTCTGTTCTCCCCCCCCCCCCCCCCACACACACTCACATGAGGGCCGAAAATTTCCTCCCCCTCCATCCCCCATACATGCACTGCTTTATGATACAAAACATGGGGAAAATGCAACTTCAAACGTTGGGTTAGGGTTTGCGAATAGTTTAAGAGAATAGATAATAACAGTTATAAAATAAAACATAAAATAAGTATAAATATAAATAAATAAATAAATAAATAAATAAATAAATAAATAAATAAATAAATAAATAAATAAATAAATAAATAAATAAATAAATAAATAAATAAATAAAAAAATAAATAAATAAATAAATAAATATATAGATAAATAAATAAATAAATAAATAAATAAATAAATAAATAAATAAATAAATAAATAAATAAATAAATAAATAAATAAATAAATAAATAAATAAATAAATAAATAAATAAATAAATAAATAAATAAAAAAATGTATTTATTTATTAATTAACAAGTATATAAATAATAAAATAATGAATAGCCCACCCCCCACCCCATGCGTTCGCCACTCGATGATTTCAATGTAGGTACTTGTTACTTTGCGTATCTAATCATAGCAGTCATTCTATTCGAGACGATGAGGTCCGAGAAGTGATAAAGAAATGCAAAATTACAAAAAGAAAGTCCATGCATTATGCGGGATTCGAAGCCACGTCCCTACGTGCCAGTGCCGTACGCTAAGCCCCTGCGCCCCAACAGCTGAGCCCGAGCAGCTGTCCATGAGAAATTGAGACTACCTCACCTTCAAGGTTATGAGATAGGTCTGGTACACTATCCTTGCCTCTCCCTCTCCCCCACTACCCGTTATCTGGCGCGTGGATACCGTTTTGCCAGACAGACAGAGTTTGGTAGGTAGCGTCCCCCCCCCTCCCCCCCAAACACAACGGTCGAGACTGGCGTATCCCGAAGTAGCGGCCCAAGCAGCTGATGCTCCCTAATCATGTGATATCTGACCTACTGACACACTCGATACCTTCCCTCCTCCAGACAAACCGAGGGAAACTTATCTCAATTAGACACATGCCGGCTGGTTCTTAAAACATGATTGCGACACTTTCAGTTATCTGTATCACTCAGCCACTGCAGAAATAAATGTTGTCCATTGTCCTGATCACCCCGTCTCTCCCGACCTAGACAGACGCAGCACCAGGGCTCGCCGACCGACCAATCAGGCCGTCGCATTCTCCCTGGCAACAAGATTTCGCCAGGTGTACACTCGCTCTACATAAACTGGGACACGGCCAAACGAGCAGGTTTAAACTAGTCACAACACACAAGCAGCAACGAAACATGGCAATATTATTCGGGCTTTAAGTTTCATATTTTGGCAACGACGCTAATCGAGACTAAGGCCCGAATGCATAGTTCACACTCAAGCCCTCCTCAACTCAGTCTCTCCTCAACCTCACCTAGCCACCAATCACAGAGCTGTCCGCATGGCAATGCTGTTCCGTGATTGGTGGTTGGGCGAGGCTGAGGAGAGGCTGAGTTGAGGAAGGCTTGAGTCTGGACTATGCATTCGGACCTAAGGGTCAATGCATAGTCGTTCCTCACGTGCTCCTTAACTCAGCCTTACCTCAAACTCGCCCAACCACCAATCGCAGAGCAGTCCCCATGGCAATGCTGCTCTTTGATTGGTGGTTGGGCGAGTCTGAGGAAAGGCTTAGTTGAGGACCACGTGAGGAACGACTATCTATTTGACCCTAAGTGAAGATGAAAGAACAGACGGACAAGTGGGATTCGAACCTGGTACGCATGGTCATCACGCCAACATGTGATAATATGCTAAAAAAACTGATTTAAATGTCATTTGCATACATTCGTAATAAGTACATTATTAGCCTTGTGGGGTACAGTGAATATGCAACTATAGGCCTAAATGAAAGATTCACCAATGGAGTTGTTTAGCACACCACGTCACTGTCACCAAACATTCATGATCCAAACCTGGTATTTGGATGACTACGGGTACAGTCTACGTCTTTATGCAGGGGAAATAAAAACACAATAGCTTTGTTCGCCTGTCTTACACTGGGCCGTACGGTGGCCAGTGTTGCAAAGCTTCTAACACGAGCTAAATAACCAGTGTAGAATTATCTCCTGCACTGGCTACACTAGTGAAGTTGAAGTCTTAATTACAAGCAAATGAAATAAAAATACATAATATATAATACTGACTTACATGGGTAAATAAAAAACAACAGCACGGACACAGACTGACATCGAAAGTATAGGACAGGCGTCAACCTCATGATAATTAGGCCTACTCGTTGAAAGTTCCAAAATGTAAAAATGAAACTGTAACCGTTAAAAGGTATTAGGAATGGGCATCGATTCCAAATAAGGGGATCGATAATCAAAGGTTATCGATCGATAATATCGAAAAAAGAATTATCTAAACATATTTAAATTTAGTAAGTTATGGATTAAGCAAAAATTCAAAATTCTTTTCAGAAAATGTAGATATTTTGTATAGGCCTAATTCTCAAGTTTTCAGCGTTATTCTGGTGACAAAAGGTCTGATCTATCCATTCGTTCTCAATGATTTTCAAAATTCGATACTTAAATTAATATCGATAACGTAAATATGTTCCAAATTCGTTAACGTCAATTTGTTCCAATATCCAATATCGATCGATAAAATCGATATTTTTTCATTGATGTGTTCCAAAAATTTTGTGCAACAATAGTTCTAACTAAATTAATATCGATTACGTAATTATGTTCCAAATTCGATAACGTACATTTGTTCCAATATCTAATATCGATCGATAAACTCGATATTATTTTCCTTGGAATGTTCCAAAAGTTTTGTTCAACAAAAGTTCTAAATGTAGATTTACACAACCAGGTCTAGCACTATAGTCGTATTTCGGAATAATTAAATTATTAGAAATGGTTCGAAAGAAAAGTTCATGGTGTGCGAAGTTTGATTTGAAAACTCCTCGGGTAGAAATATTACGAAGCAATTTTAAATCGCAAATTAACGGCCATTGTACGGAACTTTTACTGCAGTACAATTTAACTTTTGAAATAAAAGGAATGTTATCTCGAGACAAAATGATCCATTTTAGCTTTATCAGTTGACTCTCAACCGACATAATATGAATATTATACAATCATTGATCATTTATCAAAGAAACAGGATTTCGTAAAAATAGAAGATTTACGAAGTTCGGAGGTCAACGTTTTTCGTCTCACCACGAATTATTTTGGCGCGTCTTCCCAACCTCCCTACACGATTTAGAAACATAAATCAACGAACTAAGCAATACAATTCAACGAACTAAAACATACAATCATATCATCAAACTATAGCTAGGTGACATCAGGGTTATTAGATAAGGTTACATATTATCATCGCTTCAACCTACCTTTGTTCCAGGTATCCCTCAGGACCACGGGAGATGGCGAACTTGTTGATTCCTGCAAGCCAACTGCCGATTTTAGAAAATCATCTCTCAAAGTTACAGTAAGAGTTTTACATAGTTGTAAATCACACAGAGAATGTAGTTTTAATTACTCGAACTGTTTTTATAACACTTGAAACTGCAATGTTTTACTTTCCGCGTTTTGAAGAGATTAACTGATGATGATTCCTATTTGGTGGCGCGAAGTCGGCGGATCTGGCTCGAATGGGGCGAGCTGGGGCCGAGTCTACGTGACGTCATGCCCTCTCTTCTTCCAGGGAGTTGGTGAACCGGAAGGTCATCTGGAGAGGGCTGTGCACCAAAAACGAGAAATTAAAACCCTAATATATTAAATGACCTGTTACACTAATTATGACAAGTAAAACATTTAAAAAATATACGTTGTTCGTTTTCTGTTTATGATACAGTAATTCCAGAAATTTCGCCTCTTGTAAATAGCTGTTCGGCCGCCTACATTTTGACAACGTGGGGGGGGGGGGGGGGGGGGGGGGGGGTGTTTTATAGTTAGTATTTTTCTCTCGGAACTGCCGGTGTTTCGAGCACGTTTATTATTGCATAGCGCTAGGATCGGAAGGTTAAATGAGTTGTTCTTCTGCTATAAAGCCGAAAGAACAGCAATAAGCCATTCTTTTATCACCGAGCCAAAAAAAGTGTTCTATGTGGATTTTGTATTTTTTAACAAGTTTGTACCAATGTTTGTACCAAGCACGAGCATTGCTTTAGATTTTATTTAACCCACCTATAATTGAGTTTAGACTCTTCTATTCTATTTTTTAAGCCTTAAAGACTTACGAAAAGGTGTCATCATAATATTAATAATGTTTAATTCATTATACATCGTGCTTACTTCAACTACGAACTTTGAATTTTTTTTAGCCAGAGCGGGACACCAGTTGGGGATTTCTTTCTGCAGTTGGAACCCTGCTCTTTGGCGACAGCATTCAATGGGCGATAGTGGAATGAAAATCCGAATCGTACTTCATGGTGGTAACGGAATTTCGGAGTGGCTATTTTCACCCAAGTTGGGTGTGTCGAACACTTGAAATGCACCCAAGTTGGGTGTGTCCAACATTTAAAATGCTATTTGCACCCACGTTGTTTTCACCCAAGTTGGGGTTCACTTGGGTGCAAATAGCATTTTAAGTGTGGGACACACCCACCTTGGGTGAAAACAACTTGGGTGCAAATAGCATTTTAAGTGTTGGACACACCCAACTTGGGTGTAAGCCACTTGGGTGCAAATAGCATTTTAAGTGTTGGACACACCCACCTTGGGTGAAAACAACTTGGGTGCAAATAGCATTTTAAATGTTGGACACACCCAACTTGGGTGAAAACAACTTGGGTGCAAATAGCATTTTAAATGTTGGACACACCCACCTTGGGTGAAAACAACTTGGGTGCAAATAGCATTTTAAATGTTGGACACACCCAACTTGGGTGAAAACAACTTGGGTGCAAATAGCATTTTAAGTGTTGGACACACCCAACTTGGGTGAAAACAACTTGGGTGCAAATAGCATTTCAAATGCTGGACACACCCGCGCATGCGCAGAACTTGGGGGAAAATAGCATTTTAAATGTTGCGCTCACCCAACTTGGGTGCAAATAGAGGCAGCCCAAATAATTCAAATTGCGTACCAGCGTTTTAGAACAATCTCTTAACCAATCAAAACAGTTCGTATTTTTCCTGTCACGGTTGTGAACCGGACACTTGGCGCTGACTACGTCGAAAGGTCGAACCGGTCATTGGAGTTTGTGTCACGTTTGTGTAAGGTTGTGGTTGTTCGTAGTCTCGTGTGTTTACTCAAGAATCTTTTACATTTTTCCAATTTTTCGAGACCTTGTTCTCAGTGAATTGTACCAGATATCGTATTAAACAATGGGAAAATACGCCATTAAGGTACGTATAGTCTTCTTCGAGTAATTAACCAATAAATATCAGCCGGCAGGTTACCGGCTTGGGCGTACCGGTAGGTCCTATGCCTAGACAAGGGAAAGGGTGGTTTTGGTGGGTTTGAAGTAGGAAACCCAAACGTTTTGGTGCCCTATCCCTATGGGCGCCCGTGGTTGCCAGGTACAAATACTAGGAGTAGGGGACGACTATGAATTCCAGTTTGACAAGATTTTTCAGGGTAGGTAGGTCTACATGGCACCAATGTTTCTTCAAAATAATAGGTTATAAAAAAATATATACATAAATATAGGCCTAGGCCTAGGGCCTAGCATAAGCCCTACCATAAAAGATCCTAATAATTAATAGGCCTAGGCTATACCTTAATTCTTTACCTCTCTACTGAAGAGTTTAGTCAAGTTAAGGATTAACATTAACATTTCAGTAAAATTTTAAGTACCGGTACCTAGGTCCCCATGCACAAAAGTGGTTAGCGCTGAATCCTGTCACTTTCAAGGAATGTCAGGCAGCTGCATAAAACTATATGAAATATAACCCAAACTTTCTTCCTTTCATGGGATGTCAGGCATCTAGTCAAAGTTACTGATGAAATAAACTGCAAAAAACTGCTTTTAAATAACACGTAAAGTTATTTTATTAAACAATTAACTTCATAAGAACAATCTCTACATCTTGTGTAATGGTTACTATGCAGTT
The DNA here is from genome assembly GCA_945910005.1 of Isoperla grammatica. Lineage (NCBI taxonomy): Eukaryota > Metazoa > Arthropoda > Insecta > Plecoptera > Perlodidae > Isoperla > Isoperla grammatica. Next base: position 113,227,232 of record OX246738.1, on the reverse strand, counting down.
GCTAGGGACAAGCAAAATCAACAAACTAAATACAGTCATTGTTGTCCAAGTGCTTTATTGCAAATACTTGAAGGCAAAGCCACTTGGATTATTCCAAAACACTTGAAGAGTGATATAGCGCACTTTCTCCAACAGTTACTTTCAAAATATCGTTTAAAGTGTGTATAAAGTGTGCGTACGCCGTTGGAATAATTACTCACATTTTAAGTAAAAAATAATATTGAAGTAGTAGGCCCTACCATTTAGCCTAAATAAGGGTTCACACACTTGCTAAGTATTACTGCTAGACATGTAGGGCCGGTGCAGTCACGTTTATGGTTGCCCCTTAATAATATGCCTAATAATAAATAATGGAAGAGCATGGCTAAAGGTCGGTGCACAATTGCCCAGTGACGATAACTGTAACTATAACGATAACGATAAAACGGTAACGGGAAGGCATTCGATGCACAATTGCCCGTTAAGCAGACGCTCGGCCATTCCCATAAGCCATCCCTCATGAGCACTACTTTTAATTTTAATTTCCAAAGTTGATAATTAGAACTGTTCATCTTTGTGATCACCTGATCACCTGCTTTAGCCATGTCTACTAAAGCCTAGTAGGTCTAGGCCTACTTACAGGAAATTAAAAAACTTGTATTTAGTACTCACCACAAGAGCCTCCTAGTTCTAATATAACCAGAAACTAGTATTATGCGCACTGTAACCATACTGGGCCCATAACCTGATGAAATAAACTGCAAAAAACTGCTTCTAAATAACACGTAAAGTTATTTTATTAAACAATTAACTTCATAAGAACAATCTCTACATCTTGTGTAATGGTTACTATGCAGTTGCTAGGGACAAGCAAAATCAACAAACTAAATACAGTCATTGTTGTCCAAGTGCTTTATTGCAAATACTTGAAGGCAAAGCCACTTGGATTATTCCAAAACACTTGAAGAGTGATATAGCGCACTTTCTCCAACACCCCTTCTCGCTATGTTCACTCGTCGCTAAACACTAGCTGAGCTTGCGAGGCAAAACGATTCAAAAGTTCTTTTGACACGGGCTTCGTAAACATGTCCGCAGTCATGTACTCCGTAGGACAATACTCCGCCTCGATGATCCCTTGCTCTCGTAGGTCTCTGATTAGATGATGCCTGACATCGATATGCTTTGTTCTGGCACTGCAATGATCAGACTTGATCAAATGAATGCAGCCTTGGTTGTCCTCGTAAATTGGTGTAGCACCCACAGCTGGTGCTCCGATGTCTTCCAGCAGTTGACGTAACCATAGCAACTCTTGGCAAGCATGTGCAGCCGCAACATACTCTGCCTCGGTGGACGACAATGCAACGATTGTCTGTTTTCTGCTTGACCACGATACGGTGCTCTCGCCCAGTTGAAAAATGTATCCACTAGTCGATTTCCGGTCAATCTTGTCACCAGCCCAGTCAGCATCCACGTACCCTTGCAGCTCGATCTTGCTTCTTGCTGACAGACGCAGTTTGGCATTGATGGTTCCAGCCAGGTAACGCATTACCCGCTTCACCGACTTCCAGTCTCGTTCTGTGGGTGACTCCACACGACGACTCAGGAAACTGACTGCTACCGCAATGTCCGGTCTAGACACTGTAGCAATGTACAGAAGTGATCCAATTACTTGACGATACTTCTTGTTATTTGGCAACATGGCACTTGGTTCTTCCACTGCTGATAAATAATTTGTTTCCATTGGCGTGGGCGATGGCTTCGTCTCTAACATTCCTTGCTCTTCTAACAACTGAGCTATCTTGGTTCGTTGGTGGATGAGGAAAGAACCATCTGCTTCTCGCTCTATCTGGATCCCCAAATAGTGAGCTACTTCACCCAAGTCCTTGGTCGTAAAGTGCTAGTTTAGTTGTGTGCAAATACCCAGCACGACACCTGCAGATTCTCCTGCAACCAGCAGATCATCTACATATATTAGCACGTATGTAGTGCTACCAGAAGCTTCCTTTTTCATAAATAAACATGGATCTGCTTTTCCGGACACGAAACCCAGGCTGGCCAACGCTTCGGTGGCCTTCCTGTTCCATGCACGAGCAGATTGTTTTAGCCCATAAATGCTGTGTTTTAAGCGCAACACCATATGCTCAAGACCAGGTTCCACGAAACCAGGGGGCTGTTCCATATACAGCTCCTCCTCTAGGTCTCCATTTAGATAGGCTGATTTGACATCAAGGTGCCTTACATGAAGTTGGCGAATGGCCGCCACACTCAATAGCACACGTACTGTCTCATGCTTGACTACCGGCGCGAATGTCTCGTCGTAGTCCTCCCCATAGCGCTGTGAGAATCCTCTCGCCACTAGCCGCGCTTTGTAAGTGTGTACTTCACCCTTCGCATCCAGTTTTGCCTTGAATACCCACTTCGATGATATGGCTGAACGTCCTGGAGGGAGTTTAGCTAGCTGCCACACTCCACGTTCCATAAGAGATGACATCTCCTCCTCAGCTGCCGACACCCAGATCTTCTTTTCACGTTCAGGTAACTCCATTACTTGCTTCCACGACGAGGGCTCACGAACTTGTTCCACTTGGACCTTGTAGGAAAGCTTCCTTGGTGGAATCCCTTTGTTTTGTCTCTGTGATCGACGTGGTCGTGGAGGAACAATCTGCTGATCGTCGGCGGTTACTTCTGTAGCTGTAGGCTCTTGCCGAGTCAACTCAGTGACCTCCTCTGAGTCCACCTCAGTGTCTTCATGAACGCTGACGAAGTTTTCATCCGCCACCCCTTCTGGCTGAAAACTGATTTCACAGTTTTCTTTTATAATGTGTGGGTCGTCCTTCTCGATGATGCGTACTGAACGACTTATCCATATCTTGTTGGTGTTTGGATCCAACAGGCGATAACCTTTAGTGGCGGTGTCATAACCAATGAGCACGCCCAGGATGGCCTTGTCATCCAATTTCTTGCGTTTTTGTTTTGGGACAAGCGAATATACTTTGGACCCAAAAACTCTGATGTGACTTATGTCGGGCTTGATACCATCCCAAAGTTCGCTTGGTGTCTTGTCTACACTTCGGCTCGGTAGACGATTTTGAAGGTACGCCGCAGCGCACACTGCTTCTCCCCAAAATCTCTCAGCAAGTCCAGCATCCAATAACATGCATTTTGCCATCTCAACTAAAGAGCGATTCTTTCTTTCTGCCACACCATTTTGCTGAGGTGTGTACGGCACCGTAAACTGGTGCTGAATTCCCTCATTTTTAAAGAAACTCTTTAGATTCTTGTTGACATACTCTTTTCCATTGTCAGTACGAAAGATAGTGGGCCTGTGTCCGTACTTCGTTCGAACCATAGCAACGTACTCTTTACAACATCTGCTGCTTCATCCTTGGACTTCAGCAGACGAACGAACGTGAAACGTGAGTAATCGTCAACAAACGTAATCATGTACCGATTACCGCTCGGCGTTGTGGTAGGCATTGGTCCACAGACGTCGCTATGTATTGAGATTATACAGGTGGAATAGAATATGATTTATTAGACACTGGTAGAGAAAATAAAGCAAGACCACATTGACTGAATGGTTGACAGCAACTTTACCACAATTGTAGCATTTAAACTTCTTAAATGGCTTTGTAGCTAGAGCAGATTCATCAGGAATGGACTCACCTCGTTGACGTCTTGTTTCTTCTTGTAGCAATTTAGCTCGGACGACATCAGTGTTCAGTTCCTGGCCACAATTTTCAAGTGTAATCACAAGTGGGTCAAATGAGTCTGGCAAGTTGGATAGGATAATTATAGCCAACTCGTCATCAGTCACCGCTGCATTTATTGCACTTAACTGCTGAGCAATAGTCATCATTTGGTTGAGATAATCCTCCATATTAATACAGTTTTTGTATGTAATACTGTTTAGCTTTCGACGTAGGTGAATTTTTCGCACTAGTCCTCGATCCTCGAAAGCAGACTCTAATTTTAACCATGCTTCACGGGCCGTTTTACATGAGTTTACATGTATGTACAGATGTGGCTTTAAACCCAAACAAACAGTTGCAAGTGCACGCTGGTCTAATGCAATCTCATCTTCTGAAGAAAGATTTAAGTTACCTTCAATAAATCTCCACAATTTCTCCCGTATAAGCTGCATCTTCATACCAAATTTCCATGCACTGAAATTGGTTGCTCCTTCCAACCTCTCAACTTGCAATATATTCACTGCCATATTGACCACAATTATTAAACAGTTTTTGCTTAAAGATCACTATAAATCAATTCTTTGCATTACCTGGGCCCATAACCTATTGAGATTATACAGGTGGAATAGAATATGATTTATTAGACACTGGTAGAGAAAATAAAGCAAGACCACATTGACTGAATGGTTGACAGCAACTGTTTCCATGGATACATATTATAAACAAAGTTTATATTAACAAAAACCAAGGCCTACTGGATTTACTCCTACAAGTGATCTAGTGGACCTTGAACAAACCCCAATTACATCATAGAGGGCTGTGGCATAACAATAACATTTCAACACTAGGCACTAATTCACTTGGCCTGGTGGCTCTGGTCTCGCTAGTTGGGAATGGCAGTTCAGCTAACTTCCCCTTAATGCAGCAGTCACAGTCCACCTGTGCATCACATTTACCAATGTGGATGCCTAGAGCTAGTCCCTCTGTCAACAGCTTCTTAATCGCAGCTGGGTCCCGATGACCCAAGTGACGGTGCCATCGGTGCATGCACTCTTCACTGCGTGCACTCAACGCTGCTTCGTTACCTGTCTTGCACTTCAGCCTAAATAGTGTCCCGTCCAGTTCAGCTATTGCTATTGCAGCCGTCTTGTAGATTATCTTGCACGTGGCGCCCTCGAACGTCACCTTGTACCCACTACGAGTTGCACATTGAATCGATAACAGCCCGCCATTAAGTTCCGGAATGTACAGAACATCCTTAAGGTATATTTGTTCCACCTTACCGTTTGGCAAGCTGCACGTCAACCAACCGCTACCGATGCCTTCTGCAGAGATCGTAGAGTTGTCTGCAAGGTAAACCTGGGTCTTTACATCTTGCAACGCTGTGAAAAACTGTTTGTTGCTTGTCATGTGGCTCGTAGCTCCGGAGTCAACATACCAGTAGTAACCCTTACCTTGATGCCTGTGTGCAGTATTAGATACGGCAAAGGAGTGCTGCGGTGCAGCGCTGCTGCCAACATCCTGGCTGCCCACCGTGCAGTTAGCCTTCTCCTTAGTTTTGCTTATGTGGGTTTTATATTTGTAACAGTCAGCCTTCAGATGACCTTTCTTTTTACCAAAGAAACACTGGCGTTCCTCCTTAGGCTTAGGCCTACCTGACTTGCCGGATGAACTCCCCTCTTTCTGCGCGTAAGAAGTTGTCTGGAGTGCTACCTCGTTGTCGCGCTGGTCCCGCGTCGACTCGATACGACGTTGATACTCGTCGACCAACTTACCGGAGACGTATTCGATATTTAAATCTCTCTCGTCTCTCCCTTCCAACGCTGTGACTAGCGTGGAATAGGATTCTGGCAAACTACACAACATAACGGCTACCAGGTCATCATCCTCGACCTTCTTCCCCATACCACGCAGTTGCCCCACAACCTCCAACATAGAATTGAGGTGTGCCTGCATGGTGCCTTGGGTGAACCTCATGCCGTACAGCTTCCGCATGAGGTACAGCCGGCTCCCGATAGTAGAGCGCTCATGCAGCCTTTGCAGTGTTATCCACATGCTCCGTGCCGTCTCAAGCTGTGCGAGGTGTAACAATTGGTCATCCTCCACAGTGAGACATATGGCTGCAATGGCCTTGCACTCGCGTTTATCCCAGTCATTGGGTTCAGGCTCAGGCTTGGGCTGACTCACTACTTCCCATAAGCCATCCCTCATGAGCACTACTTTTAATTTTAATTTCCAAAGTTGATAATTAGAACTGTTCATCTTTGTGATCACCTGATCACCTGCTTTAGCCATGTCTACTAAAGCCTAGTAGGTCTAGGCCTACTTACAGGAAATTAAAAAACTTGTATTTAGTACTCACCACAAGAGCCTCCTAGTTCTAATATAACCAGAAACTAGTATTATGCGCACTGTAACCATACTGGGCCCATAACCTGATGAAATAAACTGCAAAAAACTGCTTTTAAATAACACGTAAAGTTATTTTATTAAACAATTAACTTCATAAGAACAATCTCTACATCTTGTGTAATGGTTACTATGCAGTTGCTAGGGACAAGCAAAATCAACAAACTAAATACAGTCATTGTTGTCCAAGTGCTTTATTGCAAATACTTGAAGGCAAAGCCACTTGGATTATTCCAAAACACTTGAAGAGTGATATAGCGCACTTTCTCCAACAGTTACTTTCAAAATATCGTTTAAAGTGTGTATAAAGTGTGCGTACGCCGTTGGAATAATTACTCACATTTTAAGTAAAAAATAATATTGAAGTAGTAGGCCCTACCATTTAGCCTAAATAAGGGTTCACACACTTGCTAAGTATTACTGCTAGACATGTAGGGCCGGTGCAGTCACGTTTATGGTTGCCCCTTAATAATATGCCTAATAATAAATAATGGAAGAGCATGGCTAAAGGTCGGTGCACAATTGCCCAGTGACGATAACTGTAACTATAACGATAACGATAAAACGGTAACGGGAAGGCATTCGATGCACAATTGCCCGTTAAGCAGACGCTCGGCCATTCCCATAAGCCATCCCTCATGAGCACTACTTTTAATTTTAATTTCCAAAGTTGATAATTAGAACTGTTCATCTTTGTGATCACCTGATCACCTGCTTTAGCCATGTCTACTAAAGCCTAGTAGGTCTAGGCCTACTTACAGGAAATTAAAAAACTTGTATTTAGTACTCACCACAAGAGCCTCCTAGTTCTAATATAACCAGAAACTAGTATTATGCGCACTGTAACCATACTGGGCCCATAACCTGATGAAATAAACTGCAAAAAACTGCTTCTAAATAACACGTAAAGTTATTTTATTAAACAATTAACTTCATAAGAACAATCTCTACATCTTGTGTAATGGTTACTATGCAGTTGCTAGGGACAAGCAAAATCAACAAACTAAATACAGTCATTGTTGTCCAAGTGCTTTATTGCAAGTACTTGAAGGCAAAGCCACTTGGATTATTCCAAAACACTTGAAGAGTGATATAGCGCACTTTCTCCAACAGTTACTTTCAAAATATCGTTTAAAGTGTGTATAAAGTGTGCGTACGCCGTTGGAATAATTACTCACATTTTAAGTAAAAAATAATATTGAAGTAGTAGGCCCTACCATTTAGCCTAAATAAGGGTTCACACACTTGCTAAGTATTACTGCTAGACATGTAGGGCCGGTGCAGTCACGTTTATGGTTGCCCCTTAATAATATGCCTAATAATAAATAATGGAAGAGCATGGCTAAAGGTCGGTGCACAATTGCCCAGTGACGATAACTGTAACTATAACGATAACGATAAAACGGTAACGGGAAGGCATTCGATGCACAATTGCCCGTTAAGCAGACGCTCGGCCATTCCCATAAGCCATCCCTCATGAGCACTACTTTTAATTTTAATTTCCAAAGTTGATAATTAGAACTGTTCATCTTTGTGATCACCTGATCACCTGCTTTAGCCATGTCTACTAAAGCCTAGTAGGTCTAGGCCTACTTACAGGAAATTAAAAAACTTGTATTTAGTACTCACCACAAGAGCCTCCTAGTTCTAATATAACCAGAAACTAGTATTATGCGCACTGTAACCATACTGGGCCCATAACCTGATGAAATAAACTGCAAAAAACTGCTTCTAAATAACACGTAAAGTTATTTTATTAAACAATTAACTTCATAAGAACAATCTCTACATCTTGTGTAATGGTTACTATGCAGTTGCTAGGGACAAGCAAAATCAACAAACTAAATACAGTCATTGTTGTCCAAGTGCTTTATTGCAAATACTTGAAGGCAAAGCCACTTGGATTATTCCAAAACACTTGAAGAGTGATATAGCGCACTTTCTCCAACAGTTACTTTCAAAATATCGTTTAAAGTGTGTATAAAGTGTGCGTACGCCGTTGGAATAATTACTCACATTTTAAGTAAAAAATAATATTGAAGTAGTAGGCCCTACCATTTAGCCTAAATAAGGGTTCACACACTTGCTAAGTATTACTGCTAGACATGTAGGGCCGGTGCAGTCACGTTTATGGTTGCCCCTTAATAATATGCCTAATAATAAATAATGGAAGAGCATGGCTAAAGGTCGGTGCACAATTGCCCAGTGACGATAACTGTAACTATAACGATAACGATAAAACGGTAACGGGAAGGCATTCGATGCACAATTGCCCGTTAAGCAGACGCTCGGCCATTCCCATAAGCCATCCCTCATGAGCACTACTTTTAATTTTAATTTCCAAAGTTGATAATTAGAACTGTTCATCTTTGTGATCACCTGATCACCTGCTTTAGCCATGTCTACTAAAGCCTAGTAGGTCTAGGCCTACTTACAGGAAATTAAAAAACTTGTATTTAGTACTCACCACAAGAGCCTCCTAGTTCTAATATAACCAGAAACTAGTATTATGCGCACTGTAACCATACTGGGCCCATAACCTGATGAAATAAACTGCAAAAAACTGCTTTTAAATAACACGTAAAGTTATTTTATTAAACAATTAACTTCATAAGAACAATCTCTACATATTGTGTAATGGTTACTATGCAGTTGCTAGGGACAAGCAAAATCAACAAACTAAATACAGTCATTGTTGTCCAAGTGCTTTGCAAATACTTGAAGGCAAAGCCACTTGGATTATTCCAAAACACTTGAAGAGTGATATAGCGCACTTTCTCCAACAGTTACTTTCAAAATATCGTTTAAAGTGTGTATAAAGTGTGCGTACGCCGTTGGAATAATTACTCACATTTTAAGTAAAAAATAATATTGAAGTAGTAGGCCCTACCATTTAGCCTAAATAAGGGTTCACACACTTGCTAAGTATTACTGCTAGACATGTAGGGCCGGTGCAGTCACGTTTATGGTTGCCCCTTAATAATATGCCTAATAATAAATTAATGGAAGAGCATGGCTAAAGGTCGGTGCACAATTGCCCAGTGACGATAACTGTAACTATAATGATAACGATAAAACGGTAACGGGAAGGCATTCGATGCACAATTGCCCGTTAAGCAGACGCTCGGCCATTTGCTAATACTTTTGACAGGCCGTGGACGCTTGATTCTGATTGGTCCCGGTAACGTACAGACGGGAACGGTAACGTTAAGTTAAAACTTGGCGAACTTTCCGTTATCGTTACCGGGCCCGGTAACGGGAAACTCTTATTGTGCATCGTATCGTAATTTAACATGAAATCAAACTTCATTCCCGTTATCGTTATCGTTACAGTTATCGTTACCGGGCTATGTGCACCGACCTTTAAGCCGGAGCATGTGCCGAAAGTGGGGGGAAGCGGTTCCTCTCCCACTGGTGAGGTAGTGCCGCCGAAGATGAGAAGTAAAAGTAGGCCTACAAAAGCAGTTGGTTCACATGAAATGAATGGTGTGTAGGCCTAAGAATTAACTTGAGATGATCAAACAAATTATTATTCACGACAGTGATCTTCTTTTTTAGATTGGAATTATTGGAGGAACTGGATTGGATGACCCAAATATTTTAGAAGGTCGCAGTGAAATAGCCCTCGACACGCCATTCGGTTGCCCATCCGATGTTTTGATAGAGGGAAAGATAAAAGGGGTCGATTGTGTTTTACTGGCTCGACATGGGCGTAAACACAATATCTCACCATCTAATGTAAACTATCGAGCTAACATATGGGCTCTTCGTCACATTGGATGCACACACGTCATCGTCTCGACTGCGACTGGATCCCTGCAAAATGACATTCGCCCTGGAGACCTTCTGCTACTGGACTCATTTATAGACAGGTAGGCTACCTATTTCGTTTGTTATTCTGCATGTGCATGTTGTCGATTCATGTTTGAATTTTGTGTATGGGGAATGTTGATATATATATCTAGCTTTGTAAACGCCTATTCTTTCCCATACTAGTACCACATTGGAATCTTTGTTTAGTTGTTTCACCATTTTTATTATTTATTTATTTATTTATTTATTTATTTAATGTCTATCCTATTCAGTTATAAAAACTGATTTACAAAGGAGGACCTTAAATAAAACTAAGCTATGCAAACAATGAATAGTAATGAAATCATAAATAACAATAACAACAAAAACAAAACAAACTACTGAACTATATAAAATATAATCAAGAACAAGAAAAAATAATTGAGAAATGAAATAAAATCACATGAAGTGGAAATTTAACATATTAAAAAAAAAAAAAAAAAAAAAAATAGAAGTATGCAAATAAGAAAGAACATGAAGAAACAAAAAAAATTTTTGGAAAAAAATAAATATATGTATATATATAAAAGTGAAAAAGAAGAGAAAAAAGTAGAAAGAAAAGAAAAAAGAAAAAAGAAAAAGGAAAAAGGATAAAGAAAAAAGAAAAAAGAAAAAAGAAAAAAGAAAAAAGAAAAAAAGAAAAACTGATTTGTTAACGGTCCCAGCTCAAACGAAATGAGGATTGCAAAAAATCAGAAACTGCAATCTGGGAAAAATAAAATTCCACGTAAAAGCAACCCGGGAAACAGCACACGCCTTCTATCTTCACTTCGAATCTTGAAAGAAAGATGGTCTTGAAAAACTTGATCCGAGAACCATTTATAAGTAGAGATCAAACTGAATCAAGAGAATTCAGGAAATCAGATGTAGATTCACAGCAGACCAACAATCATCTCCATCTAAAACAGATGAAAAACCACTTACAGTAGAACAATCTTAACTTAAACACGCCTAGCTCTCATCTTAAGAATTACAGACTCAATCTTATTCCTAAATTCTAGGAGCCGCAATCCCACAAACTGGCTTCGAAGATCATGCGGAAGGGAATTCCAGAAGTGTACACCTCTGTACAAGAATGACCTGCGGAACGACTCGGAATTCATTATAGGAACCTGTAAAGTAAAAGTTAATATAGAATCACGAGTACGTTCAACAAAATTAAACATAGTTGGCATAACATCTAAATACATACCTTTCATCATCTTAAAAGTATTTACCAGCACATGGAACTTCATTCGCTCATCAATTGTCAAAAAATTGTCCTGCATGTCTTGGTGGAAATGAACTTCATCAAATAAATGGTCTATTCTTCTTTGCAGCACAATATAATCTGCAGATGGTCGAACAGCCCACACAACTAAACAATAATCAATTATAGAGTGAACATACGAATCAACAAGTAATCTCAGCATTCTCTCAGTCACAAATCTCTTCATTCTTACAATCATACCTATTGCTGAAGACACCCTATTACAAACATATTCATAGTGCCTTTTAAAAGTAAGACTACAGTCTAAATAAACACCAAGATACTTATATTCAAATACTCTAGAAATAATGTTACCATTACAAGTTAACACTTGAGGAAATCTATTCACAGTATTATCATTAGCCTTATGAAAAATCATAAAATTAGTTTTACTATAATTAATATTGAGTTCCTGACTCAGAAACCAGTTATCCATTCTTCTTAAAATTGGTGATTTGTACATGAAACATGATAGGCTATATAGGCTATAGACCTATATTATAATTTTAAAATATAAAATACTTTTGTAGCCTAGTTGTTATTGTAGCCTATCCTATGCATCAACCAGTGGCGGCTCTACCTAAGGCGCTGTGGCGCTGCAGCGCCACCTAAATTTGAGAGAAACTTCACTTATCTATGTATTTCCCCAATATTGACCAAATGGCTAAGATAGACTGACAAGACCTCGTTTTATGTGTGGTTTTTGATGCATTTTATTTGCACGTACAGGCTGTACAGCACGATTATACGTGTATCCCCAATGACGGTCGTTGCGGCAGTATGTGTATTAGCTGCACTGCGCGCTGTGAGCGGTTCTGCTCGATCTAGCTATTCCCGCGCGTTTCCCTTCACCCCGCGAAGGAGTTTTATATCCACAAATTTACGGCGCGGGTGCTCTGTGTTTCAAACAGCGATATGCAATGTCCAGCCGGCAAGCTTCCCTGGCCAAGCTATAGAGCGAGTCCACCTTATCACCCACAGCCGTGATTGGTTACTTTCTCACAGCGAGTCCATTCATTCATTCATTTTATTATCAGCCTTTGAGATTACATTGTGTCGTCAACCTGTCGGCTGCTGTTACAGTTCTTTGCAAATAGTTTCGGTTCGGTGTAGTGTTTTGTGTTTTGAATAGCCTTTTGTGTCTCATAACCAATGTAAAATAGTGCTTCGTATGATCGTGTTGACGTTATTATATTGCGTGGTGTTCTTTGCGTGTGTTATTCCGCATTACATCGGTGAGTAATTTACTAACATTATGTGTGGCGTAGCACATGGCCTAGCACCTGTGTACCATGTTCCGTTTTATGTATGGCGCGGAGCACGGTATTCGATATCAAGTAATTGACTGAAATGTAATACTTAATATTAATCAGATCAAAATGAATTCTGTAGCTGCATTATTGGACAGACCTTTTGCTTCTCGTAGACTTGCAGAAAAGTTGGAGATTAAAAAACTCGGTCGCCAAACCCCAGAACCACTATAAAACAGGCCAGTAAAAGTAACAGCAAGCAGTAGGAACATAAATTCCAAAACTGTTATTTTACTATGTTTGATTGGGTGAGTGGTTACAGTGTAAAGAATGCAGTGTTCTGTTTTCCATGCATTCTTTTTGGGGGGAAGCCATCGTGGACGAAAACAGGTGTAACGGAGCTAAGCCCCATGTTAAATAAAATTACAGTACATGACGGTTCTAAAAAACACTTAACAAACGTTTTGCAGCTCGATAATATCTTTGATATTATTTAGTCAAAAGGGCCATTCGTTTTCGTTTTCGTTTCGGGGGGGGGGGGGGGGGGGCGTGTACGTCTTTGTATCTCTGAAGAAGATATTCACATGTTGTATTACAGCTCCACCTCCCATAACCCCCACGAGCCGCCACTGGCATCAACTATGTACGATGAAAAACTAAATCTCACTGTAACACCTATTATTTACCTTTTATTATCTACCTTATTATTTGTATCTTATACAATCCTAAATTAATAAATAAAATGTATTTCATTAAGCTTTTTAAGGTTTAAAAAATAAAACACCCAGTAGCCCATTTCTGTCTTTATGGTCTGTAATTAATCTAACTATGCTTTATTTAGTGTAGGCCTACTTATTATGGTAGTTGCACAGTATAAGAATTTATACTGTAGTGAAACTCCTATAGCAGCTCTATTGAACAATTTGTCACGGCGACACTTGCTTGGCCTAGCGGTGATTGGGTTGTCTTATGTCCTTTATCATTATAAAATCTATCTCAAGTTATAGTAGTACTACTTGATCGTCCTTATTTAGCCCATTAGACATAGAATAGGAGGACCTGCACGCAATGCGTTTGCAACAAGAAAATAGTTTGAGTTTTGCTACCATATAGATTGGTCTTATAGCCTATTGTGGTACTGTAATACCATTTTATTATTGTACTGTATAAGTTGTGGTTGTATTTCATATGTTCAATTCTCACTGTAGGACTAGGACTCGCATTCAAACGTTCCACGACGGAAACGAGCTGTCTCCAGATGGTGTTTGCCATTTACCTATGGAGCCTGCGTTCTGTCCGGAAACACGGAAAGTCTTGCTAAAGGCAGCTGCAGAGTTGAAGCTTGATATTCATCCTTCAGGAACTTGTGTCTGCATTGAGGGACCACGATTCTCTTCCCTGGCCGAGAGTAAGATGTTCCGATCTTGGGGCTGTCACCTTGTCAATATGACAACTGTTCCTGAAGTAAGGAAGTTTAATATTTGAACTATGTATTTGTTGTGAGCTTACTTGAAACATACTATTTTGGACTGCTAATGAAACAAGATGGATTGTGCCTGTTTGTAGTTTTTAGTGAGACTGCATTAGATAGTTAATTCAGAACTTGGCAACTACGGCAAGACAACATTTAAAAACAATACAGCCTTCATGAGACATTACAAATGTTTCGAACATGTGTAGATAGTAGATATGGTACAGAAAATACAAATTAGATGGAGCACCAACTCCAGCAATCTCTGACAATATGTCCACACGTGCAAATATAATTATCACTAAATATACAATAAGCAAGATAACTAATATACAGCACACTCGCAGTTATTGAACTTTGGCATTATGTTATGTGATACGTGATGGGTATTCCGATGTCTGCCAGCCAACTTGATTTTTAAAACTTAAGTTTATCTCGAGCGACATTTATATGAATGAAATGTTTTATTAAGTTGTCAACACTAATTTAGAGACTTGTTTTACCATGTTATATTGGGAAACTTATTAATAGGAGAAAAATAGCATTGCGCCTTATGAGAATTCGTCAGGACCTTATCAAAACAACATGATAATGCTAACGACGTTCTATTGGTCAACATAATAACAAAGTTGTATTGTCTGTATTATTGTACATGAACCTCCATTTAGTAACGATAAATTGTTTTGAATAATCAAAATCTTTGTAGCCTACATCATCACTATTCATTTCTTTGATTTTTACAGGTCATACTGGCAAAGGAAGCCGGACTTTGCTATGCAGCCGTTGCTTTGGCCACAGATTATGATTGTTGGCAAGAACAAGGGAATAAAGTGTGTGTTGCAGAAGTTATGAAAACTTTTGCAGCAAACGTAGAGAAAGTAATCAAACTTTTCTCGCATGCTATTCCCATGATAGCTCAACAGGACTGGGATAAAACTATTGATGAACTGAAGGTAACAATTTTAATTTGTACATACATTCGTATTTTATTTTCTCATGTGATCTCTGTTTATAAAATGTGTCTGTTCTACGATTGTTCAGGTCAGTGTGATTCTGATTCTGATAAGGCACTGGATTCTTATGCACAGTCTTTTGGACGCATGGCTAATTTGCTATTGGTCTCAAAAAGTACTTTCCTTCAAATATTGTTCTCTAATTCTAATTTCGCGCTACACGAGAATAAGAGTTAATAAAAAGGAATATTTTGTAATTCACGTAATACAGAAATATTTGCTTGTTTTGAGGATATAGCTATGTACATAATATTTCAGTGGTTTTATTGATTGATGAGTTATTTATTAGTCCAGTATGCTATTATGCCGACATTACACGGCTCAATACTTTTGTCAAACTTATTGAATTCAAGAACAAAAGCGAATCAAAAACAGTTTGGTAAAAACTGCAACAATATTGCTTCTATTAATTGATGCTTTTTTGTCCTTGAATTCAATAAGTTTGACGAAAGTATTGAACCGTGTAATGTGGGTATTAGTCCTGTATGCTGTCTTAGTAGTCTATGCTACATTGTATTGTTCTTCTCGTTTCAGAAAACTGTGGAGGGAAGTATCATGCTGCCATCATGATTCAATACAAATCCTAACTAGCCAAATGCTCACACAAGCTAGCACCATCAACATCTGCCTGTTCCCGACTATGAAGTGGAGTTTTACTACTGAAATAAAAATCCCACCAAATACTGTACATCACTTTTTCACATTTTTTTTTTTTTTACATTTTTCTTTTATCAAAAATCTTTTACTCATTCATCTAACGTAACTCTATAGTCTATACCTTTAAACTCCTGTGGGGACAACTGAAAACAAATGTGATTGCACGTTGACCTGCTATTTCGGTTAGTTCGAAGGAATATCCATTTATTTTTCAGTGATAACGAAATCTTTGTTTAACTGGGTGACAAGTAACAACAAAATACTGATGAAAGTTAAAACTTAAAAGTTATCAAGTCCATTTCCTGATTGTTTAAAATATTGTTTGAGTGGTACTTGAATGTAGATGTAGAACATAGAACACCAGTTGTACAGGGATGCTCTTGCCAATTAAGCTGTTGTGATCACAGGGAGGACTGTTATTATTAAATTGTTTTGTGATTGCGTAGTGCATATATTGAATCACAGTAGATTAGAGACTATGATAAATATTTTTGTTGTAGTTATTTAAACAATGTGGGGAAAATACTACAGTACAACAATGGTAGTGACAGAACTGATACAAGTGTGAATGGACTATTTTTCGTGTCTCCAAATATGCCCAAGTGGACTTGACAACAGTTGACAATTAGTTAAATAATTACTGAAGGATCTGTAAATGTTAAGTTGAGTCATTAATAATAATAATAATAATAATAATAATAATAATAATAATAATAATAATAATAATAATAATAATAATAATGTCTTTATTTACAACAGAATACAAATGATTCCACCAGTGTAAATATAATAAAACCTGAAAATAAGTACATGTCACTAGCATAGTCACATAAATAAAAGCAATAATTAGACATAACAGTAAACATTACATAACAAATTGTTTGTACACAAACATTGCCAACAACGCAGCCCTATAAATAGACCTGCCGAGTCATAGGTAAAAGTGACAGAATTACGTTGGAACGGAATCTTCTAAAACAGGTCTAGGCCTATCAAATAAATCAAGTACAATAGCCTACTGGAGTTATTTATTAAAGAGTTGGTCCATTATTGCTTTTATTATCTCTTATGTTATACTGTTTACATATTATGGTAGGGTAGGGGTGTATACCGTACTACAGAATTATGCATATTGAATACTAGGCAATATGCACACATTTATTTTTTCATAGCCTACATGGATGTAGGTTACTGGGTAGTGGGCCTATGTTTAGATAGGCCCAAACAGTGTTTCAAGCTAAGATTGGCTTTGTTATCATTGTTTTATGTGCTGGTTGCTGACTATTGTTAGTTGGTCCTACCCGGGACTATATTATACAGAACTTCCAGTACTTGACACACCAATGTTCTAGTTAAGCTTGGATATTATAAATATTGCATTTGAATCTCGGGACAAATTATTAATATTTTAAACTGCTTAGTTATTGTGTTGTGTTGTATTGTTTTGTATTGATCCAATGGTAGAAATGAATAGCTACCCTCTTTGATATTCATTCTTGTGTAAATTAAATAACTATGGATTTATTCAAACAATGACTGAACGATAATTTGTGATTATCAATTATTACTCTCACATAAAATTGTTCATGTAATAAGTAGAGATCCTTGTATTTCGCAATGCGCGATAGCGCGAAATCACTTGAAACGTGCAGCAATTGAAATATGTTGGCATGACAGTCTGTTGTGAGTCCAAAAATAGTCTTTTTGAATCGCGAAATAAAACGAAATTCCGTGTACGCCAAATAGCATATGTTTACTGTTATAAAAACGAAAAAGACTGAAGCTGTTGAATTGACGGGAAATCGCCAAACTTCTGTCAAAAACGTAATTTTCAACATTTTCTGCAGTGACCCTTCCACCCCTGCCAAACCGGCTCGCAACAGATTTTTCTCGTAGCCTGTGCGTTGACTGCATTCGGCAGCTTTCTCTCTCTGTTGCACACAGGCACTGACAAGATTTAATGGCCTACATTATATTAAAATAAATCAAGACAGGCTGGATGGGGCTCGAGTGATTGTGACAAGGTTTTAAGACTTCCGAGTGTTTTGCCCACATTTTTTATTAAAACAATTCGCCTGTAAAAAGAAACAACACGCTCCAAGCGGACAAAACGAGAAGCGCTAAGGTGAGGTCGTTGTCAAGATTCGCGGCGCGCTAGGAATGTTACACATCTTCACTTACCACGTTCTAGCCGTTATTGTATTGATTTTTATGGTTTAACTTATATGACAATTGTTAGTTGGCATATCAATTATTGTTGTAAAGATGGTTTCAAAATAATATAGGTAATAGTTAACTTGTTATGACAATTCACGCATCGGAGATGGACAGCTCTAGAAAACTGTTTAGTTTTATCAGACTCAATTGGCAAAAAACTTATGATCGGATGTGTTCGAGAGTTCTCAAAACATGCGTAGCAGCCTTTGTAGACAATAACAAAATAAACTTTCTAGATAGAAAGTGCACTGAACGCAAATTCGTAGCATGCACTAAAATGCAAGGTGCGAATTTTCACGGCCGAACCGCACGCCGAGACTACATATCCAATGTTATATTTGTAAAACAAATCGTTATTTATGGATGTTTATCGTATATGAATGGCTCACGGGTCTTCTACATTGGTACAGGCTTTCATATACGTATATATCGACAGTACTGGCTGCTTAGATTTTAATATAATTAATAAAAACTGTTGTTACGCATATAGTAGCTATGTTAAGCTGCCTCCACCGACCTCATCGTAGCTGCCATCACTCACTTCTCGCGGCGACAGTAACGCTATCTCTTGACAATTTTATAGGCGTATAGATAATTAATCAATAAATAACATACTTAGGTACTAAAAATTGCATTTCATTCCATAAGTAGAATCCTTACTGACTGTAGGCCTATTCCTTCTATTTCCTTTTTTACTATCATGGTAGACCTACGCGACAATGTAGGCATGCCACTCATGCAGGCAGGCATACGTTAGAATACAAGACACAAATTAGATTTGGTAAATTAAAATTGAAACACCGCAAAAAAGCTGAAATTACTGCTCAACAGCGAAATTTGGATTAATAAAACGAAATATGCTAAAAAATAAAACCATTTACAAGGATCTCTAGCAATAAGACATAAAAAAAGATTAAAGTAGTCCCTCGTTAATTCAAACTCGGTTAATTCAAAATTATGTATAATTCAAACTATTGATAGAGTCCCAGCAGATTATTTAGGTATGATGCTTAGTATTAAAGTTCTTTTAATTCAAAATTTTGAAATTCAAATTGGAGTTTTTAGGGTCTCTTGAAATTTGAATTAAAGGGGGATTACTGTACTATGTAGTGTCATAAATATGTCATAAATAAATAGTATGAGGTAACTTTTATGGCCTAATCTAAATTAGAATATCTGTAGATGTTGGTTAAATGTTAGTTCCTGTTAGTAGAATACCCAGGTTTTATTGCAGTTGGTCCTTGCTGTGGAATACTGCAGTAAAAGTAGTAGCAATAAAAATGGTACTCGTACTCAAATACAAATAAATGTGCTGCAGTACAGTACAACAAATGCTTTCAGTGTAAGTGTCAACCTTCCAGCTGACATTTTGCTAACCGCAAGAGGCAAGACTGATTTACTGCTAAGTATGCAAGTTGTGGTGCAATACCAGTTTTGTTGCACATTGTTGTTATTGCATATTTCAAATTTACTTCCACCACATTTTGTACACAATCTGTATTACCGTAGTATACCAAAATTTGAAACACAAATATATTGTAATAATAATTAGTAATTAGTAATTACCTACCTATTTGTCCATTAATGGTTAAAGTCTTGGAAACCATTAGAACAGCAGCCGGAGTTTTGCAAAGACTACCAGTGAATAGGAGGTTGAAATTGGACATGTTAATAGGACAATGCAACAAAAGAGCCGAAGGGATGGACCTGCTAGGCGTGTGCCGGCCTTTCATGGCCATTAACATCAAGCGTTGCAACGGTTATTGTTGTTGTTATATAAAAATATATCCACTAATGCATTTCCGATGGGTTTAAATGCAGACCCAACCCAAATACTACGAACTGGCAACGTCGGCCGGTCAATCTTTGAAAATTGTGAAGAGGGCCGAGCAAAGCAGCTGCTTACACAAAGAAATAACATACACTTAGCCTCAAATGCATAGTCCTTCCTCACGTGCTCCTTAACTCAGCCTTTCCTCAGACTCGCCCAACCACCAATCACAGAGCAGCATTGTCTTGTGGACTGCTCTGTGATTGGTGGCTAGGTGAGTCTGAGGAAAGGCTGAGTTGAGGAGCACGTGAGGAACGACTATGCATTTGACCCTTAGTGTTTATTGGTTGTCACTCAGTTCCCATTCAACGTAAGTCCTTTATTTAGCCAGCTGCTGCTCTGATGATTTCCAACAGTATACTCTAGGTTAAGTTTATTTTTTCGTGATTTCTCAAAAGTCAAAATATAAAACAATGCTTTACCTACTGCTGATTTTTCTTTGTCTTCTAGTATTAGAACTTTTATTGCATTATTGATTTAATGTGTATCTAATATGGCTGTCCAAGGATAAAAACAATTCTTTTCAATATCACTGATATTGAACCGATGTAATGCTCGATATCGTAATCGTTATGTGAGATCGAATTTAAACTCTGTATCAATATTGAGGGGAAACGTTTTTGTATCACTGATATGAAGCTAATTTCAGATAAGGGGATATTTATCTGCACATACATGATTATGTGGAAAGTTTTAAAGTGCTTTTATCATCTCGACTGAGGAAGGGGGTAGGGCAAAGTAGGGGGCTCCGATTGTTGATACTATCTAGATCTACTGAAGGAATGTGAGAAACAAGACAGTGCAGTACGCACCCTAAAAGTGTTTTCCAAAGGGCTGCAAGTGCAGTGAGGTCCAGTGCATCCACGGAAAAATGCTATTAGTCAATAGAATATTATGGGGCGAAATTATAAAATTCCAATGTTCAGCCATACCCTTTATTCTTTATTTTAATCTTTATTTTAATCTTTATTTAACTCGATACTGTCAAATTGTAATTGTAGGGCCAAATATGGATGGATTTTCGAACTGAGGGTCTCTTTGGATTCACAAAATATCCAAGAATACGATCCAATGATAAAAAATATGAAAATTGAAAAATATAATTTAGTCGTTTTTTTTTTTTTAAGTCCAAAAAATTAGTTTCAACACCTTGTCTTTTTAAAATCGAATTTGATAGATGTTGACCACGTGATTGCGAAACCGTCAACTGTTTTTGGCGGAAACGTACCGTTTGTCTGTAAAAAAAATAATGAATATTCTACCCAAATATTGTTATTGTAATTGTAAGGCCAAATATGGACGGATTTACAAACTGATGGTCTCGCAGGATGCAAAAAGTATCAAAGAATGCGATCTGGTCATAAAAAATGCAGAAATTGCAAAAAACGTTATTAAGCCGTTTTGCAATCGAGGCTATACCCTTCTCAGATTTTCAATATTCACACTTTGTCTTTTTTTTTGATCGTATTCGATAGATCTTGACCACGTGAACGCGAAACTGTTAACCGTTTTTTGCGGAAACGAACAGTTTGGCTGTAAAAAATTAATCTTACAATTAATTATACCTTCTTATTGTAATTGTAACTCCAAATGTAGATGGATTACTGAACTGAGGGTCTCGTTGGATTAAAAAAATATCCAAGAATACGATCTGATGATAACAACTCTGAAAAACGAAAACAAAAATTGAAGCCGTTTTTTTTTCAAGTCCAAAAATCCAGTTTCAACACCTTGTCAGTTTAAAATCGCATTTGATGGATGTTGACCACGCGAATGAAAAACCGCACTCGTTTTCGGCAAAAACGAGCAATTTGACCGTTAAAAAATAAACCGTGTCTGAAGCGGCTCCATGCACATTGATGTATTGATAAACCTGTGTGAATATGGATAAAAAAAAAAAAGAGCGGTGGTGAGGGGTCACAAACCCCAGACCTCAAGCATAGTAACCGACGACGCTACTACATACGCCAAAGCACACGATGATACTTCTAGCGCTTACACAAGTACAAGAAATACTGCTCTCAATGTTGTGCATTGTTTGGGGTATTCAGATAGCTTATATCATAACCTACTATAGCCGTCTGAATTCCTGATACACATCCTCAGAAAACGCAGTTTTAGGACTTTTAAGACTAAGTAAATTCACGTTGGGAACATCACTGAACAGCCAACATTAAAACATGTTTCCTGGGCTAACCATGAATCATAGGCAAACCAAAACATGTTCAATAAGTACACTGGGAATGGACGATGCAGAAAGTGTAGACATTATTGTCTTAACCCTTTAATCCGTGACGCTACGCAGTGTCAAAAACGTGCTAAAATACACTGTGTTTTTGAGTTTTTAATTTTTGACAGCTATTGTTTACTTAGGAGATCTTGAAGTTAATACCCAAGGTAGAACTAATAATTTTCTACTTTGAAAAAAATCAACGTGTACCTATGTTTGTTGAGAACGACGTCAGGCGTCGCCGAAATTTCAAAGATTTTCTTGTCAAGTTCCACTTTCGGTACCGATTGTGGATGAACGGTGGTACCTAGTTAGTCGTAGCGTCGAACTTAAGGTCAGTAAGAATCCTTGGTGACGTAGTATGGGCGTCGGTAGCGTCGGTTTACACAGGTCGTGGTGAGGCGACGCCAACTTCAGGTAACCAAAATAGTAGATTTTTTGAGGTTTTTATTTTTTTACGGGAAAACGGTTTGAGATAGAATTTTTTGGTTGTCAATTCCTTAATATTCATACCTCTCTTGATTTTAAGAGTATTTTTAAAAAAATAAAAAAAAATTTAAAATTTCTCCGATCTTGCTTTTCTGTGAGGTTTTTCGAAATTTTGACCGCCTGTATCTCTGTTAGTATGACCCCCAGCATATTTTCGTTTTCAGGATGTCTAGATAATGAACGCAAAAATAATAAAAAAAATACAGAAACAATTTTGGACCACCCGTTTATTAGCTACGAACGCAGAAAAAAAAAATTTCCCCTTAGTAATCCCTTCTCAACTTTGCTGCTCTGAATATGGAAGAAAAAATAGTTTGCTGGTAACTGGCCTCGAACCCCGGACCTCTAAAACATCAAGCCACGACGCTACTGCCTGCGCCGTGCCACTCGATGGAAAATGCCTCGCTTAGACTGGTATAACACACTGCTCTCAATGTATGCATGTCACCAAATATATATGGATTTACGAACAGAAGGTCTCATTGGATTTAAAAAATATCCAAGAATACGATCTGATGATAAAAACTCCGCAAATTGAGATATAAATGATATAAATGTGTGAATATGGATGAAAAAAAAGAGTGATGGGGACGGGTCTCGAACCCCAGACCTCAAGCATGGTAACCGACGACGCTACTGCATTCGCCATAGCACATGATGATACTTTCAGCGCTTACACAGGTACAAGACATCCACTGCTCTCAATGTTGTGCATTGTTTGGGGTATTCAGATAGCTTATATCATAACCTCCTATAGCCGTCTGAACTCCTGATACACATGTACAGAAAACGCAGTTTTGGGGCTTTCAAGACTTGTTTCATTCTAATATCATAACCTCCTATAGCCCTCTGAACTCCTGATACACATTTACAGAAAACGCATAAGACTTAGTAAATTCACGGTGGGAACATCATTGAACAGCCAACATTAAAACATGTTTCCTGGGCAAACCATGAATCATAGGCAAACCATAACATGTTCAATAAGTACACTGGGAATGGACGTTGCAGAAAGTTTAGACATTATTGTCTTAACCCTTTAATCCGTGACGCTACGCAGTGTCAAAAACGTGCTAAAATACACTGCGTTTTTGAGTTTTTAATTTTTTACAGCTATATTGTTTACTTGGGAGATCTTGAAGTTAATACCCAAGGTAGAACTAATAATTGTCTACTTTGAAAAAAATCAACGTGTACCTATGTTTGTTGTGAACGACGTCAGGCGTCGCCGAAATTTCAAAGATTTTCTTGTCAAGTTCCACTTTCGGTACCGATTGTGGATGAACGGTGGTACCTAGTTAGTCGTAGCGTCGAACTTAAGGTCAGTAAGAATTCATGGTGTGGTGACGTAGTATGAGCGTCGGTAGCGTCGGTTTACACAGGTCGTGGTGAGGCGACGCCAACTTCAGGTAACGAAAATAGTAGATTTTTTGAAGTTTTTATTTTTTTACGGGAAAACGGTTTGAGATAGAATTTTTTGGTTGTCAATTCCTTCATATTCATACCTCTCTTGATTTTATGAGTATTTTTAAAAAAATAATAAAAAAAAAAATATTTCAATTTTCTCCGATCTTGCTTTTCTGTGAGGTTTTTCGAAATTTTGACCGCCTGTATCTCTGTTAGTATGACCCCCAGCATATTTTCGTTTTCAGGATGTCTAGATAATTAACGCAAAAAAAATAAAAAAAATACAGAAACAATTTTGGACCACCCGTTTTTTAGCTACGAACGCAGAAAAAAAAATTTCCCCTTAGTAAACCCTTTTCAACTTTGCTGCTCTGAATATGGAAGAAAAAAAGTTTGCTGGTAAATGGCCTCGAACCCCGGACCTCTAAGACATCAAGCCACGACGCTACTGCCTGTGCCATGCCACTCGATGGAAAATGCATCGCTTAGACTGGTATAACACACTGCTCTCAATGTATGCATGTCACCAAATATATATGGATTTACGAACAGAAGGTCTCATTGGATTTAAAAAATATCCAAGAATACGATCTGATGATAAAAACTCCGCAAATTGAGATATAAATTTTATAAATGTGTGAATATGGATGAAAAAAAAAGAGTCATGGGGACGGGTCTCGAACCCCATACCTCAAACATGGTAACCGACGACGCTACTGCATTCGCCATAGCACATGATGATACTTTCAGCGCTTACACAGGTACAAGACATACTGCTATCAATGTTGTGCATTGTTTGGGGTATTCAGATAGCTTATATCATGACCTCCTATAGCCGTCTGAACTCCTGATACACATCCTCAGAAAACGCAGTTTTGGGGCTTTCAAGACTTGGTTTATTCTCATATCATAACCTCCTATAGCTGTCTGAACTCCTGATACACATTTACGGAAAACGCATAAGACTTAGTAAATTCACGTTGGGAACATCACTGAACAGCCAACATTAAAACATGTTTCCTGGGCAAACCATGAATCATAGGCAAACCATAACATGTTCAAGAAGTACACTGGGAATGGACGTTGCAGAAAGTCTAGACATTATTGTCTTAACCCTTTAATCCGTGACGCTACGCAGTATCAAAAACGTGCTAAAATACACTGCGTTTTTGAGTTTTTAATTTTTTACAGCTATATTGTTTACTTGGGAGATCTTGAAGTTAATACCCAAGGTAGAACTAATAATTGTCTACTTTGAAAAAAATCAACGTGTACCTATGTTTGTTGTGAACGACGTCAGGCGTCGCCGAAATTTCAAAGATTTTCTTGTCAAGTTCCACTTTCGGTACCGATTGTGGATGAACGGTGGTACCTAGTTAGTCGTAGCGTCGAACTTAAGGTCAGTAAGAATTCATGGTGACGTAGTATGAGCGTCGGTAGCGTCGGTTTACACAGGTCGTGGTGAGGCGACGCCAACTTCAGGTAACGAAAATAGTAGATTTTTTGAAGTTTTTATTTTTTTACGGGAAAACGGTTTGAGATAGAATTTTTTGGTTGTCAATTCCTTAATATTCATACCTCTCTTGATTTTATGAGTATTTTTAAAAAAATAATAAAAAAAAATATTTCAATTTTCTCCGATCTTGCTTTTCTGTGAGGTTTTTCGAAATTTTGACCGCCTGTATCTCTGTTAGTATGACCCCCAGCATATTTTCGTTTTCAGGATGTCTAGATAATTAACGCAAAAAAAATAAAAAAAATACAGAAACAATTTTGGACCACCCGTTTTTTAGCTACGAACGCAGAAAAAAAAAATTTCCCCTAAGTTAAACCCTTTTCAACTTTGCTGCTCTGAATATGGAAGAAAAAAAGTTTGCTGGTAACTGGCCTCGAACCCTGGACCTCTAAGACATCAAGCCACGACGCTACTGCCTGCGCCATGCCACTCAATGGAAAATGCATCGCTTAGACTGGTATAACACACTGCTCTCAATGTATGCATGTCACCAAATATATATGGATTTACGAACAGAAGGTCTCATTGGATTTAAAAAATATCCAAGAATACGATCTGATGATAAAAACTCCGCAAATTGAGATATAAATTTTATAAATGTGTGAATATGGATGAAAAAAAAAGAGTCATGGGGACGGGTCTCGAACCCCAGACCTCAAACATGGTAACCGACGACGCTACTGCATTCGCCATAGCACATGATGATACTTTCAGCGCTTACACAGGTACAAGACATACTGCTATCAATGTTGTGCATTGTTTGGGGTATTCAGATAGCTTATATCATGACCTCCTATAGCCGTCTGAACTCCTGATACACATCCTCAGAAAACGCAGTTTTGGGGCTTTCAAGACTTGGTTTATTCTCATATCATAACCTCCTATAGCTGTCTGAACTCCTGATACACATTTACGGAAAACGCATAAGACTTAGTAAATTCACGTTGGGAACATCACTGAACAGCCAACATTAAAACATGTTTCCTGGGCAAACCATGAATCATAGGCAAACTATAACATGTTCAAGAAGTACACTGGGAATGGACGTTGCAGAAAGTGTAGACATTATTGTCTTAACCCTTTAATCCGTGACGCTACGCAGTATCAAAAACGTGCTTAAATACACTTGCGTTTTTGAGTTTTTAATTTTTTACAGCTATATTGTTTACTTGGGAGATCTTGAAGTTAATACCCAAGGTAGAACTAATAATTTTCTACTTTGAAAAAAATCAACGTGTACCTGAGTTTGTTGGGAACGACGTCAGGCGTCGCCGAAATTTCAAAGATTTTCTTGTCAAGTTCCACTTTCAGTACCGATTGTGGATGAATGGTGGTACCTAGTTAGTCGTAGCGTCGAACTTATGGTCAGTAAGAATCCTTGGTGACGTAGTATGAGCGTCGGTAGCGTCGGTTTACACAGGTCGTGATGAGGCGACGCCAACTTCAGGTAACGAAAATAGTAGATTTTTTGAAGTTTTTATTTTTTACGGGAAAACGGTTTGAGATAGAATTTTTTGGTTGTCAATTCCTTCATATTCATACCTCTCTTGATTTTATGAGTATTTAAAAAAAAAAAAAAAAAAAAAAAAAAATTCAATTTTCTCCGATCTTGCTTTTCTGTGAGGTTTTTCGAAATTTTGACCGCCTGTATCTCTGTTAGTATGACCCCCAGCATATTTTCGTTTTCAGGATGTCTAGATAATTAACGCAAAAAAAATAAAAAAAATACAGAAACAATTTTAGACCACCCGTTTTTTAGCTGCGAAACGCAGAAAAAAAAATTTCCCTTAGTAAACCCTTTCTTAACTTTGCTGCTCTGAATATGGAAGAAAAAAAGTTTGCTGGTAACTGGCCTCGAACCCCGGACCTCTAAAACATCAAGCCACGACGCTACTGCCTGCGCCATGCCACTCGATGGAAAATGCATTGCTTAGACTGGTATAACACACTGCTCTCAATGTATGCATGTCACCAAATATATCTGGATTTACGAACAGAAGGTCTCATTGGATTTAAACAATATCCAAGAATACGATCTGATGATAAAAACCCTGCAAATTGAGATAAAAATGATATAAATGTGTGAATATGGATGAAAAAAAAAGTGTGGTGGTGACAGGTCTCGAACCCCAGACCTCAAGCATGGTAACCGACGACGCTACTGCATTCGCCATAGCGCACGATGATACTTTCAGCGCTTACACAGGTACAAGACATACTGCTCTCAATGTTGTGCATTGTTGGGGGTATTCAGATAGCTTATCATGACCTCCTATAGCCGTCTGAACTCCTGATACACATGTACAGAAAACGCAGTTTTGGGGCTTTCAAGACTTGGTTCATTCTAATATCATAACCTCCTATAGCTGTCTGAACTCCTGATACACATTTACAGAAAACGCATAAGACAGTAAATTCACATGGGGAACATCATTGAACAGCCAACATTAAAACATGTTTCCTGGGCAAACCATGAATCATAGGCAAACTATAACATGTTCAAGAAGTACACTGGGAATGGACGTTGCAGAAAGTGTAGACATTATTGTCTTAACCCTTTAATCCGTGACGTTACGCAGTGTCAAAAACGTGCTAAAATACACTGCGTTTTTGAGTTTTTAATTTTTTACAGCTATATTGGTTACTTTTGAGATCTTGAAGTTAATATTTAAGGTAGAACTAATAATTTTCTACTTTGAAAAAAATCAACGTGTACCTATATGTTTGTTGTGAACGACGTCAGGCGTCGCCGAAATTTCAAAGATTTTCTTGTCAAGTTCCACTTTCGGTACCGATTGTGGATGAACGGTGGTACCTAGTTAGTCGTAGCGTCGAACTTATGGTCAGTAAGAATCCTTGTGACGTAGTACTATGAGCGTCGGTAGCGTCGGTTTACACAGGTCGTGGTGAGGCGACGCCAACTTCTAGTAACGAAAATAGTAGATTTTTTGAGGTTTTTATTTTTTTACGGGAAAACGGTTTGAGATAGAATTGTTTGGTGGTCAATTCCTTCATATTCATACCTCTCTTGATTTTATGAGTATTTTAAAAAAAAAATAAAAAAAAAAAAAAAATTCAATTTTCTCCGATCTTGCTTTTCTGTGAGGTTTTTCGAAATTTTGACCGCCTGTATCTCTGTTAGTATGACCCCCAGCATATTTTCGTTTTCAGGATGTCTAGATAATTAACGCAAAAAAAATAAAAAAAATACAGAAACAATTTTGGACCACCCGTTTTTTAGCTACGAACGCAGAAAACAAAAAATTCCCTTAGTAAACCCTTCTCATCTTTGCTGCTCTGAATATGGAAGAAAAAAAGTTTGCTGGTAACTGGCCTCGAACCCCGGACCTCTAAAACACTAAGTCACGACGCTACTGCCTGCGCCGTGCCACTCGATGGAAAATTTATGGCTTAGACTGGTATAACACTGCTCTCAATGTATGCATGTCACCAAATATATATGGATTTACGAACAGAAGGTCTCATTGGATTTAAAAAATATCCAAGAAAACGATCTGATACAAAAAAACTCCGCAATTTGAGATATAAATGATATAAATGTGTGAATATGGTGGGAAAAAAAAAGTGGGGGTAAAGGGTTTCGAACCGCAGACCTCAAGTATTCGAAGCCACGGCGTTACTGCGTACGCTACGCATCACGATGGAAGCAGTTATGCTCACATGGGTAGATAACACACTGCTCTCAATGTATGGCATAGCTTGTTGTATTCAGATAGCTCATTGTCATTAAACATTTAAACATGTTTCCTCAGCTAACTGTTAATGCAAGGCAAACATAAACATGTTTTATGTATAGAGTAAGAATGTCCAATGGAGAAACGTTTATCATTATATTCTTAACCCTCTAACAAGAGACGCAACGCGTCGTCAAAGACGTGCTCAAATACACTGTTTTTTAGAATTATATTCTTTACGGCTTTTTTGTTTATTTAGGGGATCTTAAAGTTATATTCTAAGGTAGATCTGTCAATTGTCTACTTTGAATAAAATTATCGCCTCGCTATGTAGGTTGTGAACGACGTCAAGCGTCGCCGAAATTTCAAAGATTTTCTTGTCAAGTTCCACTTTCGGTACCGATTGTGGATCAACAATGGTACCTAGAAAGTCGTAGCGTCGAAATTAAGGTCAGTCCTTGGTGACGTGAGCGTCGGTAGCGTCGGTTTGCACAGGTCGTGGTGGGGAGATGCCAACTTCAGGTAACCAAAATAGTAGATTTTTCGAGATTTTTATTTTTTAACGGGAAAACGGCTTGAGATAAAAAATTTTGGTTTTCAATTCTTTCTTTTTTCATCGCTCTCTTGATTTGTTTCGTATTTAAAAAAAAATTAAAAACAAAAAAAATTTTAAAGTCCTGGATTTTGATCGTCTGGGAGAAAATTTGAAATTTCTGTCCCGTGGAGCTTTGTAAGTATGAGCCCCAGCATAATTTACTTTTCAAAAAAGTCTAGATGGTTGACAAAAAAAAAAATACAGACACAAATTTGGACCACCCAGTTGGCAGCTACAAGCGCTTATAAAAATAATTTCCCCCATGTAAACCCTTGTAATCTTTGCTTGTCTGAATGTGGAAAAAAAAGACTGCCGATTACAGGTCTCGAACCCCGGACCGCAAAAACACGAATCGACGATTTTACTGCGTATGCCATGCCACACGATGGAAATTGGTTTGCTTACACTGGTAGATAACCCACTGCTCTCAATGTATGAATCTCATTGTATCTCGATTCATTCTGATTGTAATTGTAACACCAAATTGAGATGGATTTTCGAACAGCAAGGGTCCCATTGGATTTAAAAGATATCCAAGAATATCTAAGAAGCCGTTTTTAACTAACTCCAAAAATCCATTTTTAGCACATTGTCTTCTAAAATCGCATTTGATAGATCTTGTTCCTGTGATCGCGAAAGAGTAAATCGTTTGTGGAAACAACGAGCCGTTAAACCGTTAAAAAATAAACCGTGTCCATGCACGTTAATGTATTGATATAAATGTGTGATTATGGTGGGAAAAAAAAAGAGTGGGGGTTATGGGTCTCGAACCCCAGACCTCAAGCATTTGAGGCAAACGACCCTACTGCATATGCCATGCCACACGATGGAAGTAGCATTGCTTACACTTGTAGATAACACACTGCTCTCAATATATGGCATAGCTTGTTGTATTCAGACACGAAATCATGTTTCCTTGGCTAACCATTAATGCAAGGCAAACAAGAACATGTTTCATGTATAGACTAGGAATGTCTAATGGAAAAACTGATATCAATATCTTCTTAACCCTTTAACAAGAGACGCTACGCGTCGTCAAATACGTGCTCAAATACACTCTGTTTTTTAGAATTATATTTATTACGGCTATATTGTTTATTTGGTGGATCTTAAAAAAATAACCATTTTTCATTTTACCACCATGGCCGATGAATTTAATATACCAACTCGCATCACTAAGATTATGTATTTTTGGTTATCACCCCCATGGCTCGCATAAAACTGCAGCAACTATTATAGATAGGAAAGCAAAACAAATTCATGATGGTTTTGGGTAGTGGACCAAAAAATAAAAGAGGTGCAAACGAAAAACATTGTAAATAAAGTTATTTATTAAAATGCTACGCTTGGATAACAAACTACAAACGAAATCATGAGTAAATGTACAACAGGGTGTGTGGAAATCATGGTTAGTGTTAGCAAACAATTTCTATACCACACCATGAAAAGACAAGAAGTACGAAGCAGTCTAGCTATATATACACCCTGCACTTAAAATTTAAAGCAAATTGTTTGGCAACTTTTTCTGCAGGCCTGTGGTGTAGCCGACACTTAGCCAACCGCTTCACACTTTTTGCCGCAAATAATTATAGATTGGTTTCATGCCAAATTCACAATTAATTTGGGAATTTTTTGATTCAGCCTTGGTTATAAATACTTAATATCAGTACTAAAGTTTTTACACACACCAAATTGTCTGGCAATTCGCCAAACACAACATTTATAACTCCATAGGTAATAAATAAAACTGGTAATGTGATGATTTATGTACATATTCTTACATTCAGATGCATAAAACTGACAAGTGACTATTCATATCAGAGAGATGAACCATGTACGCAAACGGTGTGTGGTGCATGGTTGTAAAATAATAAAACAACTCTTCGACACCTGCTTCAAGAATCTTTGTTTGGTTGGTAAACATGTAATTTTTCCACTGCTGTCAAATGGTACATCTACATTTGACTATCTGATGTAAATGCTCATGAAATATTTTGTGGGAATGGCAAGAAATAAATACCATAAATGGAACATCACGAGTCAAGACAATCAAAACAACGCATTATTTAAATAAGGACTTAATTTAGAATATACTGGCTAATAAGGTATGCAACAAGTAACTATGCCAAAACACAATTACTTGCCACTTCTTGTACTTGACAAAAAAGAAAAGAAACTGGCGTAATGTTGATTGAGGCATTTGCCGAGGAAAACTTAGAAAGCGCTATCGATTCTACATGCATTCTATACGCATGAGGTGGGATAATTTATATTTATTTACATTGTACTCTTTGACACTGGCATATTTTACCCCTCAAATAGTTGATCGGGAAAATCGGGAGCGATACTCTAGCTGCAAACATCACACTAAAATAAAATTAAGTAGTTTTGCATACACAGGGTATCTGCAGCTTTGCAACTTCTTTTCATGTGTTGCAACTGAATGCAGGCTTCGAGGCCAACGGGAGTTTTTATATTTTTATGTATAGTACTCTAGTTGACAAAAACTAGAATACAATAGTATATTGTATTACGTATTACTAACTAACAAATCCCGCTCATCTCTGAATTATCTTTAAAAAAAAAACTGTTTTCATAGCCTAATGTACAAAAATTGCTTTGTAGATTTACTTTTTAAGAATAAAAATACAAAAATAAACTTTTAAAAAATATGTGGCAGAAAAAAAAATATAAAGGTTAACAATAACATTGATTTGTCACCTTGACAACACAAAAATGTACCTATTAAGGACTTTTTTGTTGGAATTTGCAAATGTGTACAATGCACTACAAAAAATATATGTAGGCCTACACCTTAAACAAACTGAAATTTAGTTGTAAATTGTAACAGTACCTATAATAAACCAAGTTACATAGATGTACATTCAACCCAATGATCATTTGTTGTTAAATTATATAAACTCTTGGCCCCTTGGCTATCCGGGACCTGTTTTTCACCGGGTCCGAACAGAAGGTTCTAGTTATGAAACTTCATACCAAATTTGGCCGATATTTTAATGTGGTTATCAAACTGTTACCAAATAACCAGCCTATTTTTTAAATTAAATCCTTTCAAAATTAGCAATTTAAATCTACGTAGTATAACACAGTACTATAAGAAATGTTTTTTCCCGTAATTTCCCCTTCACAACATAGTATTCATATGTGGTTTTTACTACAAATAAATAAATTAAAAATACCTAGAGAAATGTTCATGAAATTCAACAATTTGATTCATTTTATGTGCCAACTTGACAGCTTTTTGTTGTTGATACCTGATATATATAAAAAAGACAAAAAATATATAAATAACCATAACAAAAATAATAATATATGGTTAAATAAATGTATAAATTAATTACTGCAAGTTGAAGGTAGTAAACCATTTCGATTGGTGCCACGCAAAAAGTACTTATAATAAGTGAATTATCTTCATCAGAGAAGGTAATTACTAAATACTAATTATTAACTTGTGTAAATGTGATATGAAGGGACACAAAAAAAACAAAACTAAACAAGTATACCTACAAGATATCGTCGTCAATGAATGTAAGAATATGCCGTACGTATACAGTATGAATACGTAAATAAAGGTAAAATTAACCAGATTCCATGATTATTGATCACCTGTTGAATATACGACATAAATTTGTTTCATAACTGGTGCCACATCTGTAGCTAGTTCATAATAATAGGGTCTATGTAGACATCTTGATACACATAAGCAAATAATGCTGAGTAATGAATGGGTAAAAGAAATCAGAATCCAAACGTTTGTCTCAGCCCTGGACCTTTACGACCATTACACTTGTATTCTGATTCCTGTTGATCAGCATAATTATAAATATTACACTAGGCCTAGTAATTAATGTATCCCAATATCTCTTTTCGAATAATATACATAATATACATCTCTTTTTCTAAAATATACTGTAGTCTTCCAATACATACATAATATTCATATGATTACTTTTAAATATCTTTGGTGGATTGTAAAGAATATGCCCTATCAAATTGGCCTTGAATGTCTTTTGCCTTAAAGGAGATTATATTAATTAGCACATGAATCAGGTATACTAATTTGATGTATTGTATGGTACTAAACATTGGGAGCTAAAGAACTGTAAACGATGAAAGAGAACGGATGATGGATACACCGCAGGTACTAACGAGGATTTTGATACAAAATTTAAATTTATACACATTATTATAAACTAAATCACAAGCAGATGCCGTATTAGTATCATTGTTGGACTTCAGTTACAAAAAATCTCGCTAAAAAACTTATTTAGCAAGATTTTTTGTTCTAAAACGCTTGTCCATTCTGATATCCATTCAATTTAATATTTACAACTATCAGACCGTCGGATAATATGAATTCCTCGTATAGCAGACTGAATATTGAAGGAAAAATATGACCGTTAAATCAGTTTATCTGTTAGAATAGAGTTTAATTGATATTCTGTATTCAATACTCTAACGCGAAACAGCAAGGATACGTAAAATTGGAACTATATTATTTGGAATCTTGGACGTGTCGGCCACTCGGGTAAAACGTAGCGTGTCACGTTAGACTTCCGGCTGCTCGGGGATGAGGGAGGCGAAGAACGTCGAGAAGAAGGTCCACGTGAGCGCCAACAGCGAAGGCCTCTCTTCTTGTACGTCCGCCGTCTCGTTGTCCGTCTCTTCCGTTTCGGCAGCCGACTCCTCGTCCTGGTCTGTCGCCGTTGCCTCTTCCTCTTGGTTGTTCTGTAAGTTGTTGTTGTCGACCAATCTCGCGTCCGCTGCGTGGTTGTTGTTCTCGGCTTCCACGAGTACGGGCTGAAGCTGTTGTGCTCTGAAGAATCCCACTTGATAGCTAGGGAAAAATTAAAAACACACATAGTCACTATACATTGGCATAGTACATAAATCAGGGCTAAAAATTTCTATGCCTGACCCATTTCAAAATATTGGAAGGGCAAGTAAAATATTTCTTCAATAAATATAAGTACGTAAAGTAAAATTACATTTCAACTATACAACTATAGAATATTCTGAAAATGTTTATTTTTGGTGAATAGGACCTACAACTAGAACATTTTTGAACTGAAAACAGGTTTTAAAGCAGTTTTGGTTAGCTGTTAAAACAATTTTAATAATATCCCAAAAGTACTCAGTAGGGCCTACACATTATTCTCATACTTACAGGTACATCATCATGCCAAGAGCAGACACTAAGACGAAACGAGTCGGCGAAGAGTAGAAATAGACGATACTGAAGAGAACCATAACCCTGCTCATTATGTAAAACCAGTCCAGCCAGTCGCGGTTCCCTCGGCCTTCTTCATCGTCACCAACTGAAACCAAAACAAATCACTTTTGTCAATAGATCTAATTTTAAAGGCATATTGTCAGATAGCAAGTGCTAATCCTTAAATTATATAGGCTAAGTATTTTTTTAGCAAAAACAAATTAAAGAAATCGATCCTGAATGACCACTAAATTTAAACCAGCACTCACTTTTTAGTTTTTTTCCCATAGCAAACACCAATCAAAACATCGGTTAGGCTACTATTCTAACCAGTCAACAACCTCTTTCAGTTGCTTTTTGCCAGGGTGGTTGTAGATACGTAGGTATAGTACAGGAAGAACTGTAATAACAATTTAATGGGAGGGAGACTACATTAATACATTAGGCCATTCATGTAATGTGCATTGTGGCCATACTGGAGGCCACAATGGCATGTGATTGGTAGGTAGTTCATTGTTACGTTTGGACGTTTGGATGGATGCAATAAGGCTACGTTTCCTTTTGCTTTTAAATCTCGACCGGACAGTGTCCTTAAGAGAAGTACGATAAGATTACAGAGGTGACCGATGTGTTGCTGAAAGCAGAACGTTTGGAATAAGAATGAAAAGGCCCGAGGGCAGAATGAATTTAAGTTATATAAGTAGTATTAAATTAAGAGAAGAGGTTGGAATATAGGAAAGTTCAGAAAGGGTCCTGGGATTGAATAGAGGTACTACTTCACCCGTCTTTTCTTGGCAAAGAGGGGAAGGCGAATGTTGCGGTGGCGTCCACATGCCTTTGGGTTGGGAGGCCTGAATTGAAGGGTGTTCATTGTTACTATGTTTCAGCTGGCATTTGGTGCAAATTCAACTATTTTCTAACTTGGTTTGCTAATATTAGTTGAAAGCAACATAAATAAACTCTTTCGTTTCAATTAACAATCATTTTCGTGAACTTTATCGACGATATACGTGTTCAAAACTCTCATATTTCCCTATAAACACATTCATATGTCAACATTAGGGCTGTGCGAGTACTCGAAAAGTCGAGTTCGGTCGAGTAGTTACTACTCGACTCGAGGTGATCGAGTTTTTCATGAAAAACGAGTCGAGTTCGAGTAGTTTTGATCGACTGAGCCGCCGTATTCAACTGGTTAAAAATGCCGCCAATAGGTAGCGCTAGTATCCTAAAATAGCTTGAATATCGATTTTACAATCGACTTTGAAGAAAAAGTGACCTATCGATCATTATTGAGCAGATAGATAGTCGATACACGCAGACCGCCCAGACGACGCTTAAGGCTCGTGCACATCCACTTTGCGTACGCGTGAAAATTTTAGAAAATTATAGAAATTACGTTGGCCGTTCCCATCGAATGTTGATAATTTTCGTAAGTAAACGTAAACCAATCAGAGCTCACAAATTTCCCACCAATAGGGAACTTGCAACTGACTTCAGAGCCAACAAATGAATCAAACTGATAAACAGACAAGGAGCTGTCAAAATAATAAAATTGTAACATTATGAAGAAAACGAGGTATGGCGATAGTTTAACTGCGCACCAGTTAAAACTTTTAATTATGGGCAACCAAGTTGTGAGAGTTTTGTATGTTTCTTGTTTGTTTTGAAGATTTGTTTTCAAAATAGAAATGTATAGAAATGTTGTGATGTGGTTTGGTCTGACACTTCGATAAAGAAACAATGTAAGATGTTCGTTTGTTTGCTCTCTATTGCGCATGCGCTAATTAACCAAATTCCAGAAATTGGAAAAAGTTGGAGTTGAATCAACTTTTCGCGTCGTGAAACGTGCGTTAATTTTCCAAATTTCAATGTGCATGGTTACATGTAAATTCAATATGGCCAACTCGCTAATTTCTGGAAGTTACGTACGCTAAGTGGATGTAGACGGGCCTATTCCGTAACCTCTACGGGTGTGTTCTTTGAAACGATCTGAGCAATCAGAGTGCTCTATACTCGATCTCTTATTTGATCAGAGCGCGCTCTTCATCGTTCTTGTAATCCCGAGTGGAGCGCTCAGAGCGCGCTCCACATAATCGGATCTGGGGATGAGATTTCACAGATGCATAACCTTCTTGATGCACTTTTTGTGCAATGTGCATACTTGATAGCCTACTTCTTTTACTATTTTTTAAAATGTAAATATTGTGGATATGTGAGTCAAGATTACTCGACCGACATGCAGTAAAAAGTAAGTGATTAATATACAAATTTAGTCATAATTTAAAACATTCATTAATGATTTTGGCGGGAAGGCCTATGTTTTGAGGTTAGGATGCCCAGGCTAGGCCCTGCTAGGCCTAGGCCATAGTAGAAGCCAGGCATATGTCTTGATATTAAATGTTTACCACCTTTTATTTAGCTATCCTAGGGCAGACACCGCTTGATGGTTGAGAAACTTCAGATAAAGTGGTCGGATCAAGTTCTAAATAAAGTTATTCCTCATCTCTAGATGTTCCAAACCAAACACACAAGCGGTGTGTTCATTCCAACGTTCTTTTATCATTGCAATGCTCTGACAATTCGGTCACGTGACCGCGCACGCTCCACTCAATCAACAGATCGTTTCAAAGAACACACCCTACATAATGCCCAAGGTTGGGTGTCTGCGGGCTTGTCTGGGCACGACAGGTTTCGGTACGCCTTGTGCGGACAGCGATATTCAACATGGCGAAAAGGGGCGTTTTGGTTAATGTAATCATGTCAGATTCTGACAGTTCTGAGGAAGAAATGGAAGACTTGATGATATTGTCAGGTTTTCGTACAGATTCGTCCAATGTAAGGTTGCCTCGTGTCCAAAATTATGTGGAACAAGTAGTGCCCTTGTACAGCCCATCTGGCTTCAAGGAGCACTTTAGGTTAAGGCCGTCCACCTTCGAATTAGTTTTGGCCAGGATTGCGCCAGTGATAATTAATTTATCACCGAATAATAATGGGCAATCTACAATAGAACCACAAAAACAGTTCCTTTTGGCACTATGGTACACATGACAGCACATTCACTTTTGAATTGCCGCCATGACCGGCCATGCCCGGAGAAAAAGCTTGGGCGTTGCGGGCGTGCCCAAGACGCTACCCAAGCAGGTTACGGAATGGTGCATGGGCGCGTGGAGAATGGTTACGGAATGGACTGGGCATCTTTGG
This sequence comes from Isoperla grammatica, assembly GCA_945910005.1. Lineage (NCBI taxonomy): Eukaryota > Metazoa > Arthropoda > Insecta > Plecoptera > Perlodidae > Isoperla > Isoperla grammatica. The sequence goes on along the minus strand of OX246738.1, from coordinate 113,189,246 downwards.
GCGCGCCCAAAGAGGTTACGGAACGTACCCTAGGCATCTTCTGCAAATTCGCAAAAAGTGTCTGCGGTTTTTGTGAACTAATTGATGAAAGTGTGGATGATGTAGAAGTGGCAGCCAAACAAATGGAAGGGAATCTTCGAGAACCTAGGCCTAGGCCTAGGCCTGGGCTTATTATGTTCAAAGAGCCTAGGCCTAGGCTAGGCCTAGCATACCCTAGCCTAGGCCTAGGCCTAGACCCTGGTCCTAGACCTAAGGGTACCTAATCATCAAAGATATTATATTATTATATTTCCTACTGATCATCATGTATTTGAAATCATTTTTAAAACGTTCCATACAACTTAAGTTCAAAATGTAATCTTTGCATTATTAACCTCAAATGGGGAAACACTCGCCAACATGGTCGCACAAAAACAAAAGTGGCCATCCGACAACCCATCTGCAAAACAGATTACACTGTAGTTCTATTGTTTCTCTTAAAGTCCTTCTCCTGTGCCAGGTCCCTGTGTACAGTGTAGGCCTAGTCCTAGGTCTAGGCCTAGCATTTGGCCATGCTTCAAGCATAGGCTAGCCTATCCCAAGGCCCAAAACCTACCTAGGGCAAGCCTTAGTACTTTCCTTGTCTAGATCACATAGGCCTAGACCCAGTTGGCAGAATTTAGCATCTATTGAGCCTTAGGCCTAGGGAGACAATAATATTGAACAAATTATATGGTTTTAGGCCTGGCCCCAGATAGGCTTAGGCCTCAGGGACAGCTTTTAGGCCTAGCCTAAGTGAACTTGGCGGTAACTTAGATGGGGTCCTAGGTCTAGTCTGCCTAGACCTCTACCGGTAGTTATTCCTTTCCTGTATCTTTTTATTATGTATTCAGGCACTACTCGAAACTCGACTCGAAACTCGCGAGTTATTTACTACTCGAACTCGAACTCGACTCGATTTGGAAAAGTGCTACTCGCACACCCCTAGTCAACATACATTCCCAAAGACAGGGAATAGTACTATAGGTGGCCATCAAAATGGCCGTTGTGACTTCATGCCTACCTGGACCGTTGGCAACGTCTTCTGCTGGAGGTTCGGGTTGATTGTTGACCGGGGGTTGTTCAGGTACCTGCAGTGTCGGCTGGGGGCCACTCATAGACTGTTGTGCTGCATTGGCTGCCATCCTTTACACACACACACACACATCATTCAATGTTTAAACACATGTAGAGTCTACCCACTCAGTTAATGGGTTTAAGGCGAAGGCTAGTCTCACTGTAAAACGGCAACAAATAAACGTTCTTTAATTTAGGATATTTTGAGAACGATACACAATATTGAAAAAGTGAAGATTGAGCAGGACGTAGTTTCATAAGAGCTACAATCTGGATTAACAAAATTTCAAATATTGCTATCATTACGGTTGTGGTTTGAGAAGCCAATTAAGGAATTAATTATTAATTGGCTTTATAAACAACAACCGTAATGATAGCAATATTTGAAATTTTATTAATCCAGATTGTAGCTTTTACGAAACTACGTCCTGTCCAATCGTCACTTTTTCAATATTGTGTATCGTTCTCCAAATATAAATTAAAGAACGTTAATTTGTTGCCGTTTTACAGTGAGACTATCCTTTGCCGTTAAAAGTAACCGACAAATCCTCAAAGCTCACACACAAAGCTTCTGTTCTATAAATTTATAATCATTTACAAATTCAATGTGAAAGGGGTTCACACTGAATTTATAGCAAAATGCCTCGCCGTGTAATTGACGTGCTGAATGGATAACGAGATTCCCACTTTTCCCGTCTCTATTTAAAATTACAAATTGAATTAAGACAAAAAGTAGTAGTATTTGGTAGAAGTAGGCTAATACTTACATCTGCATATACTGTGACATATACTGCACGTAGGCTTGTTGCATGTACATCAGCTGCTGAGCCAAGTTGTTTGGGTCGTAGACTGGCGCTGGGTAAGGTTGAGCCATGGCTGCGGCCCACATTGCTCTGGGGTCCGTGGTTGGGAATGCTCCGGTGCCCGGTACGGAACCTGACGCAGCTATGTTGCACTGGGGAGTGGTGGAAGTCGGGGTGTTGACGGTTGACAGGCGTTGTCGCAGACCATCGTTAGATGACTCGACGTTGGCAGAGGTCTGAGATTCTTCTGAAAATATCACAACGTTCAACTTAAGTAATCTCTGTTCACAACAAATCTGAATTCTTAATAGGGTATTAAGGCTATTCCTCCCCTTCGCAGACAGTCTTGAAACATTTTTTTTTTCAAGCTAAAACAACTAAATAGCCTATCTTTATCCGAGTCACCCCGAGTATGACCAGAAGAAAATAAAAATAAAAACATGATGTTTTTACGCGTACCGGCCGTATACACTTCCAACTTTACGGTGCTGGCTCCACGGTTACAAAATACTAAATGTGACGTGTTAAATATTTTTCTCGATTTGAAATAATTATGAAATAATGACTATAAAATAACATGGCTGTAGCATAAACAGGGACTAAACTACAACCATTTTTGTGTACCGATAAATAAACTAGTAAAAATTGGAAATGTTTGATTAACAATGTATGCGGAAAGAACTGAAACCCATGCCTCAAACTTCTAAGTCATTATAAGGCATCCTTTACGTATAATTGAGAATTGACTTGGAGCCTCCAGCACCGTTACTCATCAAAATGTCAGAGAGCGAAAAAGTACGTATTAGGTGACGCTAGAGGAGCGAGCGACACTAACTTGCTCGCACAGTGTCTGTAACTCGACTACCCAGTAACTCGGCTGCCTGCTGATACCTCGGCTCGGGGCGGTGGGGGGATGTTGGTGTGGTCACATTGCGTCATATATCAACAGCTGATAATGATTAAACAATGTGCATATTTGATAGCGGGCTGGAATGGCCTTAATCCCGTATTATATCATATTTAATAAATTTATTAAAGTCTAGCTAAGCTCAATCTGTTTTATTTTTATAGATTAAATAAGACTACCTTAGAGCAGGCAATGACAGATATATTGTTTATTTCTAAGAGCAGGTTGCTTGAAAAACACAGGCAGCCAAAATCTAGCTATCCTGCAGCTCGAGAAAACATAGCAAGCCAAGAGAGAGCTGTTTAAATATTTATGTAGCCAGCCAAAAGATAGCTAGCCAACTGCTAAAAAAAAGTAAAAACTCAGCTGGACACATTCTAGCCCAGCTTAGCCTAGCCAGATCTCTGGTACGGTTCATTCAATCTTACCACTACGTGGAAGTGCTGTAGTGGAATCTCTTCTTGTATCGTTCATTCTTGCAGAAGGTCTAGGTCCAACAGGTGAAGAGCGTTGTCCTAAAGATTCTCGTGAAGACGAACACACCAGGTGGACGGTGTGCGTCTCCTGGCCATCGTATTTACGTAGCACGTCCTTTAAGATAACTGTATCGGAGAGTAGCTGTCCCGAGTAGATAAGCTTCTGGTCTTCAGTTCTCTACACAATCCAAAGTAACTTAAAGGATTAGTCAGGTGATAAAGTAAAAAATCACCAATGCGTCATAAGTGCATGAAATTCAGTTATGTGTAAAATAAAATTAATATAGGTTGCTTCAATGCAAGAAAAAAAATAGTGAACATTTAGCTATTCTATAAGATTCACTTCGCCCACTCTGCTGCATTTTTCTTCTAAAGCGTTGTACAGCTGTATCGGTTCCGAGGTCGCTAACGCCTGCCTAATAGACAGAGCACTCATTGTGTAAGACGAGTCCAGCCAGCGCTCCGCGAAACACTCCACGACTGCGGAGAGTACCGCTCAAAACAGATTGCAACTTTTCTTCACATCAAGTCACAAGAAAATTAATTGCAGGGCATTTTGTAGAAGTACACGTTCGTACTAAGAAGCATGTTATCGGTAGGGAAACGATGTACATTAAACCTCCTGATCGATTTTTGATAAGTGCTTTATTTTAGTGGTGGCTTTACTATCTCGAGGCAACATTTTTTTCATATGGAAATTACCATGAGAAGAGATGCTAGGTGCTACTTGGTAGCAACAAGCCAAAAAATCGCGTTTTCTTTAACTTAATTTTTTAACCACCTGCTTTTAAAGTATGGTATCTTTTAGTCATGTTTTCCATATTTGAGGGTGGATATATACAAATGATACTTTTTTAGTTTTTCATCTGACTAAGCACAAGAAAACTACAACATATAAGGATGTTAACAACAACTAACAAACAACAAGACAAGACACAGGTAAACTGATAGCTATTAATAGTTAGGGGCCTAGCCTACAAATACAATTTAGCTCTAGATAAAGACTTACCGGTTTACTTGGATACACTTCAGCCAGGTAACCTTTAAGTTTTCTAATAGACCAACTTGGTTCACACTTGATGGTTTGATCCTCAATTTGTTGATTAGGAGCTTTTACAATCAACGTTACTGGTACATTGATCATATCCATTCCAACTTAGAAACAAATCCTCTATTTTTGAGGACAACTATTTGTTGCAGGTCCTACTTGATTTTCTTTCAGGTTATATCTGTAAAAAAAAAAGAAAATGACATGAATTCACCTTAATATTTGGATGGACGGTTTAGTGACTAGACATTTTCTGGACTGGACCTTTTTGTGCAGTCTGTATTAGAAACATACCAAGTTAATATTGTTGACGTTTCAATGGTAGTGGGAGCGCCGACGGTAATGCATTTACTTACCTCCAATTACCATGAAATGGTAGTGAAATTACAAATTACTTGTCCGTTACATTCGGAATATTGTAGGCCTAATGAGATTACTGGCACGTTAGGGGCCTATTGAAAAAAGGATAATTTCCTTACAGTCAGAGTCACCTTACCACAACGTGAACAAATTGCAGAAATCTCCTAGGCCCTAGCACACTAGGCCTACCAATTTCAAATGTATGCCCAACAACCTAATTCAGTCTAGGTCTATCTAGGCCTAGGCCTACACGTTTTCTTCCTAACAAATAAAACTAACGCTAAAAGGTCCTACTTAAACCTAACTGTCGACTGAATGCAAACTCACTTATGACTGTGAGTACAACTAGGCCTAGGCTAGGCCGACCCCAGTTGTGGCCAAAGAAACCCCACCTGTCAATTTACTGGCTTATGTCAGTAGCCTAGGCCTTCTCACTCTTACCCCATGTCCTATGCTAGCCTAGGCCTAGTTCGCTACGTTTATCATGTATTCACATTTGAGCTGGATCTTCATAGGTCCTAAGCCTAGTAGGCGCGTAGCAAATAGGACCTAGGCTTAGCCTGCTGTGATTTCAGACGAGCAGAGTAGGGCCAAGGCCTAGCCTAGGTCTAGTCGAGCCTGGATAAGATACCTAGCCTAGGGTAGGGCCTAGGCTAAGGTTTAGTAAGGATTTGGCAACATTAATACATTAACTCCACAAAAATAGGCCCCTAGGCCTAAGCCTACTAATTTTGATATCTACAATTCCAAATGTAGGTCTGCTGCAACACAAATGTGATTTTATTTAATAATGGAAACAAATGAATCGAGTTAAATCCGAAATTCAACAGTCTAGGCCTAAACGCTACTGTCATAATCAAGACATGGATTTGTTGACAAACATGTTCTGAATACTGTATTGCATAAGCACTAGGCCTAGGCCTACGGTATATAGGCCCTAGGCCTAGTACCTAGCCAAGAGCCCAAGGCCACAACCTAGCCTAGGCCTAGGCCTTGGGAGGTTTGCCTACGCTCCAACAGTAGATACGTAACAAATATTTGAAGAAATCTAACTTTACTCTTACACTAGGCTAGAATGGTTTACACAGAAAGCGTAGATTAAATGTATGGATACCATCAATAGCACACTTACGTTTTCAGCAATATTTGTGACACTTTCATCAGGAAGGATATCGTATGCCCGAAATATTTGGCGATCTCTGATTGGCTAGTATAGAAAGCAACAACAGCTGACATATTGTTCAGTGCTACCAACATCTTCCATGGCCCCACAGTTTCTTTTATTTTCTCAGATTTATACAACAACAACAACAACAACAACATTTGTCAACAACCACGCCCCTTTTTTGACGTTGACAGTCCAGTCCAATCGTCCCGGGTCCCGTGCTACGAAAGTAGGTATAGGGCACTAGCAACACCAACAGGCAACAATGGAACAAATGAATTGAACTGATGGACAAATCATCAGCTGTCGAAATAATAAAATTGCAACCAAAGAGATAAAAACAAGTGTAGCAATAGTAACTGCTCGCCATTTAAAACTTTTTATTATAGACAACGACTAAGTGAAAGTTTGATATGTGTATTTTTATGTTTTTTGTTTTGTTTTCCAAAATCAGAAGAAATTATTTTTTGACAGCTTGTTGTTTGTCCATCGATTCAATTCATTTGTTTCATTGTTGTCTTTTGGTGTTGCTAGTGCCCTATAGGCTAGGTTATCTTGAGTCCCGTGTGTCCTCCTACATTTGGGTTTGTAGGCCTAGGCAGGGTCTTATGTATAACTGTTGTTATTACACTCTTATTATTTATTAATGCTTTGTTTTTCTCTAGGCAGAAGATTACACAAGAGAAATGCCCGTGAAACCTGACAGCGGAGAGAGACAAGGCGATATTGGCGAGCATGTAAATCATACGCCTACTGACAAAGAAGAGGCCGATCAAGTAAGGGAATTGACACAGACTGACCGTCTAAACAAGAAATTGCTATCGGCATTCTTGGAAAGGATGAACAGCTCAAGTTGTACAAACCCACCAAAACAAGACATAGAAGATCCCATTGATGACGAAGACTTCAAGTATTAGTGTAGGTATGCCTAGGGCCTAGCCCTGGCATAGGCGTAGGCTGGGCCCTTGGCCAAGTGAAACCGAACAGCCAAGTACGCCTAGACCTAGCTAAACCTACACCTAGGCTTGGCCCAAAGACTCTAATACATATTACTAGACTTTTGCCTAGCTGATCATGGGCCTGCCTTAGCACCCGACCCATGTATGCGTCCAATGCATGCAATGCGATCCGCGCGATAGGCCCTACATACAATACACTTTTAAAATGCTTAATACATCTCTAATGATTCGGTAAAACAAGACAGCTAGACGAGTCCTAAATTTAGCTCTAGGAATCTCGTGACGACATCCGATTTTACGTCCGATGCGTAAAAAGTATTTTCAACGGATCGCACGTACCATGGCATCAGTCACATGAAATACGGGCTGTGACTTCGTGAACCGGAAAATGATCACATCGCTCAGATTTGACGCATACATGGGCAGGGCCTGCCTTACCTAGAACTCGAGGCATTACTGGCAAATATTTTATAATGAAATGTATAGACCAAAGCCTGCTTGACCCTATAAACGAATAAAGTGCCTAGGCCCTAGGTCTGTTTAAACTATTGATTTTTCTTTTACTTTGATTTAAGTATGCTTGTAGCTTGTAACTGAGTGGGTACACACTAAACACTTATTTGATCAAGTACTATGGCTATTGTACAAGGCCTACGCACCCCCAAATTGTGAAATCGCATCAATAGTCAAGTACAAGAATTTTTCTAAAGCTAGTTCAAATTTGATAAATAAGAGCATGCCTGAAATAAAATTTAATTTAAATTGTCAAAAGTACAACCATTTAAACCTGAGTGCTGTCAGTATTGTCCTTATTTTGCAAATCTGTTATGCCAGAATTAAATACATATTAACTATAGGTATATGGAATATTCATTTAACACTTGGTTGTGTACCATTTTCCATACCTACTTGTAATACAACAAAAATTTAAATTAGTAACATATATTTTCTATTTGACATTATTGTGTAATACGTAATCTTTGTGACTGATAAAATTGTTTGAACATAGCATACAACTAGGTCTTAATAAATATATCAAATTAATGCTTTATGATAATGATCGATGCATTCCAATCCCATCCTTCTAGTGCAAGAGAAAATGCGTTGAAACTAGACGATATTGGAAATCGTGTTCACTTATTAGGTCACTCTGGCACTGACGAGGTGTGCCGCCGCAGAAGAGCTTCAAGAAATAGAAACGGGGCTGATGGCTTTTTTTTTACTTGGCTGAAGGTTACCGTACTTTTCTCGAGTGAAATGCTAGGTGGCCATCCGTCCCAGAAAACCGGGATTGTCCCGGATTTCTTCCCCTTGTTCCGGAGTCACGAAAAAAGCTTTCGAGACACCCAGTTGTCCCGGATTTGCCTCAAAGCGTAAGATTACTGAAATATCCTATTTTTGGTAAGAATATGTTTACAGTGACATTGTAATGTAAGTACGTAATGGGTTTCAAATGAATTAATATTTAATGTACATCAAATAATACCGCTCCGTAGAACAGGGAAAAGATAAATAACAAGCATGTGGTTTCAGTTTCGCTGTTTCGCGCGTAAATTTAAATAGCGACCCTGGCGTTTGCGTATTTCCGGAAATGTGATTCAGTAGTACGTCAAACTGCGATTACAATATTATTGGGCGCCAAATGGACATCGTCTACCTGCTGTTGATTTCCATGACATAATATTGAGCGAGTTGAAATTTGAAGTGAAAATTGGTGTTGAATTTTGATAAATAATCTATTTTTATATTGTTTTTATTTATGATCGTGAGTAGCTAGTTATATCTAGGTCAATAATGGTATATTTCAGGATCAGGAGACAAAGCAAACGACTAGCCTAGAAGGCCTAGATTGAGGTTAGATCAAGGCAAGGCCTAGGGCCTAGATTGCTTGAGTTCGATCAAAATTAAACGTAGCCTAAGTTAGGCCCTGCGAAGTCTGCAGTTTAAGATCTAGGCCTGGAATAAGTTGGATTTATCTGCTACTATGCTTACTGATGATGAAGATGATGTATTCGGTGACGGCGATTCCGCAAGTGTTGTGGAGGTAGGCCTAGGCCTAGTAGGTGATGAAGAACCGGAAAATAGGCCTAGGTCTACAGATAGTTTGAACGGTGCAGAAGCTGACCGTGATGATACCGATGCTGTTGGTGATATACCCGATGCCGATGGTGATGGCAATGCCGAGAGTACCAATGAACCTACACCAGTGGAACCAAAAAAGAAACGCGCAAAAAAACCTCTAGTCAAGTTAGACTTGCAAAAATTGAGTGGACCACGCGGTATTTTAGCTTTGGAGTATGCTTTCAGGAACTTCAAGTGGCATGGAAATAGCCGTGTTGTAGAGGATTTGGATGCAATGATGCATATTTATGAGCATTGGGCACATCGCATGTTTCCTCGATACACATTCCAAGACTCTATGAAACAGATCGCATATTTGAGTCGTAAAAAGGAAGCTCAAGTGAGTTTGCTTGCTTAATCGTAGGCCTAGATATCTTAAAGGTGCATTCACAATCGTTACTAGTACTATGGTTTAAGGATTAAGACCTAGACAAACCTTAGTCACAGCCAATCAGAGCGCAGTATTCTCCCTCCCAGCCAATGAAGATAAGATAAGATAAGATAAGATTTAACACTTAAAGGCTGCAAATGGGCCACAACTACCCAGTGGCAACCTATCCAACCCTCCCCCATCACCTCCTTTTCGTCAATCTATTTCTAAAATCCCTTACTGACTCGCTCTCAACAACCTCCTCGGGTAACTCATTCCATTCCCTTACCGTTCTCTCAACAAAACCAAACCTACCCAGATCACTTCTCACTACCCGACGCTGAAACTTCCAACTATGATCCCCCCTCCCTCTATAAACTCCTTGTTGCAACCTGCTCTGGATTTCCCCCTACCAGAGGCGGACTGGGGGGGTAAGGGCCCCGTACGGAAAAGGATTTTAGGGGCCCCGGAACTTGGCGAAGTTGAAAGGGGTCTGGGGCGAAGCCCCAGCCGCCGGAGGCGAAAATTTTTTCAGCCTATTATTTTCTGTAGAACGCATATAAATACGTTTAAAAATCGATAAATGATGTGGAACAACAAGGTTGAACTGTGAGCACCACTTTAAAAAACGAAATTGAAGAAAAAACTTTCCCAACACTGGCAGTTTTATATTGTAAATTTCAAACTTTATTGTTTCTCAACCCTCTACAGTCTACAAATATCGAATACTAGTTGTCCACTCGCATCTCGTAATTTTTCCTCGCAACGAGGGAGCGGGATGTAGGTGGGGTCTGGGGCGAAGCCCCTGCCGCTGGAGGCAAATTCGCCGAAGGCGAAACATTTTTCGGTCCTGCATGATGTTTAGTGGCCTAAAACGCGTTTTGAGGCGATATCCTATCATGAAAAACAATTAAACTAAAGTCAATATTGCATTTATAATTCCTTACTTAGGATGGAATTTCGATCCTGTCATTTGAGAAAGGCTTATGGCTAGTGCTGCGCGGCATTGGATTTCAGTAGGCGCCGATAGATATATTTTTGCCAAAATGTTCGCTTTTGAAAATTTTGAACACTTATAAACAAACGATGAGCCCAATTTGTCATTTATCTGATATAGGTACCTAACAAAGTTTACTAGCAAACTATCAAAAGTCACTCTCAAGTTGCGAGCTAGCATGCAGTAATTTGGAGGATTGTTGTTTCCTATTTATTTGTTTAGAACGCATATAAACATGTGTAAACATCGATAAATGACGTAAGGTATGTGGAACAACATGTTGAACTGTGAACACCACTGTTCCAGAGTAAATTAAAGAAAGAACTTTCCTTAACACTGGCAGTTGGATATTTCAAACTATATTGTTTCCTATAAATTTGTTTAGAATGTTTATAAACACGTTTAAAAATACGTTTAAAAATCGATACACGCCGATAAATAATATGTGGAACACATGTTGTACTGTGAACCACTTTGATAATTAAATCACAGAAATAACTTTCCCCACAATGGCATGTTTATATTTTAAAATAAACTAGTAAGTATTAGTAGTAGCACTTGTAGATGGTATATTTGATACGTTATGTCTTTTTCTGCACTGACATGAGATGACATATTATGCTCTTACTATTTAGTTTCATAATCTATATAGCGTAAGATATTTATTTTCAGGGGGTTGGGTGGTGGCCCCCAAGGGGGCCCCCACCTGGGGGGGCCCCGTACGGGTTTCCGTAGTTCCGTACCTGCCAGTCCGCCCCTGCCCCCTACCCTCCCTTCCCCCTAGCTGCTCTATATAGATTACACATCCTATTACTCCTCCGTCTCTCCTCTAAGGACTCCCAACCCAGTTCCCCCACCATTGCTGTAACACTATCATAAGCTCTTACCACATTCCCTAACCTATCTTCCACATACCTCCATCTCCTAACTTGTCCTGAATGAAAGAAGCCTGTGGCTTAGTCTTAATCATTAAACCATAGTACTAGTAAAGATTGTGAATGCACCTTAAGGCGCGTTTACACAAAATGATTAATGTTTAAGGTTTATGGTTTACGCAAGTTCGGGCATATGATTTACGTGTTAGCGTTTACACAGTGTCGTAAGGTGTAATGTTTAATGATTAGTGTTTAAGAGTAGTTGAACAAGATCGAACTACTGTCGTAAGGCTTACGACCATCCAATCAACGTTTGTTACGTAGTCGTAGATAGTAGTAGGCCTAATATATTTCAAAGAAATATTCAGGGGCGGGGACAACGTTACGACTTCAACATTAAACCTTAAACCATACGCCTTACGACTTACACATTAATCATTTTGTGTAAATGCGCCTTTATGCACCAACCCTGCACAAATGCACTTGGCCTAGTTGTCCACTCTCACGGCTCTCACGGTGGTGTAATTTGTACTCGCAACGAGGGTGCGTGATGTAGCTGGGGTCAGGGGCGAAACCCTTGCCGCTGGAGGCGAAAATATCCTCGGTTGTTTTAATTTAAAAATTGTTTTTTTTTTTCAATTTTATTAAGCCTACAGATGTGCAAATATTATATTTTGTTCTGTACATACATTATGTGATTAGGGAGTTGGATGTGTGGGGAAAAAATTGGGGAAAACATGTTTTTTGGACATCTTATAATGTAGACCTAAATTCACACCGCCCTGTGTGAACATGTCTAACTCAGTGGCGTATCCAGGAATTGGGAAAGGGGGGGGTTTTCAACCCATATAGAGAGTGAATGCCGAAACATAATTGGAGTTCCGGGGGGCTTGCCCCCCGAAAAAAATCTCGTCAAGGTAATTTTAGTGCAAATCTGTGCGTTTTACAGCGGCCAACTGAAACAAGATTACTGAGTTTCTGGCAACACATTGTTTCCTTAGCACCGCTAATAAAAGGAACCTCAATCAATAATTTGCATATTTTTCGTATTGCTTTTGCTTTTAATTACAACAATATACAATAATTTATAAAGTAAAACATCCAACTGTCTATTGAAATACTGTCTATTGATACTGTCTATTGAAATGCTGTCTATTGAAATGAAATGTAAACGGTCATTTTCCATGTTTCCTTTGCAAAAGGGGGGGGTTTGGTCCCCCCCTCCCCCCCCGTGAATACGCCACTGGTCTAACTAGCTAAATAAACAATTATTATTATTATTAAGTCTATTTGAATTTTAACATGTTACTGACAAGTGTAATTCTGTCAAACTCACAATGAACCCATAACACTGGCATTAGCATTTAACGTCGAAATTGTTAAATCCATAAATGGTATTTGAGGAATCGTTACACCATACAAACACCTCTACCACTACTTATTATGACTATTTGAAAACAGAGATGTGAACCATAGCGTTGTTATTGCATGTTTTAATTCGCTTAAACCTTTATTGTCCAGTTAGTGCTATTTCACTTTAAATCAACCTTTATTGCAGTGACCCATGCTTTAGAAAATATAATTTATATTTTAGTTCAAATTGAAAATAAATTGCAACACACATTTTCCTACACATTTTGTTGTGGGAATTTTCCAGAAATATGTTTGGAATATTTTGTAATTTTAGAACATTTTCTGAACCACATCTGTACCTATTGTAATTCAACTTGAATGTCAAGTGTGTGAATTTTTGTATAACTGTTTTCAGACGCTCATGAAGAGGTACCGTTACGGTATGCTCACAGACGAAGTTCCCGTGCAGTTGTTTGACGACGATGTCGATAAGCCAATGGAGGTGGACAATCCCGATCCTCCAGATGATGTTTTCGATGCGCTGATAAATGCGGCAGCCAAGCCACCTCAAGTGACGGCTCCACAGAAAGCTCCACAGACTGCTCCAAAGACTGCTCCAAAGACTGCTCCAAAGACTGCTCCACAGACTGCTCCGCAGGAACCGGTATTTAAAGTACCCGCTACGTTAACCCCCGAGCAACGCGAACGTATGGAGCGAAACCGTCGCGCAGCTCAAGAAAAACTTTTCTCTAAACTCGGGATAAGATTGTAGCCTAAGTTAAGGATCAAGAAGAACAAAAACATTTCACACAGCTGTCTTTAAATGGAATTGTGTGCGTCTATGTAAACCGGTAGACATCATTTCTACATGATGGCCATTTCTTATTTGGTGAAGATATAATTTAATTTTAAGTCATCTTTATTTTGTAATATTTTTCTTCCTTAATTGATCAAAGTCATGGAAAAAGGAGGTAGGCCTAGGCTTACTACCAAATACATAGTAGTTTTGAGATAATGGAGTTAATGTATGAAGTATGGATTTTTTCATCACACAGATTTCCACATGTGCTTGACCATAATATTATTTTTGTTTGTAGCTTAGTACTAGCACACCCTTATCTGTGGTACTAGCTTAACTAAACTGTTTTTTTTAGTTCTTTTAAATGTGTGAAAGGCAGAACTACCATTACGGTACCTACTGCTTTCTTGCCTCACATGCCTTTTAATTTCTCTTTGAGATCCATGATAGCTTGTGAGACTGAGCAAATAAAGAAATATAGACATTGATAAATCTTTACTTCCATGCATGAGGTTGCAGTTTATAATGTACAGCAGCCCATATTATATGTTTTTAAATAAATGACTAGGAGATTATTGTACTCTGAAACTTTTTAAAATTATCAGTTGCCCTGATATTTACATTTCTTCCCATTCTTTCCCCAACCTTTTTCACTATTTATCAACCTGTTCCTACTTCCTTTTTTTTTGTCCTGTGCAGAGTTGGCCTCTTCAACCATTCTTCTTTCTTGACAACAACAAGGTCAATGAATCTTAGTCATGCTAATCAATCTATGAGTTCCCGAATACATCTCTGTTGCACAACGACAACGACGTACCAGAAGGGTGCTTGGAAACGCCAATCGTGAACCAACAACGACGAGAACGGCAGCTGAGCTGACTGGAGGACACTTCTGCTATCTCGGTACGACGGTACCTTAGTCATCCAGCAAAGCCTAGGAATATCGCGATACATTGCTGTCGTGTGATTTTTAGCTAACTTTAAATTATAGTAAGATTTTGTAGTTCTATTTTACTTGGAAGACTACCAGAACATCAAGTAGTTTTTTGTGTGTAATTTGTGAACTTTTGCATGGTATGGACAGGTGGTATTCTAGTGGTAGTATTCATGTTTTAGTAAAATCAAATTTTATGTACTAACAGTCTACAAGAACTGAGTGGGTAAACTAAATACAACTTTTTTACATTTTATTTATTTAATGTATTTGATCAATAAATATTTTTTAAATATAATTTTATTTGTATGGATGACTTCAAATATTTATTTTCAGATGGCTTTAACATGTTTTGATTTTAATTCCAATGGCGTTGATTTTTTTGCAGAAGGTAGGAGAGTTTTTATTATTCATTCAAATTCTCGCGCTCCAAGAAAAATCCATAAGGCCAAGCGCTTCACGACGGCGGTGAGCCGACATAACCTGACTATGACCTGACTGACATAACCTATCTTTTTGCAGTGACACCGACAAGTTTTGTTTGCCATTTGCTGCTAATATTATCTTAATTCGTCAAACATGAGTCGTAAAGAAGCTTTGTCACAGTTTATTCAACAAATTCATGGAAGACCAGTCGTTGTTAAACTTAACAGCGGTGTCGATTATCGAGGTAGGTTTGTCTATTCATAATAACACAAATAGGCTGGGGCCTAAGCCTATTTCAAAGAATTGCTTAGGCTGTTTGAAGAGTACTTAGTTGTGTCCAGGCCTAGAATGTGTGGGACCAGTGCTTCCAACGCATTTCTTGAGTCCCCTGCTATCCAAAGCAATTTCGAGGCCTAGGCCTTGATATAAAAAAAAAAATGCGTACATCTAGGCCTACCTAGGCCCTACCATAGGATCTAGCCTAGGCCTAGGCTATTGATAGGTACAACTGGGGGTGTGTCTGAAAGATTATCTAGTGTTTAGGGTCCAAATCTAATTATTAATGATCTTGCTTGTCCTAATCTAAGTAGTTTTCTGCGAGCTCGGGTTGTTTCGTTACGGGTAGGCTAGATAACTCCTTTGGGTAGGCTATCAGTATCACCCAAAACAACTCTTTGGCTTCCTTTCTGAAACCCGAAGTTCTGACGTATCAAACGCGCTTACGATGCCGGCAGCCGGACCTTTCCGTTGCATAATTTTCAAACGTCTGTTGTTATGGTGACTTATTCAAAATAGTAATGTCCTGGTAATTCCCTATGGAAGTGAAGGCTGTATATTACACATTGCGTAAATTGTAAAACCAGTACCGGTAGCCTAGAGGCATAGATCTAATTAATTTAATTTTGTCACATCAATTTTGAGTTAGTAGGCCTAATTAAACCTTCGTATCATTACAAAGTTTTGCACGGCTATGTGTTCTGAAACACAAGAAATTCGACTATGCCTTGTCTTGCTTTTAAATCAAAGCATTTGCTCAAGGATTTGTAACGTATCTCATAGGTTTACTTAAAGGGTTTATTTTCTCAAATGTTATATTTAGTTTTCATGTTACAGGTGTATTGGCTTGTCTAGATGGCTACATGAACATTGCTCTGGAGCAAACCGAAGAATACATCAACGGCCAGTTGAAAAATAAATATGGCGACGCATTTATTCGTGGCAATAATGTCCTGTACATTAGTACGCAGAAGAGAAGAGTATGATGATCTCACCATCCATATATTTAAAAAAAAACAATACCAATATTATTGTTTTGTTGTCAAGAAAAATGACCTGCTTTTTGTAAAAATAAATGTTTTGTAAAAAAAGAAGTAAAAATAATACATATTTTGTGTGTGGGAAACCTCAGACAAATTGAAATGTAATTTCTTCTTTTTATTCTCCATTTTCTTTCCACTAATCCACTTCCACTAAAGAATGTTTGATAATGTACGGACTACGGAGGTATGTAGCTGTTTTTAGATTTAGGAGCATTTGTTAATTGTATGTTTTAGAACAGATTTTAGTTATTTATCTCTGCCGAAAGCATCATCTCTCATTATGCCGAGACAAGCTTGGGACAACGTTGAACATTTGGATCGTCGTCAGACCAGTTATATAAAAATCAATACAGAAATACGGTTGCACATCATTTTACTCATTCAAAAAACTAATATTTGATTTACATTTTGTTTCAAAATGTTCAGTTATTATTATTTGGAACATGAATTGTACTTTATTGTGTCATGTGTTTAGAGAAGTAATAATTCAAAGTAAGGTATTGGCATTTTAAAGAAACAGCGGGAACTATATTGCAGTGCTACTTTTAGCAATCAAATAAGCATTTGACCCACTTATTCCTAGAGAAAGGTTGGAAACTGGATCCCTCCTAGAAAAATGCTATTAACAACATACTCGAAATGAACCAGAAGTCAAGTTCCAAAATTGAAAAAATCCAGCCTGAAGCGGAATCAACCCAAGACCTTCTGCATCGGAAGCAGGAACAAAGTATAAACCCACTAAATCAACAAACCGTTCATATAATATCATCTAATCATCGTTTCGATTAGCAGAGTTGCCCAGGGGACCGTTTTACTAAGTGCAACACAGGCTTTGTAGCTGTCAGTGATGTTTTCAGAGATGCACAAAATCAAACATCAAAATTAACCGAGTGGACCGGAAGGGGTCGAAGGGCGGCAAATATTATATTTTGGTAAATTAAAATCGTTTGGTATGGAAATGTTAAACACCAATGGAAGTGGTTCACGCGTTACACACGCGGGACTCTTTGTTTGAAGGTCGCCGGTTCGTTACCAGCTACCGGCATTCCTAACTGAATGGGGTTTTCAGCAGTCAACATGTGAATGCTTGGATTGAGTTTAGTCCAATGTTGTAGCTCTTGGATTCCATCCCTTCATTCATGCCCCACTTAAGTCACCTGAGAGAGCCAGAGAGGAAGAGATACAAGTTGTCCGTTGATTGATATTTGGGTTAAACGTCTCATATTTTTACAACTTGGCTAATCGAGACGATAAGTGGGTGAAATATGAAAATGAAATAGGCAGTTTTGAGGAAAGGGGCAAGTAGGAGAGCGGGGAGGAAAGGGGAAGAGTGAAAAAAAGGGAGTGTGGAGGTGGACTGCATTTCGTGGTAATGTTTCCTAGGAAACATTATTTAATTATTGAGAGTTTATGTAATATTAGTATGTAAGAATAATTATTATGTAATTAAGCAAGTGCACAGACACAGATTTGGAGCTACACACATTGGAGTTTCAGAACTGCACCAAAGGTGACCAAAGGGTTCAGATATCCCATGAGTGACTATAGGCTATGCTATGCGTAGTGTTTGAGTCGTGCGTATGCAAAGATCGCGAGCAAACAACAATTTCTGTAACAGACGCATTAATACATAAAGGATTTACATACGATTGAATATATTTATATTTATAACACATATTTTAAACAGTTACTTAACCCAGCGTAAGCAAAGCTATTGTAACGTGACGTGGTATTATCATTTCATTCTAAAATAGTTGCGGTTTCACGTTCTTTTTAATTCTCATTGTCATTAACGAGTTATTTATCCACTAATTAAAAAATGCGATAAAGGCAGTTATAGTTATGATATGAATAATTATCCGTGTTAAATAAAGAAAATGATATGAATGAATCATAGGTAGGGCAAAATAGCCAATGATTATTGGTCCCCGCGCAAGAATTCTCACATAAGAAATACTATAGCGACGTTTGCAGTTCCGGCCAGAAGAAATATTTGCTTTGAAAGTAACAGTGTCCAACTATCATGTAATTATGCAAGTTTGTTTTCTTAAATTTGGGCAGTCGGTTCAGTAATAATATCGAACAGCATATTTTTGTGTTTGTAAGTGTATATACTCCTTAGTTTTATACAGTTTGTTTCACACAAGTTCATATCTAGTATGAACACTCTCCAAAGGAAGAAGCCCATTGTAACATGCGCGAAACGTTGGGTCATTTTCATCTTTTAAAACGGTTTTATACCTGGACAACCTCGCTAGTGTTAGGTCTACAGTAGTTGACTCCGGCCGTGAAAGCCTCCGAAATAAATAGTTTCGACGCTAAACAATAAACTTAGCGGGACCAGGTAATATAATAATTAGATAATAAGTAATTTACCAAACTGGCAATTCTAAAGGTCTGGACACTTTAATAAAAAATACAAAGTTTAAATGGGTTGCTAGAATGTATCAAAAAGGTTGTTTATTTTCTTACCATTATGTGAAAAGGTGGCAACGTGTTACTTACTTATTTTAATTTGATCACAATCACATGTAGGTAAAATCTCAAAATTTAATTTTAGTACACCACTATAATAGCCTTATACAATATACATCCAACATGTTTTTATTTAGTGTTCGAATTTTTGTAAACTCTTCAATTCTTTATGTCACAAAGTTCACTTGGAATCAACTATGAAATAATGTAGACGTTCTTTAATTAGTAATTAAATTTTTAATTAACATATGAGTATATAGCAAACATTTTCAGGTAAATCCAAATTAGTTCAAAAATAAACCACGAGGTTATTCCGATGAAACAGAATATCCTTTGAACTGTTCCGCGGTCTAAGTTTTCCTGTGAAGATTAATACAATTTCATAAACATTTTACCTAATCGCGGCAATGCTGCACGACACACGTGAGGTTAAGGGCGGAAGGAGGGGGCGAGGGGGGGAGAGGGGGGGGGGTGCCGTCATCTGCACCTGAGACGCAGTAATAGTCAGAGGAAATTGTTTGAGAAGCACCCCTAAACGTAATTTATTATTAGATTGACGTTTGTGTACGTCAGGTTTCCTTATTCACTCCCTGAGAAGAAACGTCACGTAATTAACCGTCAAGCCCTTAGTTATATCGTTTAGCTCGGATTACCGTAACATTTTTCAATTAACCGATGCGGTCCTGACCTGCTGAGTAGATTCAATAATCAGCTTGCTCGTTACTGATCGCGAGCACTCATCGCCAGCCGGGCCCCCCGAGTCGCTGCGTAATTGGCTTGAAGCATAACCGACAGTCGACGCTGTGTGTTGCTGATGATCGAAACCATTCATGCTGCTCAGGCCAGAGCTCAAGTCGTCAAAGAATAGACCAGCTACCTCGTGATATAATGTTCCGTCCTACCCGACCGATGGAAATACTGCTCGACTCGGGTTTCGCGTCTATTGCAAACAGGGGATGAATTTACTTACGAGTTTCAAGCAGACGAGAATCACATGTGTGTGCCTGCGACATTGAAAATTGTATGCACCTCATTTTGATTTGTATGTAATGTTTTAATTTTAATTGTTTGTTGGTTTCAATTCAATTTTAATTTGATTGTGAATTTTCCTGCCCCATGACAGGACAGGACAGGACAGGATGGTCAGTGTCCTCTTTTCGTCCCTGCTGATACAGCTGCTATTCGAGGCGACAATATCATTGGGTTTGAAATTTTTAAACCCAATGACACTACTGATCAAACCAAACGACAATGTTGAGCTCGTTGCTCCTGTGGGTGTATTGCTGCTTCTAAAGCTAGGTTCGATTCCAGCTTTAACTTTGGAAGTTGACTTAAATCTATAAATTTATTAAAATTAAAATTAAAATTTTATTTTATTTAAATTTATTATCTTTCTCTAGAAAATCCTAACTATTTAATGATGATTATTTTCATCAGGAATGAAAAACAAATCAGAACGATTTTATATTTTATATAGCCTATACACAGATTGCAGTAATTGGTTAACAACATTTTTTTACTAAACAAAACGCAACACCATACGTCACGTACGTACAAGTTTAATTATTTTAAAAAATGTACGTGAAATCCTAACTGGTATCATCTGACCGCGTCAATCATATTGCCAAACAAGCGTACACAATTTTTAAGAATGCTAAACATGCAACTTTGTGGTACCATTGTGGTAAAAGGACAACATTTTTTTAATAATTCCAGCTGGTATTCATTAAAAAAATCAACAGTTCACAAAATGTGCGCAAATGCTGCGCATACTTGCTCAAAAATAACGTGCAAGTATTCGTTATTTAGGAAAAAGGATATTGTACAAGATCCAATATTTTGTATACCAATCAAACTTATGTTAACGATACAATCAGATATTCCAGTAAAACACATTCTATTTCGATTAGTTGCTTAGGTAAAATTATTCTACTTTGATCTGTTTACCCGGCATACTACCCGGCACATTTTACCCGGCACATTTACCCGGTACATTTACACGGCACATTTACCCGGCAAATTTACCAGGTACATTTACCTGGCACATTTACCTGGCACATTTACCCGGCACATTTACCCGGCACATTTAACTGGCACATTTACCCGGCACCTCCACCAATATATCGATACTCTTCTGTTGGGACCCTCGCAGGGCTCTATTGTCACTTCAACGTAACCACGAGCGTTAGATATTTTATAATAGGAAATACTTCCACTTATACTAAAATCAAGCGAAACAAGCGTGTTTGGCTGTCACAAGAACGCCGAGCAACATTGAATAATTGACAAATATGGGTTACGAAAAAGATAATATGTTAGTTTGCAGGTTTTATAAAATATGATTTATTGAATTAAGTTAATCAAAAGTAAAATCTTTAATAACTACTTACTAACAAAGGTTCCCGCTAAATACTAATATGACCGGTATTGAAAGTTATAATATACCGAGTGCGTGCCTACATGAAAGGAATTGTGCTTATAAAATAAATAATAATAATAATAATAAATAATAATAATAATATATTTTCATGTTATATTATTGTTGTATTGATAAATTCATCTTCGGGTCCCTCTTCACCGTCAACCGTGTATTTACCCTACGTAAATATGTTACAATAAACTCGTCGACACTGAAAATAATCATTAAATTAATGTGTAGACAAATGATAACTGATAATTAATATAGGCGATGCAAATGTAACGAATCAAAGACAATAACGATATTTATGAATACTGATGATGGCAATGACGACAGAGCTGTACTTCCCCTCATCGGAGGGGAGGGGGCGGGGGGGCATCCTCGCGCTCCACTGCCCCCACTCTAGTGATTTCTTTATCTCAAAGAGAGCAGTGTTACAAATAAATCGTTTTAGCTCATTCAATTCAGATTTTACGTCTCAATATAATAATGAATGCATTCTGAGCGTAATTATCTTGCTTGCGCTGTTCTGCTCTCTGCCTTATTACTTTGAACTGTCTCTCTCTCTGTCTCTCTTTTAACTTTCCACTCCAGCAGCCAGACGTTATGTGTCAATGGACAAGCTTAATGCTCTCCCAATACGACCAATTTACTCTAAAGTGTTGTCAATATTATAGCGGAGAATAAAGGGACACTTTTTCGATCTGGCAAATTGTTCGGAACGACCGTAGGCGTGCTGCCGGAAGAAGTAGGGAAAATGGGGTCTTTGGTGACTGTGCCTTTGCCAAGCGCTCGTCGACTGATGGCGCACAATTAAGGCTTTGTGTAATAAAAGAGTTCTGTGCCAGTATAAGTTAATACGCAAGTTCCCCACCCCCTCGCCAGGGGCGCTTGCGACGCCGGCTGAGAATCAGTAGGCTCTTCTTGAATAGCTTCATTTCCTGTAATATTATGCCTCGTTGCTATGCACCAAAGACATCGGCTCACATTATCAAAGTTAGATCTTTTTGTTGTGGCTTTTGTTCGATGAAAGAGAACGTAGTGGCGCGCACTTAGGCCGTCATTTCACATCGACCTCAATATAGGATGCAGGCTGCCTTTCAATGGGAGAGCCAAAGAGTCAAGGAGACGTTTAGACTAATCGAGGAAAGATGAAAACGTCTCGACAATAATTGCTGTAATTATTTGTGTCTGTTCGAAAGGAAAAGCAACTTGGATTCTATACAAGCCGTGATTGTGACTTACTTTTCTCTGACTCGGAAACAAATGAGTATTAAATATGAAGCTGATAATTTCACGTTGCTCTAGAGTGATTTATGATCAATTCCAAAGACGTTTGATTGTGCAAATATTGACCGGTACAATTGATTAGATTCTGAAGCCTCGCATTAGAATGACTGCGAGTTATGGGGGGTTGATCGTAATGACACTTGAGCGCAATTGTCTGCCGCTCAAACGAGTGGTTTGTGAAATAAGTCACGATCAGCGGGGGGGGGGGGGGGGCTCGCTGCTCTTCACCACGATATCGACTTTCTTGTTGTATTTACTTTCTCCTTGGCCGAGTCCAATTTTCTACTGAATAAAAGATGAAGAAGTTAATAAACCTGGTAGATGAAAAATACACGCGATTCGAGTTGGGCTTTGATTAAACTAGTTACAAACAGTGGCACAGTAGAGGCTCAAGCTGGTAAACACGGCTAGATTCAATAAGTGCAGATCTGCAGCGGTGGAGGGAGGGGGGGGGTAGGGGAGGGGGGGGGGGGCGAACAGGAGACGATCTCTTCGATTACTTTCCACACACACAGCCATGTAGGAGAGAAGCGCTGAGGGCAGCGGTTGGCAGGGGGTGGGGGGGGGGGGGGAGGGGGGGATACAGGCACTTGTGGAGTTCCACCTACCACCAGACTTGAAATTTTATTAAAACTTGCCTTAATTGATTCGTTTCGCTTCTCTCGCACTCGGCCCTACTCGGCACAACTCGGCACAACTCGGCTCGGTCTCCCGAGGCGGGGGTTGATATTTAAGAGCAACACGTTTCCTAGGTTTTAATTAAGTCGTAGCCTGGTATAAGATAATGTTTGACATCTGTGTGTGGGCTCGCTCAGGTGTGACTCTATGCCCGACCTCTGCATCGCATTATTGCTCGCTACATTGTCGCCGTCCTATTGTTCCGCCGCCCTTTGTCCGCCTAGAGCGAGCGCGCTTCGCCTCTACTTAACGCTAATGCACATTTAATTTGACAATTAGATAATTCCTATTCATTTTGTGCAATCTGTATGTATGATGAAACTAGATGCGACATTTCCCGGCAATATTCGCTAGCGTTGCCGCAGGGTATCAGTGCGTTATGATGTTTCATGAATGTCACTACTTGGAAGGGAAATTGCTGACTGCAAAAGGACTTCAATACTACTGGAGGGGGATTGGGGGAGTAGTGGATTTTAAATACTTCTTGCCAAATACAATAGATAAGCCATCAAATTGAAGTCATGAGTTGAATCTAGTTCAAAATGGGAAACGGGGCAGTGGGGGGGAGGGGGGGGGGGGAGGCAGCATTGCTGCGTGGATCCACAGTTCGAGTGAACGAGGGCGAAAATTCATTTCATTTCATGTCGACTATGGCCAGAGTGGCGTTATCTAAATCTGTAATATTAGTCTCCACAGAGTTGCACACAAGCATCAAAAGCGCTCTAGTGAATGGATGAAATTGAAATCCGTCAGGCTTTGAAGGGGTAATTTTGAACTAACCCAATCCAAGCTGGTTCTTGAGCTCCGTTTCTTTTTAAGAGTTACTTGATCCAAGCAGTAAGCAGGCAAGACTTAACTTAATATGCCAGCTTTATTGCTACATGGTGAAACCACAGTCTACGTTTCCTGGTACATATGTACACTGTACAGTCACTCCTATGTACACAAGCTCCAAGCGAGGAAGAAGATGGAAGCCGAATGCAAAATTGCATAGTCTGCATCTTTCAAGAATGGAATAAAAGTAAAAAAATAACTCACTTGCATATTATAATAACAGTATGTTTGCCACTCAAAATAGACAATAAACATTATGGTGGCAAGAAATCTATTATGAAAAGGAGTTAAGCTGGCAATTGTTCATTGTTAATTTTAACAATAATTGTCTAGTACAGCCGTGCGCTAAATAAGTGTCTTTCATTGAACGGAATACGAACTGGATGTGAACTGGTGAACTGGAAATGAAAGAGTAAATTTGAGACGCAATATTTACCGTGTGCGCGCCAAAAACATACTCGATTATGTTTTCAATCCCAGTTTAAATATGTATACGGGTCCTTTTGGCATATTTTGAGAAAATGTGAAATACGGGTGGAGCCACCTATAGGTAAAAAGGACTACATCCCAGTGTTTGCGCAATTACCATGATTGTGTACTGTGTAGTACTGTACACTGTACAGTACTGGTGACCTCCCACTAAATAAATTGATGTATAATACATTCCTTCTGAAACAACAGAGAATACCTTTATGTTTTTACGCTTCTCCAGGTGAAATATATAAATGTTCTCAAATTATGTGTGTTCGTTAGCCAACAAAATATACTTAGTATGTACCTGCACATAATATACTTAGCTATGTACTTGCACACTAACTACCCCTTAAAAGGGGGTTCTACAGTAATCATAATAACCTTTATTCGGTCTCTGCAGCCAAAGCTGTTGCCACATGAGACAGAATAACATATAATAATTATATAAAAACGAAAATCGGCAAATTACTCTTATATAAAACTTGTATATAAAGGCTGGTCCACACAGATTTTGAAGACATAATGCATAAGGTTTTAAGACGTTGTTTTAAAAACAACAATGAAAACAACGTCTTAAAACTAAAACTTTGTGTGAACGCCAGTACGTGTTTCCTATGATCCAACTTTACAACTACGCGTTAAACCTTAAATCGCATGTCTTAAAAATCTGTGTGGACCAGCCTTAAAGTAAACAAAATTACGTGTACAATTGGTGCCTTAAAATAAAAATAAAAACTAGTTAGAATCCATTTGTGTGATGTTTACCCAAACAAAACAAAACATATGTACATATATACATAAATATATTAATATATCTCTGAAATCAGCCGGTACAAAATTGATATATAACATTTCCAATTCATTGTGTACATAATCTCAGGAATAAAGACACTGCATTAATTTGTGAAGAAGGGTTTTCTTCAAATGTGAGATCTCTGAAACATGATGCATTACCTTACTTACAAGTAAGACTGTACAAGTGATCACTAGTGCAGTACCTCATCTCAAGGTAGGTACACGCTTATAGGGGCTACACATACATCATGACCAAGTAGTAAGTATATTGTTATTGTAATATCATGACTTAGTACATTGTAACTGTAATTATTTGGAAAATAAACAAACTAGCAATAAAATAAGTAATGAAAATAGCTTGACAGATTCTATTTTAATATGGAAACTTATTACAGTGTTGTTGGCTGTAAGAATTAATCAGCATAAGATTGCCTGTCGAGTGAAACACAACAGTTACGTTTGTTTGTCGTTTTTTGAGCAGATGTTTGTGTATTGACTGGAGGGCAAAGTTTTGTTTTCGAGAAAGAGATAGAGAAAGAGGGAGATAGATACGAAGAGAGAAGATTTCATTTTGTGTTAGTTTGAGTCGTAGTCGAGGAAACCAATAAAGTCAAGCAGAGAGGTTGAGCTTGGCTAAGCCTCAGTAAACGAACAGATGCTATTTGTTTAGTCTCTTTATTAGGTGTAGCTGCATAAAGTTGATATGAAAGTTGAAGCTAAATGCGGTCGGTGGTTATTTGAACGTCGAACTAAATTCAATATGCTAACATTTGGTTTTTGTGGCCTACACGCTTTTCCAAACTATTATGGTTGTAATGAAAATAATAATACTAGAATTGTGTGGTTTGGTCTTGAGGTTTTTCTGCTTTGCCAGAAGAGGTGGCTCCGCACACGAGGAGAGGGATTCAAGAGGTCGCTGGTTCGATACCCGCTACCGACAATCCTGAGTGAAGTTTGCCTCAATGGTTTTCAACAATGGTAAACATCAGTGTTTTTTTTTCATAAAAAATAACACTAAATTCTCTGGGGGATTACAATTTTCTTTACTTTGTGACAATTAACGGACAACCATTGGTGGTTTCGCAGAGTTGATTGACATAGTTACAGCTTGACTGTTTCCCTGCTTGACCGACTAACTACTTTATCGACTTCCTCACTAATTAACTCACTTCTTCTTCTTTCACTTCATTTACGGCTTTAGGTTGACACAGCATCGTAGCGTCGTCTCTTGCCCTTTGTCTTTTTCTTATTCTTCTTCTTGCAGCTTCAATTCGGTTCTAAACGTTACTAATGGCGTTTTGCTACTAAAGTCAATAAGTTCAAGGAAACCACTCGAGAAACGTTTTCATTGTCAATTTTCTTTTTATATAATTTTAAAGGCGTTCCTTTGAAGAGGTTTGTTGACAGCCCCAAGAAATGTCGTTCCAACCATTTAGTTAGAACGATACGAATGTTGTTTCACATTGTGGGAAGCTTTTTATGAACTAATAGACGCTTATAAAGCATATTACTTTATTATTATCAATAATTATAATATTGTATTAATTCAAGTCCTTCAGCTTGTATCAATGTACTGGAAACAATATAATCTATGTCTTAAACCTTTACTCTAAGAAATGACATTCGATGAGGAGGTAATGTCTTTAATCAACGACCTTAAAAGTTGTGAAATACAGAAATTACAAAAAAAAATTAGGGAATCGAATCCAGGTCACACACTTGCCGGTAACATAGAAATCAAAATTTAAAAAATCATCCGAACTTCAATCGGAAGAGCATTTCACTACTGACAAGCCCTCAAGTAGAACTTTAGAACTCTGTGGTATATGCTGCCGTTCTTGCCAAAGGAGACCTGACCAAATTGGGCACCACGATAACAGTCTTGCAGTCTTACATGGATCCAGGTTCCAGGCAACATGGCCCACAGCCGTGCTTGTCCCCGTGAAGCTAGACAACCTGTGTCCCTGCTTGCATCTGCTTGCACCTGCTTGCATCTGCTTGCACCGCACCTGACTCAAGATTGGATGGAAGCGCTCTGAGTTTGGGGTCACTCGAATTTGGAGTGAGGGAGGAATTTATTTTCAATACGTCATTCACTTTCCCAATCTAAGGGAAGTAAATTTTTACCAGCGGATAAAACTTACATCTTAACTTAACGTAACATCTTAAGCTAGGTTTCTACATTTTCATATGGTTTAATATTAAGGGTTAACCAAGTTGAATGAAGTCGCAGTAGCCTCATGGCGTTCACATAACTTCCTAAGGTTTAAGAGCTACGCTGTAAGTTGAAACTATTGCAACTTGCTAGCTCTTATCTATTAAATACTTAGCCCAGCCAATGAGAGGTGCTCTTTTATAAATCCGGCCAATGGTAGCGCTCCTAGTAAAACAGTTAAGAAAATACGTATCTTAGGTAAGTGTGAAACTGACACAACCACACGGCGATTACCACCCTTCGACTCAGACGGTTCCTAACATCATATCCCAGCATCCACTGTCCTTTGTGTATCAAAATATATGTTTATATTCTTCCAATCCAATACTTTCAGTACAACATAATGCACGGCTGTTTGCTCTCTCATTGCCGATAGAGGTGGCTCAGCGGTAAGACGCGGGACTAATTTGAGAGGTCGCTGGTTCGATTCCGGCCACCGGCAGTCCTGACTGAAGGTTTTTTCTGAAATTTTCCTCAGTCTTAACGGCGAATGCTGGGATTGAGTCATACTAATAGCCCTCGGGGATTCCTTTCCGACTATCCAAACACCCTAACATACCTAGTTTGTCACCTGAAGAGGGGCACATCAGGTAAAGCTGGTGTTCACCCTATAACGGGTATTCCCACGAAAAATTATTATTATTATTCTTTCATTGCTACAGCAAATCTATCCGAACAGCCGATATTGTCGTCTAGGAACACGTTGTGTTCGAAAGAGAGCAACCTCGCTGTATCGGGCTACCTTGAGGCTATATTGCCGGGCTCTCTCAAACCCACACCCACATCCACACAGAAGTTTGCACAAGCGGCTTCAATCTCCACACAATAGCGTCCCCTACACGTACACAGTAATCTAAAGACAGGTCCGCGCGCTACCAACCTACCCGACAATATTATTCAATTTACTCGTCGCCATTTCGCGTGGCCAACGCTGAGGATATTGGCTCGGTTGTCTGGTGATAAAATGATCACTGTCCATATATTGCTGCTTGCGGCTACCGCCAGTTGTTACTAGAGCTGTTGGTGTGTGGGGGCTCCCCCCCCCCCACGTTAGAGACTCCCTCGGTGGTGATTATCGCGTTTTATTGGGCAAACTCGCCTCAAGGAACATTGGGGTTGATGTGAGTCGCACCACGGCCACCAGGAAGTGAAATAAACAATGTGTAATTCGTTTGGGGAATTCATTTTATGAACGAAAACGTTTCTGTTTATCGAATGAAAATCGATTGCCGCGTAATTGCGGCTGGACTTCGTCTCTAGGGGTGTTTACTCTTGTGATCGTCTCTACATTAATTTGATTTTCAAGACGTTTCTCAACGGAACAATGTTGATTACGACAAAGTATGCTTTAATAATAACGAGTCACTGTTTTTCTATACTTTGACTTGATTCTTTGTCTTTTCGATACTAGGTTACTTGGCTCTTTATTACTAAAGGAAACTCCGCGACATTATTAATTCTGCGTAATAAGCTAAACATATACAATCTGATTTTAATTAAGATTCATGTCTTAAAATTTAATTAAAACACTAAGACGAGACATTTATTTGTCTATGTGAACCTCGGCGTGAAAGGAGTCTTCCAAATAGATGAATCTCTCCTTAATGAGCAATATCCACACTCACGTATTTACCTTAGGGCTCGGTGGGGGAGCTTTGATGAGGGGGGGGGGTAAACTCTGGCGCCACCAACTAGACGTGGATGTAGCGGGAAACGTAACCGACGCATTTGGCTGGTGACGGTTTCGATTCTAGAGATTCATCTGGCCACAAAGTTTACAAAATAAAGAGCAATGTGAACAAAACTAACGGTGAATGATTGCGAATGATTTTGATTCGAGTCCCACATACAAATTGTTCCCAAGATGTTGTTGGGGTACTGCCAATATTTAAATTTCTGATTCGTTACTTCCAAATATATATCGAAAACGACAAATTAAGCTCAAACAATTGATTTGCCATATTTGTTGTTGCAGAAGGTTTATTCTTGTTAAGCGAGCGAAGCGAGCGTTTCCACGAGACTCTTATGGCACTTCGTTGTTTTTTTTTTTTTTTTTTTTTTGTTAAGCGAGCGAAGCGAGCGTTTCCACTTGACTCTTATGGCACTTCGTTCTGTTTTTTTGTTTGTTTTTATGTTCGTCGATAGCGGTCGAACGGAAAGTCCGATCAACTTGAAATTTGGACCATCCACAAGCCTCGATGTGGATTGAAGGTGTATAGTTTTGAGGCAAAATCGTTCGAAAAGCTACAAAGTTACACCATAGTTACTGCAAAATATTTTTCTGAAACAAAATGGCGGCAAAATGTGAGATAGCCAGATTTTTCTACAGATTTTTCCGGTCACGAATATGTTAATGTAATGGCGATGTAATAAGTATTGGCAAAGTTACACGAAAGTTACTCGAAAATATTTGTCTAAAACGCTTTAACGGCAAAATGTGAGGTGGCTATCTTATAGTAAATTTTTGTCCGGTCACGAATATACTAATGTAAACGCGATCCAATACGTATTAGAGGCAGAAATTACATTTCTATTGCTGTCAATAAGCGTTAGTAACGGTGGCGGACCGTGTTGAACACATTACCACGAAAATTCTTAGCAACGCACATTGCACTGCATACAACAATGTCGGAAAACATAATAGCCATGGAAATAAGAACAATTTTTGCAATGCGCATTCTTGAATTGTTGTTAATTGTTGTTCGTATTAGCATTGAAAACTTTTCGCCAGAAAGTTCGTAGATATTGACGCGCTCGCTTATCAACGCGTCAAACAGAGCGTTTTCCTAGTATATATTGGCAAACATTATTCTATAAACCAGAGCCCAGTGACTATAAATCTACTGCAAACTAACAGTATTATGTACCATATCTATACGTTTCTGCTATTCTCATTTTATAATAACATACCAGTATGAGAGGACTAACGGGGCCTCCAATGTTCCATTTGTTAAATACCACAGTTTATATTCAAATCAAGTTGCGCAACGACAAGTTGTGCAATCAGTTGGTAGTTTTTTAATCACCATATGTTAATAGCCGTACACTGATGAAGTCACGTCTAAAATTACAGCAAGGTGTTACGTATTTAATTAAGCGAGCGAAGCGAGCGTTTCCACTTGACTCTTATGGCACTTCGTTCTGTTTTTTTTTTTTTTTTTTTTTTTTTTTATGTCCGTCGATAGCGGTCGAACGGAAAGTCCGATCAACTTGAAATTTGGACCATCCACAAGCCTCGATGTGGATTGAAGGTGTATAGTTTTGAGGCAAAATCGTTTGAAAAGTTACAAAGTTACACCATAGTTACTGCAAAATATTTTTCTGAAACAAAATGGCGGCAAAATGTGAGATAGCCAGATTTTTCTACAGATTTTTCCGGTTACGAATATGTTAATGTAATGGCGATCTGATAAATATTGGCAAAGTTACACAAAAGTTACTCGAAAATATATTTTTGAAACACAGTTACGGCAAAATGTGAGGTGGCTATGTTATAGTAAATTTTTGTCCGGTTACGAATATACTAACGTAAACGCGATCCGATACGTGTAAGAGGCAGAAATTACATTTCTATTGCTGTCAATAACTGTTAGTAACGGTGGCGGACCGCGGCGAAAACATGACAGCGAAAATTCTTAGCAACGCACATTGCACTGCATCCAACAATGTCGGGAAGTATAATAGCTATGGAAATTAGAAACATTTTTGCAATGCGCATTCTTGAATTGTTGTTTGTATTAGCATTGAAATCTTTTCGCCAGAAAGTTCGTAGATATTGACGCGCTCGCTTATCAACGCGTCAAACAGAGCGTTTTCCTAGTAACAATAACAACAATGATAATAATAAAACTTAAAACGAAACAAAGTAAGATAAAACAACTTTATTTCAGCCCTAGAACTAAGTACCTAGTACTTACTTCTTAGAAGTAGAAGTAGAGCTTAGTACCTTTGAGGTATTACAGAATGTTATTGTACTAGCAAACAAATAAGCTGCACAAATCAGTGCACTGGGAAACATGTTACACACACATAATATTATTGGTGGGATAGATGAAAATTAAAGTTTTCCTTCTTCTTTTTTCTTAGGTCTTTGGTGTTTTTTTTTCGATGAAAGGTGACCGTTTCGCAATGTTTCTCTTCAAAGTTTGACCTTATAGGCTTGCCCTCCGGCCCAATGCGCTCGCTAAACGTGTTGCCTCCAAGGCCGTGAGGGCTGTGACGGGGTCCTCCCATGTAACCTAGGCTCACCCCGAGAGATGCTAGTGCGCTATCCTCTTGGCCATGATCACGTTGTCGGGGATCTCCGGCCCAATGCGCTCGCTGAACGTGTTGCCTCCAAGGCCGTGAGGGCTGTGACGGGGTCCTCCCATGTAGCCTAGGCTCACCCCGAGAGATGCTAGTGCGTTATTCTCTTGGCCATGATCACGTTGTCGGGGTGCTCCGGCCCAATGCGCTCGCTGAACGTGTTGCCTCCAAGGCCGTGAGGGCTGTGACGGGGTCCTCCCATGTAGCCTAGGCCCACTCCGAGAGATGCTAGTGCGTTATTCTCTTGGCCATGATCACGTTGTCGGGGTGCTCCGGCCCAATGCGCTCGCTGAACGTGTTGCCTCCAAGGCCGTGAGGGCTGTGACGGGGTCCTCCCATGTAACCTAGACTCACCCCGAGAGATGCTAGTGCGTTATTCCCCTGGCCATGATCACGTTGTCGGGGTGCTCCGGCCCAATGCGCTCGCTGAACGTGTTGCCTCCAAGGCCGTGAGGGCTGTGACGGGGTCCTCCCATGTAGCCTAGGCCCACTCCGAGGGATGCTAGTGCGTTATTCTCTTGGCCATGATCACGTTGTCGGGGTGCTCCGGCCCAATGCGCTCGCTGAACGTGTTGCCTCCAAGGCCGTGAGGGCTGTGACGAGGTCCTCCCATGTAACCTAGGCTCACCCCGAGAGATGCTAGTGCGTTATTCTCTTGGCCATGATCACGTTGTCGGGGTGCTCCGGCCCAATGCGCTCGCTGAACGTGTTGCCTCCAAGGCCGTGAGGGCTGTGACGGGGTCCTCCCATGCAGTCTAGGCTCACCCCGAGAGATGCTAGTGCGTTATTCTCTTGGCCATGATCACGTTGTCGGGGTGCTCCGGCCCAATGCGCTCGCTGAACGTGTTGCCTCCAAGGCCGTGAGGGCTGTGACGGGGTCCTCCCATGTAGACTAGACTCACCCCGAGAGATGCTAGTGCGAATTATTCTCTTGGCCATGATCACGTTGTCGGGGTGCTCCGGCCCAATGCGCTCGCTGAACGTGTTGCCTCCAAGGCCGTGAGGGCTGTGACGGGGTCCTCCCATGTAGCCTAGGCTCACCCCGAGAGATGCTAGTGCGCTATCCTCTTGGCCATGATCACGTTGTCGGGGTGCTCCGGCCCAATGCGCTCGCTGAACGTGTTGCCTCCAAGGCCGTGAGGGCTGTGACGGGGTCCTCCCATGTAGCCTAGGCTCACCCCGAGAGATGCTAGTGCGCTATCCTCTTGGCCATGATCACGTTGTCGGGGTGCTCCGGCCCAATGCGCTCGCTGAACGTGTTGCCTCCAAGGCCGTGAGGGCTGTGACGGGGTCCTCCCATGTAGCCTAGACCCACCCCGAGAGATGCTAGTGCGTTATTCTCTTGGCCATGATCACGTTGTCGGGGTGCTCCGGCCCAATGCGCTCGCTGAACGTGTTGCCTCCAAGGCCGTGAGGGCTGTGACGGGGTCCTCCCATGTAGCCTAGACTCACCCCGAGAGATGCTAGTGCGCTATTCTCTTGGCCATGATCACGTTGTCGGGGATCTCCGGCCCAATGCGCTCGCTGAACGTGTTGCCTCCAAGGCCGTGAGGGCTGTGACGGGGTCCTCCCATGTAGCCTAGGCTCACCCCGAGAGATGCTAGTGCGTTATTCTCTTGGCCATGATCACGTTGTCGGGGTGCTCCGGCCCAATGCGCTCGCTGAACGTGTTGCCTCCAAGGCCGTGAGGGCTGTGACGGGGTCCTCCCATGTAGCCTAGGCCCACCCCGAGAGATGCTAGTGCGTTATTCTCTTGGCCATGATCACGTTGTCGGGGTGCTCCGGCCCAATGCGCTCGCTGAACGTGTTGCCTCCAAGGCCGTGAGGGCTGTGACGAGGTCCTCCCAAGCAGCCTAGACTCACCCCGAGAGATGCTAGTGCGTTATTCTCTTGGCCATGATCACGTTGTCGGGGTGCTCCGGCCCAATGCGCTCGCTGAACGTGTTGCCTCCAAGGCCGTGAGGGCTGTGACGGGGTCCTCTCATGAAGCCTAGGCTCACCCCGAGAGATGCTAGTGCGTTATTCTCTTGGCCATGATCACGTTGTCGGGGTGCTCCGGCCCAATGCGCTCGCTGAACGTGTTGCCTCCAAGGCCGTGAGGGCTGTGACGGGGTCCTCCCATGTAGCCTAGGCCCACCCCGAGAGATGCTAGTGCGTTATTCTCTTGGCCATGATCACGTTGTCGGGGTGCTCCGGCCCATTGTGCTCACTGAACGTGTTGCCTCCAAGGCCGTGAGGGCTGTGACGGGGTCCTCCCATGTAGCCTAGGCTCACCCCGAGAGATGCTAGTGCGTTATTCCCCTGGCCATGATCACGTTGTCGGGGTGCTCCGGCCCAATGCGCTCGCTGAACGTGTTGCCTCCAAGGCCGTGAGGGCTGTGACGGGGTCCTCCCATGTAGCCTAGGCTCACCCCGAGAGATGCTAGTGCGCTATTCTCTTGGCCATGATCACGTTGTCGGGGTGCTCCGGCCCGATGCGCTCGCTGAACGTGTTGCCTCCAAGGCCGTGAGGGCTGTGACGGGGTCCTCCCATGTAGCCTAGGCTCACCCCGAGAGATGCTAGTGCGCTATCCTCTTGGCCATGATGACGTTGTCAGGGTGCTCCGGCCCAATGCGCTCGCTGAACGTGTTGCCTCTAAGGCCGTGAGGGCTGTGACGGGGTCCTCCCATGTAGCCTAGGCCCACTCCGAGAGATGCTAGTGCGTTATTCTCTTGGCCATGATCACGTTGTCGGGGTGCTCCGGCCCAATGCGCTCGCTGAGCGTGTTGCCTCCAAGGCCGTGAGGGCTGTGACGGGGTCCTCCCATGTAGCCTAGGCTCACCCCGAGAGATGCTAGTGCGTTACTCTCTTGGCCATGATCACGTTGTCGGGGTGCTCCGGCCCAATGCTCTCACTGAACTTCTTACCCTCGAAGGAGAAGAGGTTGTGGGGGACCTTGACGACTTCCTCGAAGTTGAGGCTCCTCCCCACTCCTTGAGAAATGCGGGAGGTGAAGGTGGCAGTGATGAGCCCAACACGCTTCCCACTGCAAAGAGAATTGTCTTACATCAATTGGTGAATGTCTGATGGCGCCGGAAGCTATAACCTTTATATAAAGTGTTTCATCTAAACTACCTTGAGGAACACCCGATGTCAGGTCTGTTTGAATTGCTTAAAAATAGTTTAAAATTGTCCTAAAAGAAAATCAAAATAATTTGATAACTTACAGAGAATTAAATGATCATTCTTATAAATATTTCAGTTTTGCCGATATTCTTAGTTAGGTGTGAAAGGTGTCCAGCATCATCACGTCATTACAAAAGGTAATTAAGAACGTCTGAGAAACGGAACTATTGATGGTTGGAACAAAATATATTCATTAGAAAGAAATTCTCTAAAGGATGACATTTTAGAATTTACATTTCCACTGACCGATTTCGGGAGTTCCGCACGTTAGGTGAACATAGCTTGAATGAATATTTCTCGTGAGTGCTCAAAGGGATTTACCTCGCCTTGTCCGTTATACGGGCAGCCATTTCCTCGGTGCAACGCACTCCATCCTTCGCCAGGCCTAGGCCTTGGTACTCGGGCAGTACTGCCAGATACATCAGGTCCAGAGTACAGTCAACCCCGTACAGATCGAACACGTCAACCCTTGTCTCGACCTGCGGAAGTAAGTTACATGAATGGCAGAAAACAAGTGCATGTGCTTTTAGGAAAGGTAAATAGGGAGGAACAATATCAAACAAGTTATTGCATTGTGAAGGTCAGGCATTGATGGTTACAAAGAAGGGATTGTAATGGCGTATTCGCACCGGGGTAGGAGTAATGGAATAGAAGAAGACTACATCTGAATAAGAGGGGTGTTCAGGGGTGTAAGGTGGAATAGTTTGGGAGATAGGAGAGAACCCAATCGATTACGATCATAGGGAATTTAGAGGGTTTGTTGTTGTGTGTTTGTGATTGGAAGTATAGAAGGGCAAAAGTAAAATATCTTATGTTGATGTACGATTGAGCTTTGAACTTTGAATGAGTGTAATATACTTATTTGTATTTAATTGATTTGGATATTTCTCAGGACCTAGTTCTTTTAAAATGAGTGAGGTGGATACAGAGGTAAAAGCCTTATATATGTTTGCGTCAAAACTGGGAATGGAATGGTTTCCCAATGAGTGTGATATGAGAAAAAGAGATGACATTTTTAACTTGGATTAGCTATCATTGCTCTAGATGCGTTTTTAAACTTGGGTTTGTTATCATTGCACTAGATACGTTTTGCATGACCTCAGGGTCATTGCCCTGTGTCGATAGTGTCTAAAGATTGATAAAGGATTCATTGAGATATCGGTCAAACAGTGTGCAGCAAAACATCAAGGATCATCTCAATAACTAAGTATATTGCATGGAATTGATCAGGTCATGTAACAACTTTGATTAATGAACTCAGATGCGTCACTCTCATATTATACGTGATCTGGTAACCATTGGACATAGCAAGGAAGATTTTCTTACATGACACCTAGCTCAGAAGCTTTAGAAAGGAACCTTTCTAAGTTTTAGATAGGGTTTGGACAGTTCATCAGATCACTTATAACATCCGGGTAAAATGTTGCTCACATTTTCAAGGTAGTCGGCTTTGACTTTGGTTGCTGGACAGCTGGAAAACTTTGTCCTTAAGATGTCAAAGAAGTTCTCCTCTTCGTCATGCGTCTGAAACCACACAAATAATTAGTGAATGCGACTTTAGTGGTCTCGACAAAAGTCAAAACAAATTTCTGGGTGTTATCACAGGTTCATACTTCATTCAGTTGGATGATGGACATCAGACTGGATCTACAGAATTTGTCTTTACTTCATAATTGGTTAAATAAACTGTAAATTCTGGATCATTCAACTTTGATTCTGAATTCTTATCCCTCAACCATCGTCTCGATTAGATCCAGAGTATGGATATGATTATGAAACCCAAACCCCATTGGCTCTTTGGTGTATCTGATGTTGCTGTGACAACTCCAAAGTCCTCGTGTGCATGTTTGCCAGTTTATACAGAAAGATTTAAGTCATATTCAGCAGTAAAAAGACAAAAAAAAACAGCTAGACCGAACCAGAAATCAACCCTACACCTTCTGCATAGAAAGCAGGACAAGAACAAACGAGACACGTACCTTTCTTATGTCACTAACCCGTAATACAATAAAATCACACAGGTCCAAATTCACCAACTTCGTTAAGCTCCGAATTAGTAAATAAAACGAGGTTTGTTAAGAAGATACACTGGCAGTCGCCATGTTTGTTCGTAGCAAATGCCCAATTCGGTTAATTAAGAAGCTTGATGAAACCGCCCCATAGTGATGTCCTTGAGGTAACATGAATCCCTCTCCGTGGCAAAACCCTGGGGATGTCCATAATGATGTCACACCATTTGGAGCAAACTAGACCCCACACCCTTTTAAAGATACGGTATCACAAACAATCAAAATATTACACTTCCCCTCTTTTATATGCGAGGCGAAAAAAAATGGTTTATACAAATCTGCCTTATTGGTCATTTTTAACCTCTATAAAGATAGCTTACTCCCACAGCCACCTTCACACAATCACATCAAGGTATTCCCGGAATTCGTGACAACTCCATTTTGTCACTCGGGGAGATATCACTTGCTATTGGCTGATTGAGTGTTTTCCACGCGGTCCGCCACAGCAGTCAACCAATAGCAAGTGATAACCACGTAGACATCAGCACTTAAAGTGAGTATTGTCACCGTGACAACTATTTCAGGAATTAGTGACAGTATAAAAAGCTAGTTATGTAAAGGTTTTATCTGTACTCCCCCCAACCCCCTTTACCCGAGATATCATGACGTCATCTCGCCACCGGTTGCTCACGTGTGTCTTGCTGAAGGCC
The DNA here is from genome assembly GCA_945910005.1 of Isoperla grammatica. Classification (NCBI taxonomy): domain Eukaryota; kingdom Metazoa; phylum Arthropoda; class Insecta; order Plecoptera; family Perlodidae; genus Isoperla; species Isoperla grammatica. The sequence continues at coordinate 113,151,869 of OX246738.1, read as the reverse complement.
ACGGCCACCACCTTATCAGTGTTCTTATCAACAGCCACCAGGGAGTGGCCCTCATTGGCCACCATCCCACATATCCCCCCCCCCCCCCCAATCACGACGTCATCTCGCCCCCGCTTGCTCACGTGTGTCTTGCTGAAGGCCACGGCCACCACCTTATCAGTGTTCTTATCAACAGCCACCAGGGAGTGGCCCTCATTGGCCACCATCCCACATATCCCCCCCCCCCCCAATCATGACGTCATCTCGCCCCCGCTTGCTCACGTGTGTCTTGCTGAAGGCCACGGCCACCACCTTATCAGTGTTCTTATCAACAGCCACAAGGGAGTGGCCCTCACTGGCCACCATCTCACATATCCCCCCCCCCCCCCAATCATGACGTCATCTCGCCCCCGCTTGCTCACGTGTGTCTTGCTGAAGGCCACGGCCACCACCTTATCAGTGTTCTTATCAACAGCCACAAGGGAGTGGCCCTCACTGGCCACCATCTCACATATCCCCCCCCCCCCCCAATCATGACGTCATCTAGCCACCGCTTGCTCACGTGTGTCTTGCTGAAGGCCACGGCGACCACCTTATCAGTGTCCTTATCAACAGCCACCAGGGAGTGGCCCTCACTGGCCACCATCTCACATATCCCCCTCCCCCCCCAGTCATGACGTCATCTCGCCCCCGCTTGCTCACGTGTGTCTTGCTGAAGGCCACGGCGACCACCTTATCAGTGTCCTTATCAACAGCCACCAGGGAGTGACCCTCACTGGCCACCATCTCACATATCCCCCCCCCCCCCCCACAATCATGACGTCATCTCGCCCCCGCTTGCTCACGTGTGTCTTGCTGAAGGCCACGGCCACCACCTTATCAGTGTCCTTATCAACAGCCACCAGGGAGTGGCCCTCACTGGCCACCATCTCACATATCCCCCTCCCCCCCCAGTCATGACGTCATCTCGCCCCCGCTTGCTCACGTGTGTCTTGCTGAAGGCCACGGCGACCACCTTATCAGTGTCCTTATCAACAGCCACCAGGGAGTGGCCCTCACTGGCCACCATCTCACATATCCCCCCCCCCCCACAATCATGACGTCATCCCGCCACCGCTTGCTCACGTGTGTCTTGCTGAAGGCCACGGCCACCACCTTATCAGTGTCCCTTATCAACAGCCACCAGGGAGTGGCCCTCACTGGCCACCATCTCACATATCCCCCCCCCCACAATCATGAGCTCATCTCGCCCCCCGCTTGCTCACGTGTGTCTTGCTGAAGGCCACGGCCACCACCTTATCAGTGTCCTTATCAACAGCCACAAGGGAGTGACCCTCACTGGCCACCATCTCACATATCCCCCCCCCCCACAATCATGACGTCATCTCGCCCCCGCTTGCTCACGTGTGTCTTGCTGAAGGCCACGGCCACCACCTTATCAGTGTCCTTATCAACAGCCACAAGGGAGTGACCCTCACTGGCCACCATCCCACATATCCCCCCCCCCCCAATCATGACGTCATCTCGCCCCCGCTTGCTCACGTGTGTCTTGCTGAAGGCCACGGCCACCACCTTATCAGTGTCCTTATCAACAGCCACAAGGGAGTGACCCTCACTGGCCACCATCTCACATATCCCCCCCCCCCACAATCATGACGTCATCTCGCCCCCGCTTGCTCACGTGTGTCTTGCTGAAGGCCACGGCCACCACCTTATCAGTGTCCTTATCAACAGCCACCAGGGAGTGGCCCTCACTGGCCACCATCTCACATATCCCCCCCCCCCCCCAATCATGACGTCATCTCGCCCCCGCTTGCTCACGTGTGTCTTGCTGAAGGCCACGGCCACCACCTTATCAGTGTCCTTATCAACAGCCACAAGGGAGTGACCCTCACTGGCCACCATCCCACATATCCCCCCCCCCCCCAATCATGACGTCATCTCGCCCCCGCTTGCTCACGTGTGTCTTGCTGAAGGCCACGGCCACCACCTTATCAGTGTCCTTATCAACAGCCACCAGGGAGTGACCCTCACTGGCCACCATCTCACATATCCCCCCCCCCCCCACAATCATGACGTCATCTCGCCACCGCTTGCTCACGTGTGTCTTGCTGAAGGCCACGGCGACCACCTTATCAGTGTCCTTATCAACAGCCACCAGGGAGTGACCCTCACTGGCCACCATCCCACATATCCCCCCCCCCCCCCAATCATGACGTCATCTCGCCACCGCTTGCTCACGTGTGTCTTGCTGAAGGCCACGGCCACCACCTTATCAGTGTCCTTATCAACAGCCACCAGGGAGTGGCCCTCACTGGCCACCATCTCACATATCCCCCCCCCCCCACAATCATGACGTCATCTCGCCACCGCTTGCTCACGTGTGTCTTGCTGAAGGCCACGGCGACCACCTTATCAGTGTCCTTATCAACAGCCACAAGGGAGTGGCCCTCACTGGCCACCATCTCACATATCCCCCCCCCCCCCCACAATCATGACGTCATCTCGCCACCGCTTGCTCACGTGTGTCTTGCTGAAGGCCACGGCGACCACCTTATCAGTGTCCTTATCAACAGCCACCAGGGAGTGACCCTCACTGGCCACCATCTCACATATCCCCCCCCCCCCCCACAATCATGACGTCATCTCGCCACCGCTTGCTCACGTGTGTCTTGCTGAAGGCCACGGCGACCACCTTATCAGTGTCCTTATCAACAGCCACCAGGGAGTGGCCCTCACTGGCCACCATCTCACATATCCCCCCCCCCCACAATCATGACGTCATCTAGCCACCGCTTGCTCACGTGTGTCTTGCTGAAGGCCACGGCCACCACCTTATCAGTGTCCTTATCAACAGCCACCAGGGAGTGACCCTCACTGGCCACCATCTCACATATCCCCCCCCCCCCCACAATCATGACGTCATCTCGCCACCGCTTGCTCACGTGTGTCTTGCTGAAGGCCACGGCCACCACCTTATCAGTGTCCTTATCAACAGCCACCAGGGAGTGGCCCTCACTGGCCACCATCTCACATATCCCCCCCCCCCCCCCCCCACAATCATGACGTCATCTCGCCACCGCTTGCTCACGTGTGTCTTGCTGAAGGCCACGGCCACCACCTTATCAGTGTCCTTATCAACAGCCACCAGGGAGTGGCCCTCACTGGCCACCATCTCACATATCCCCCCCCCCCCACAATCATGACGTCATCTCGCCACCGCTTGCTCACGTGTGTCTTGCTGAAGGCCACGGCCACCACCTTATCAGTGTCCTTATCAACAGCCACCAGGGAGTGACCCTCACTGGCCACCATCTCACATATCCCCCCCCCCCCACAATCATGACGTCATCTAGCCACCGCTTGCTCACGTGTGTCTTGCTGAAGGCCACGGCCACCACCTTATCAGTGTTCTTATCAACAGCCACCAGGGAGTGGCCCTCACTGGCCACCATCTCACATATCCCCCCCCCCCCCCCCCCCCCACAATCATGACGTCATCTAGCCACCGCTTGCTCACGTGTGTCTTGCTGAAGGCCACGGCGACCACCTTATCAGTGTCCTTATCAACAGCCACAAGGGAGTGACCCTCACTGGCCACCATCTCACATATCCCCCCCCCCCCCAATCATGACGTCATCTCGCCCCCGCTTGCTCACATGTGTCTTGCTGAAGGCCACGGCGACCACCTTATCAGTGTCCTTATCAACAGCCACCAGGGAGTGGCCCTCACTGGCCACCATCTCACATATCCCCCCCCCCCCACAATCATGACGTCATCTCGCCCCCGCTTGCTCACGTGTGTCTTGCTGAAGGCCACGGCCACCACCTTATCAGTGTCCTTATCAACAGCCACCAGGGAGTGGCCCTCACTGGCCACCATCTCACATATCCCCCTCCCCCCCCAGTCATGACGTCATCTCGCCCCCGCTTGCTCACGTGTGTCTTGCTGAAGGCCACGGCGACCACCTTATCAGTGTCCTTATCAACAGCCACCAGGGAGTGACCCTCACTGGCCACCATCTCACATATCCCCCCCCCCCACAATCATGACGTCATCTCGCCACTGCTTGCTCACGTGTGTCTTGCTGAAGGCCACGGCGACCACCTTATCAGTGTCCTTATCAACAGCCACCAGGGAGTGACCCTCACTGGCCACCATCTCACATATCCCCCCCCCCCCCCACAATCATGACGTCATCTCGCCCCCGCTTGCTCACATGTGTCTTGCTGAAGGCCACGGCGACCACCTTATCAGTGTCCTTATCAACAGCCACCAGGGAGTGACCCTCACTGGCCACCATCTCACATATCCCCCCCCCCCCCACAATCATGACGTCATCTCGCCCCCGCTTGCTCACATGTGTCTTGCTGAAGGCCACGGCGACCACCTTATCAGTGTCCTTATCAACAGCCACCAGGGAGTGGCCCTCACTGGCCACCATCTCACATATCCCCCCCCCCCCCCCCACAATCATGACGTCATCTCGCCCCCGCTTGCTCACGTGTGTCTTGCTGAAGGCCACGGCCACCACCTTATCAGTGTCCTTATCAACAGCCACAAGGGAGTGGCCCTCACTGGCCACCATCTCACATATCCCCCCCCCCCCCACAATCATGACGTCATCTAGCCACCGCTTGCTCACGTGTGTCTTGCTGAAGGCCACGGCCACCACCTTATCAGTGTCCTTATCAACAGCCACAAGGGAGTGACCCTCACTGGCCACCATCTCACATATCCCCCCCCCCCCCAATCATGACGTCATCTCGCCCCCGCTTGCTCACGTGTGTCTTGCTGAAGGCCACGGCCACCACCTTATCAGTGTCCTTATCAACAGCCACCAGGGAGTGGCCCTCACTGGCCACCATCTCACATATCCCCCCCCCCCCAATCATGACGTCATCTCGCCCCCGCTTGCTCACATGTGTCTTGCTGAAGGCCACGGCGACCACCTTATCAGTGTCCTTATCAACAGCCACCAGGGAGTGGCCCTCACTGGCTACCATCTCACATATCCCCCTCCCCCCCCCACAATCATGACGTCATCTCGCCACCGCTTGCTCACGTGTGTCTTGCTGAAGGCCACGGCGACCACCTTATCAGTGTCCTTATCAACAGCCACCAGGGAGTGGCCCTCACTGGCCACCATCTCACATATCCCCCCCCCCCCCCACAATCATGACGTCATCTCGCCCCCGCTTGCTCACATGTGTCTTGCTGAAGGCCACGGCGACCACCTTATCAGTGTCCTTATCAACAGCCACCAGGGAGTGGCCCTCACTGGCCACCATCTCACATATCCCCCCCCCCCCCCCCCAATCATGACGTCATCTCGCCCCCGCTTGCTCACATGTGTCTTGCTGAAGGCCACGGCGACCACCTTATCAGTGTCCTTATCAACAGCCACCAGGGAGTGGCCCTCACTGGCCACCATCTCACATATCCCCCCCCCCCACAATCATGACGTCATCTCGCCCCCGCTTGCTCACGTGTGTCTTGCTGAAGGCCACGGCCACCACCTTATCAGTGTCCTTATCAACAGCCACCAGGGAGTGGCCCTCACTGGCCACCATCTCACATATCCCCCCCCCCCCCACAATCATGACGTCATCTAGCCACCGCTTGCTCACGTGTGTCTTGCTGAAGGCCACGGCCACCACCTTATCAGTGTCCTTATCAACAGCCACCAGGGAGTGGCCCTCACTGGCCACCATCTCACATATCCCCCCCCCCCACAATCATGACGTCATCTAGCCACCGCTTGCTCACGTGTGTCTTGCTGAAGGCCACGGCCACCACCTTATCAGTGTCCTTATCAACAGCCACCAGGGAGTGGCCCTCACTGGCCACCATCTCACATATCCCCCCCCCCCCACAATCATGACGTCATCTAGCCACCGCTTGCTCACGTGTGTCTTGCTGAAGGCCACGGCCACCACCTTATCAGTGTCCTTATCAACAGCCACCAGGGAGTGACCCTCACTGGCCACCATCTCACATATCCCCCCCCCCCCCACAATCATGACGTCATCTCGCCACCGCTTGCTCACGTGTGTCTTGCTGAAGGCCACGGCGACCACCTTATCAGTGTCCTTATCAACAGCCACCAGGGAGTGACCCTCACTGGCCACCATCTCACATATCCCCCCCCCCCACAATCATGACGTCATCTAGCCACCGCTTGCTCACGTGTGTCTTGCTGAAGGCCACGGCGACCACCTTATCAGTGTCCTTATCAACAGCCACCAGGGAGTGACCCTCACTGGCCACCATCTCACATATCCCCCCCCCCCACAATCATGACGTCATCTAGCCACCGCTTGCTCACGTGTGTCTTGCTGAAGGCCACGGCCACCACCTTATCAGTGTCCTTATCAACAGCCACAAGGGAGTGACCCTCACTGGCCACCATCTCACATATCCCCCTCCCCCCCCAGTCATGACGTCATCTCGCCCCCGCTTGCTCACGTGTGTCTTGCTGAAGGCCACGGCCACCACCTTATCAGTGTCCTTATCAACAGCCACCAGGGAGTGACCCTCACTGGCCACCATCCCACATATCCCCCCCCCCCCCCAATCATGACGTCATCTCGCCCCCGCTTGCTCACGTGTGTTTTGCTGAAGGCCACGGCCACCACCTTATCAGTGTCCTTATCAACAGCCACCAGGGAGTGACCCTCACTGGCCACCATCTCACATATCCCCCCCCCCACAATCATGACGTCATCTAGCCACCGCTTGCTCACATGTGTCTTGCTGAAGGCCACGGCGACCACCTTATCAGTGTCCTTATCAACAGCCACCAGAGAGTGACCCTCACTGGCCACCATCTCACATATCCCCCCCCCCCACAATCATGACGTCATCTCGCCACCGCTTGCTCACGTGTGTCTTGCTGAAGGCCACGGCGACCACCTTATCAGTGTCCTTATCAACAGCCACCAGGGAGTGACCCCCACTGGCCACCATCTCACATATCCCCCCCCCCCCCCACAATCATGACGTCATCTCGCCCCCGCTTGCTCACGTGTGTCTTGCTGAAGGCCACGGCCACCACCTTATCAGTGTCCTTATCAACAGCCACCAGGGAGTGACCCTCACTGGCCACCATCTCACATATCCCCCCCCCCCCACAATCATGACGTCATCTCGCCCACGCTTGCTCACGTGTGTCTTGCTGAAGGCCACGGCCACCACCTTATCAGTGTCCTTATCAACAGCCACCAGGGAGTGACCCTCACTGGCCACCATCTCACATATCCCCCCCCCCAATCATGACGCCATCTCGCCCCGCTTGCTCACGTGTGTCTTGCTGAAGGCCACGGCCACCACCTTATCAGTGTCCTTATCAACAGCCACCAAGGAGTGGCCCTCACTGGCCACCATCTCACATATTCGCTCCATGTCGCGTATCGCCCGCTCATCCTGCGCCATCCTCAGCGCGATACATCCATTCTCCTGCGTAATGAACGCGCGCCGCATGACGTCATGTGCGCCGGACATGTGCGCAGTGGTCAGCGTCATCCACGCTATGCGGCCGTCCGCGGAGGTGCGCCATGTTGTAGGCTGGGCGGACATTGTTCGGCTGGAAACAGAGGTAGTCGTGACGTACTCAACACATGCAGACAATGAATGACGTCATGTGCGCCGGACATGTGCGCAGTGGTCAGCGTGAACCGACGACCTCCCGAATTACTTATTTATTTATTATTACGTCACGTGGCTGAGTGCAGCTGCACTGGATGGTGCAAGGTCGGTAAAGTACTACTACTACTCTACCGACCTGGGTTATGATGTAACCATGCTCGTGACGTCACAGCTGCCAGCTGATGGTGGGCGAGGTCGTGAACAACATCTTGGCAACGTAGTTGATCATTGTTGCCAACATGATAACTCAAAAAGTCTCTAGACAACTTATCGAGACTGATGTTTTTTAAACTGAAATTAATTACAACCTTGTGAAGAAATACCTTTAAAAAAAACTACGTTACAAATACAGGCTACATTTCGAGGATGTACATAACTAACATAAGTTTATAGTTAAGGTTAACAAAGTAGAGTCGTACATTTTGTGAATGAAATGCATGCAATTAATTTAATTAGAAATGAAACAAGACCGTATTGTTTTATTTTACGGGGCCATTCACTGTCACCCTTATTTGTATACTCAATCTTATCTTTGTACGTAGTTTACACCTGACGTTTTAGATAGTTGGTGCGCGTAAGTAAATAAATACCTCCTTGGTTCGATTCCCTATATATATTTAGAGGTTCTCGGTTCGATGTGTGTTCGTGTGAATATTATTTTGTGTCTTTTTAAATGGAGCCACTCAGTTATCACGTTGTTATCATCACTCGCCTGCACAAAGTTTCCACCCACAGAACTGATACGAGACCTAGAGCTAGGCATTCAGCATTTTGACGTACAGGTTCGAGCCCCATCGTCCGAGTGAAGGTGTTTTGGGGTTCGAGAATTTTCAATAGCTCTTTGGTTTTAGACTCTCTATGTACACGCAGACTACTCCTGGCGTAATGTTAATGTTGAAAAAGGGAGGGGGAGAGAGAGAGAGAGAGAGAGAGAGAGAGAGAGAGAGAGAGAGAGAGAGAGAGAGAGAGAGAGAGAGAGAGAGAGAGAGAGAGAGAGAGAGTCAATGCATGTTTATAATTAGTCCTTGGTTCGACCCCTGTCTTGGAATGTTATATAGAAATAACACAATACAAATGAAGGTTCTTGGTTTGAGCGTTCTCTATATGTGTATAGTACGTAGTCTACTCCATTTGTAATGATTAGAGCTCTATGTTATTTGTTTCCAACGTTAAATTATTTGACGCCTTAACCATGCATATTAAGATGTGAGTCGGGTGAAACAGGAATATGCAACCATGAATGCATCCGTCAGTGATAATACATTCTAATGCAGCAAGTTTCGTTGCATTTTTACCTTGATTAAATTTTATTTTAGTTAACTTGTGGTAAATCATAGGGAGGGTATTGTAATTAATTATTTCTGACCAAAGGAAATTGTACTGGTATATAAGTTTGCTACAAGAAAATAGAAAGCAGTACTGAAAGTGCTTCTACACTGGAATTAAAGCTTGCACTATTTGTTTCGGTAAAGTTATAGAATTAAGAGAAGGGGGTGTACTGTACCTCATGTTGATTTCTTTGACAATGGATTAGCGTTAGAGGAAGGGGATCCAGATCCAGACATGGATTTAGCGGTCATTAAAGTGGACGTGAACACAATGAGGCGTTTAAGTTTTCCAAAATTTGTCAACATGTATGTGGACGAAATGTACTACTTTGCGTTTTACGAGAGTAAAACGAGGTTTAAGAGAGTGTGGAGGTATTAGAAAAGAAAACACTTAACTTTAAAAACACTGCGTTGCAATATTTTACGTTCACTGTGATTTCCACGAAAGTAGCTATCAATTGGGCCGTGTAGTAGGCCTACCATGGATTTATAATAGCACATACGGTACAGCAGGACTTAGGACCTGTCCTAAGTTAGGACCTCTTGTGAATCCGGCCCCAGTATCCTATAGATTAAAGTCAAACTGTTCCAAAGTTAAAAAAAAAAACACCTCAGTCGGAACCGATAAAAAAATACCCGTTCTGGTTACTTTTTTTACTAAATTGGCTACACTGTAGTGGCACCCAAATGTCTACCAAATCTCTCCCACTTGTTGTACCACCTCTAAGTAATGGCTGTACTCACCTCGCAATTGTTTCACGTCGACTGTAGCGAGCAGCAGGCCACACTTCACTCTTCAACAGCTGATGTTGATCGCAAACTTTTTAACACGTGGTTTTTTTAATCTTTCAATGTCACTACCGACAACTCTACGAGTTCGAGCTTCCGCCGATAGATAGGTCTGCGTGTCGGTTTGAGTTGCTGAGCGGCGGCAGATGGACGGGTCTTGGATGTCCACATGTACCCCTCCTCCCTCCCCTCCCCCTCCCCCCCTGGGTACAGGAGCATTCTCCAAGCACCATCACATGACCCTACTGTAACACTTCCAAACTATACAAGATGTGTCCCTTATTTGGGTCTCAAATTTCTAAGGATAACAAATAATGACTATCAAGCTAACGACTGTCCGTTTCGGTTCACCATTCATACAAATACAAACAACTAGATTAACGAATTTATGACTACATCAATAACAATAGCAATTTCATCTGATTGGTTCTCGCAAAAAGACATCTAGTTTGTGATTGCATGGAGAACAGTCTGGTCTAAGGCTAGAATTTAAAAGTTGTTATCTTTTCTTAGTCATAGATAGCGCTAAACATTATCTTTGTCACTATCTGAAGTGTTGTGTGAACAAAAGGACACATTTCCGTATGTTCAACTTCTTGTTATAATCCTTAGGTCAAGTCTCCAGTCTTACAATGTCCCAATAACTACTTATTTGTCGAATAGCTTGTTTTCTTCATGGCAACCACCAATCAAAACCCTTGAAGGGCACTTGCAACACCAAAAGACAACAATGGAACAAATGAATTGAACTGATGGACAAACAATCAGCTGTCAAAATAATAAAATTGCAACCACAGAAAAAAAAAAGTGTAGCAATAGTAACTGCTCGCATTTAAAACTTAAAATGATAGACAACGACTAAGTGAAAGTTTTGTTTGTTTTTTCTTTTGTTTTCCAAAATCAAAAGAAATTATTCTTTGACAGCTTGTTGTTTGTCCATCGATTCAATTAATTTGTTTCATTGTTGTCTTTTGGTGTTGCTAGTGCCCTTTTAATTGCTACAAATAACTTTCCTATAGGAGATTGTAAGACCGGCCCTTAGTAAAGTGTGAGAACTAACTTAAAGTCGATCGATGAAGTAAACTACCCATTCAATACAACAACTAAACTATTCAAATTAAATGGACATGAAAAAATACTTTTTTTTATTTTAAATTATGAATTTCAAGAATTATTACATGTGAGTAGCATTTAATACTGAACTTCTTGAAATTATATATTTTTTTTTATTAATAAAGTACATTTATAGTTTCTAATTTGAGAAGATTTGACGTAAAATTGACACACCAACGCGAATATCTCGAAAACGGATCGCGTTCGATCATCTTTTTCAAACGTATGTATGTTAGTCATGAAGTTATCTACATTTAGGGCGAAAATTTGTTACAATATATTACTTTTTGAAGGTGCTACGCGAAGTTATACGATTGAAAGTGTAGGTTTTTGTTCAGTTACAATGTATAACATAGGGCAGAGATGGCGAACCAATGGCACGCGTGCCAAAAGTGGCACGCGAAGACTTTTTGACGGCACGCAGAAATGTGTCAAAGATGTTGCATCAGGATGACATTGACCACACTTCACAGCCGTTTTCAATGAATTTATAGAATTTTGGGTACAAAAATTTCGCCTCCAGCGGGATTTTGCCTAAATGCTGCATTACGTGGAACAATTACAACAATACAAATTGATAAAGTAGCTATTTGTTCCCTGCAAAGCACCTTTATTATTCAAAAAGCTATAATACAAATGTCATTAAAATTTGAATGTGCCTTTTTGGAGAAATTGGCACGCCTGGATAGTTTGGAGGCCTAAATAATGGCACTCAAGCTCAAAAAGGTTCGCCATCCCTGACATAGGGAATTCCAACGCATTTCAACACTCGATAAATAAAAAACTAATAACGGTAGGTGCATATTTTTTTCTACGATATTCACAAGCTTAATCTCAACTTGCAGTACATACAATTTGAATGATTTATATTACATGTGTAGTTATCATCGATCGACTTTAATCGTCTTTACTCGCTCACTAGTGGTTGTTGATCCAACCACTATTCTCCTTAAATGCATGTCTGGTATCGGACCATTTTGATCGTCCCCAAAAGCTCCGCCCTATTACGCATGGTGAATACTTCGACTATCACGACCAAAACAACAAAGATGAAATCAAGAGTGATGGTTTGAGTGTGATGGCCCGTGGGGTGTTACCACATTCTTTATAGTTCTGTTAAAGTGATAATTAAAGAGAACCTTAGTTGGTTTATAAAAATATCTACTGACCACAATGATAAACTAAATAGCATCTTAACCATTTTGATTGCATAGACATAATGACTAGATACCAAACTAAGTTATTATCGTTTCTACTTACTAGATAAGGCCTAACCGATCTTAATCCCTCTTAAATAAAAATACGTCAATCAATCAATCAATCAATCAATAAGTTCCAACCTCACTGACTCTGACATAATTTAAGTTATCATTTACAACCTATGTGGAAAGATAAGCCAACAAACAGTCAAACACACACAGATCCTAAAGCAGGCTGTATAGAAACCAAACATTATTTTAACAAATTCGAGAAATAAGAAACTCAAACTCCCCAAAAAATGTTTGAATACGAAAATCCCATGAAAACAGTTCTATTAGTGTTGTAGGCCAACCCACACGATCATTAAGTCTGTAGCTGGAAATTACGACATTAATTAAGCTTATTGTAAATTACCTTGTTTTCGACATTTCTACGAAATTAATTTGTTTATTATAGATGTTTGTCAGAAATAATTCCACTTCATTAGTGTTTAAAATATTCGTCGTCATCAGTTGCCCTAATTGTGATTGCGATACAATTAGTCATTATGAGTCTTGTTGATACGCGTAATTTCCGGTTGGCTGTGAATGTGATCTTCAGTCAACAAGTGTTGCGTCATCTTACTGAGACATCAGGTAGATTATTGGGTGGGCTCTCACACTGCGTAATTAATACTAATTTATCGTTACCTGATGTGTGTCTCTTCAGGTAACGCCTGAGAGCTGTTAGTAGGACTCAATCCCCAATCGCAACATTCGCCTTTGCTTTACGACTGAGGAAACCATCAGTCACGATTGCCGGTAGCGGGTATCGAACCGGGGACCACCCTCGTATGCAACGCAGAGCTATCTCTATCGGAGATATATTATATCTGAATGAATTTACATTAGAAATCATGATTACCTATTGTTAGGAATTTATATTTAAACATTTTTCATTCCTCCCTGCATCAATAAATACATCAAAATAAATTTGTGTTTGTCTACCCACTAAGTTACAAGAATTAATTTTCCGTGGGGGAGATTTATTAAATCTATTATGTGCTTCGTTGCTATGACGGCTCCAAAGTCACCGTATACAGTATACTGTACATGTACACGAACCAGTATCTGATAGATTCAAGTCAAGTTCTAAAATTATAAAACCCCAGCCCGAACTGGAAATTGAATCCTGTACCGTCTTGATTGAAAGCAGGAATAAACACATAGACCATCCAGCGACAAAACACATACAAATATAACTAAAATTTCGTTTTAGATGCTAAACCGGTGAACATACGCTGCTAGATGCTAATTTTACAAAAAAAAATGTTCCGATTCCTCTTAAGATTTCTAGAATGTCAATTTTAATAATAAAATATCCCGATTGAGGATCGAGCTGAGATCTACAAAGCTTTTATGAAAGACATTCCTACTCTGTATTCTTCTCTCAAGAGGGTTTGGGCCCTGAAGTCTTGTGTGGCCACTCAGGTGCGCAATAATCTCCAAATAATGAAGCCCACAGAGTTGCTGTTATAGCTTACTGAACAGTTAATTAAGTTTATTAGGCCTGTCCGAACCAACTTTCACACCTTATCAACCAACAATGCTCTGGCTAAAGGCTTTGCTAGACGACAAAGGAAGACAAGACTTCTTTCAAGATGTCTTCAGAGCTGTGAATACAACTCGAACAGAAACTTCTTTAAACATTTGACAATCGCAGCAGATTATATTATCAGATAATAATAATGAGAGCAGACCAAAGATGAGATAGTGTTGAGTGAGCTACCCACTGAGTCAACCCTTTCACTGAATGGATGTGTGTTCAGGCGCCTAATTGGCCAGGGGTCCATTGGTCATCACACAACTGGCATTCTTTTTTTACGCCGTTCAAAAGAATCGAAAAGGTTATCTGTAATCTGTTAGAAGACATGTTCTGTCGTTCTTAATGACATTATGCTATATCCAAAAATCTTACTCAAGGAAGGATAGCCTCAATGTAAAAACCACGCGAAGTGAAAGTTTTCTAGTTATATTTTGAGAACACTACACAATGTTGAAAAAGTTACAAATATCGGTAATGTAGTTTTGTAAGAACTAAAACTTCAGTCAGCCTAATTTCAAATCGTACAATCATAACGGTTGCCATTATAACTAAGGCAGCCTACTTAAGAATTAATTGGCTGCCCTAATGACGGCAATTTGAAATTTTGATAACCCAGTTTTGGTTTCTTCACTTTGACATTTTGCCCTGTTTTCGTTCTGTATTTAGTGAACCTTATATGGGTGCACACAAGTGTACAAAAAGTTCGCAAAGTTGGATCACTATGAATGAGTACGCTTGAGCTACCTTTAAAATTGATATTTAATTTGCTTGTTCGAGCCTTGTGTTTCTTTGTCACAACCAGACGCGGTTCGAGAGTGGTGTGGGTGAATGGTAGGGGTAGGGGGGGGGGGGGGGGCGGTTGAGTGAGGGGAGAGATATTCAATACCGATTCTTTGGCGATTGAGCCATAATTGTTCAGTAAAAATAACGTACATAATAAACCACTGCCGAATAAAGGGAACTAACAGGCGACCTGAGTATGATAACTCAATAAAGTAGTAATGTGTATGAGGGGACATGCTATTCGTTTCCTATGTACTATATTGTCTGTAGGTGACTCGTAGGCCGGGTAAAGGTTGTAAGGAAAACGTAAAAATTAGGTTAAGAATTAATCAAAGAAATGTCTCAATGTTTTTTTTTCTATGGTAGGTCTTACTAGACTCTCGTTCTCATGTGACATATGTGTGTGCGTGTACGTGTCATGTCTTATAGATGTTGCAGCATAATCTACAGACACTACTCTTTACTGTACACGTCTTGTAAAAACGGCTGATTGAAATATGTTGGACCAATATATTCAAGTCATCTATTTCTAAACGTGGGATCTACCTACATTTCCACACAACACGACGTGAGTCTACTTATTCTGCATTATTGCAATAATAGAGCCGTGAAGAAATAAGAAATATAATGAGAAAATTAGATTTAGACAGACAAATTAAAAACAAACTGTATACATGTTTTGCAATGTAGCCTATGCAATTTATAGATACATCAGAGAAGTAAAAAGCCCAAACATGTATAAAACAGCAGTATATTATTTCTACCAAAACAGAATGGAGGTAACCATGTAATCATAGAAGTAACGGTAATCCTTAATCAGTATCAGTAACTAACGGAAACTTCGGCCCCCTTCACTAATAAATTAAGTTATTTATTGTGATTCCCAGGTCTGGGGGCACAATTGGTCCAGTAGTGACTCTGCTTGTCGTAAGAGGCGACTAAAAGTGGTCCTACCTTCAATACCATTTACTTACAATATTCATTCCACTTATCCGTGTCCTCCAAGTGCCTCCTCCGTTTGGCCCCGGGATCGAACACAGGTCCAGGGCAGCTCTGCCAGTCGAAACATGTAACCAGGGGGCCAACGTCATGTGCCCTCACAGTTGAGTATTTACAACATTTAATAATCTAGTCTAATCTATCAATTCGTCAGATAACTCGCAAATCATTTTGCTAGTCCAAATTTAATTACAGAAAAACAGGTTCATTTAATATTTGACTAAGTGTTGGTTGGCCTGCAGTTAATTTGATGTCGCTTCAGTCGTCAAGGGGTCCCACTTAGCTTTCTTGTCACGGGATACAAACTTTGGGGGAATTTTGAATTTATACACATTGAAGTCGTTCTAGTGCTAGGAAACTCCTACTTTCCTTCTATCCCGTTTTGTATATTAAAGTCAATTTACGCAAGTTGATATTGAAATAATATTTCTATACATATGTGTGGGCGTGTTTATGGGAATGGGATAACACTGCTCGCTCATCCACACTCGTTGTCTATTTCAGTATAGGGATGCTGATGTTATTCACAAGTTCCGCGTTCATTTAGTGCTTAGTGCGTATTAGCACAACATCTTACGGAGCACTTATTAAGACATTAGAGGCAATAGAGGACCTAGATTACAGCTAATGACAACTAAAGATAAACAAGCCGCGGGCAATGCGTTAACAAGTCTCCCGGGTCGTTCACTCCAAACTCTATATTAGATCGATTCTACGCAAATTAAAATGTAACCATAGAAGTATATAAATGAAACCAGTTGCACAGTTCCCACAGTTGCATAATTAATTACACTATCATAAATATTCAACAAACCTTTAATTACGTTTTATTACTTAACCCTCTTCCCCTCTTCCAAACACCACCCAATGTCTGGTGTAAGAGTTTAGAGCGCAATTTCCTGTAACCAATCAAAAGTACGCTGCAGAGATCAGCTTTGTCAACACGGCCCCCCCCCCCCACCCCCCCCCCCCCGCGCGTGGATCTACCCCGGAGTCGTCGGTAAATGTACAGCAAGCGTCATCTCCATTGGTTGGCTGGGAGTATCGCGCATGGGTATTGGCCGTGAGCGTCATGTACACGTCGGTATCGGGGGGGGGGGGGGGGGGGGGGGGGGCGCCGCCGTTAGGGTGAATGATAGGGGAATTTAAGGTTCATTATCTAAGTGAATGTTTGAGGGGTTGGTTATAATTATTGTGTTTTAGCGAGTGTTGGGTGGGGGAGGGGGGGGAGGGGAGGTAGCGGGGTGGGTTAGCGGCTCAGTCTCGCATTGTCAGCGTGGCGAGTGGACGTGCCGGCCTGCCCAGTGTCAGCATGATGGATCATCAGCAAAGAACGTCGGAGGACACCAGACCACGAGGTGTCTACAGCATTGACCAGATCCTCGGTACTACGCGGACACCGGTTGACCTCAGACCTAAAGAAGGTTAGTGTTTTATGTCACGCACCCCTGCTTGACACATGGGGTGACATTTAGACATTTAGCTAAATACAAGACACACGGGTCTGTGATAAGTGCTGTCAACAAAGATGTACATCTATAATCTTTGCTGTAAGCAATTTACGAGTCATGCAAAGAACATTTAATTGTTTGAGATCAAATGATTGAGATAACGATAAAATATGTAGTTATTGCTAGATATTTGAATTTTTTAGAAATTTATTTAGGGCGTACCGGAAGATTTGATAACGAATTCGCCGGTATGTCCTATAAATACGTTTCCAAAAAAATTAAAAAGAACAAATTTGGACTAAGAACACCATATTTTATGGTAGTAACTGCGCAAACAATTAGTTATGTGCATTTATTATTATATTTTGTTGTTGTCTGCATTATTCCTGTCAAAATTTAACACCAAACTCTTAATACGACTAAGGCCCGGTTTTCAATAAGTCATTAACGTGGCCGATTTATCCCTATCGATGGGGGTTCCGTATCGTGGGCAACCGGTGCCCGCAAAGAGGGCTCTCTTACATCTCTGCTTACCGGGTCCATATTCATAGCCTACATTATACAATCGTGCTCTAACTATCTTCTTTGACATCCGTAACGGCCCTCTTTATGACCTGAATGCTCACCGGCCCTCTTTGCTCCGGGATGGAATAGATTCAGGGTAGCTCTGCACATCGTAACAAACGGCAACAGGACTGACATTGTATAACCTAGCAGTCATTTGAGTACGTGACAAAGCAAAATAATGTAATGATTGAATAATTATACACTATTCCCATACACGATCAGCTTACGATTGTAATTATGTTTTTGTGAAGATTGTCTGTGCTTGTGTCTAATGATTATTATTCTATTTGGTATAGGCCTACAG